>OX155972.1:237710-635653 GCA_944548615.1 Micropterix aruncella | reverse complement strand
ATATATATATATATATATATATATATATATATATATATATATATATATATATATATATATATATATATATATATATATATACACATACATATACATATATACATACACACACATACACACACATAGACACACATACACATATACACACATACATACACATACATATATATTTTTAAGATATGACTTGCAGAAGTTCTTTCTCTGTCCTTGAACGACCTATGTCGTCAAGAAGCCATTTTTTAATATTTTTTTTGAATAAAATGGTATTTTCTATTTCCTTTATTTTGTCATCAAGACGGTTGAATATTTTAGGTGCTATATAGTTGAATTGTCTTTGGGCAAATGAAGAATTAACTCGGGGAACGGCATAATTCAGACCTGCAGATGCTCTTGTAGTTCGGTGTTAATGGCTTCGTAGTCGTTTATCTGAGGTTCGATGGAAGAACATGAGTGACTGTTTCACAAACAGCTGGCGTATATCTAATACATTACTTTCTTTGAATAGAATGTTGGAGTCATATCGTGGGGGCCTTCTATTGATTACCCTCAACAAAAGCTTTTGGGCTTTCATTAGAGGATCCAAGACAGATTTTGCACATGCTCCCCAAGCTATTATTCCGTGTACCCATAAACCCTGACACAGGGCCATATAAACCATATTTGGGGAGTTCTTAGAAAGGACGCGTCCTTTCTAAGAACTCATTCTCTAAAGACGAAAACTAGTTTCCGAGACCTCGAAGAGAGTTGTATTAATTGGTTTTCCCAGCTCAATTTAGAGTCTATTAGGACACCCAGATACTTGACTTCGGTTTTTTCTTGGATATGGTAACAAGCGCAGGATGGTTGCCTATTACAGTGGTAAGAGTGGATTGTCAATGATGGAGGAGGTGTGATGACTACAGGACGTAATCCAAACACAATGAAATTGCTTTTTGAGGCATTTAGGGTTAGGACATGTCTATCAAGCCATGCTTTCACACTGTCCAGACTATTTTGTGCCTTTACTAGTACCTCAGCCCATGTTTCCGCTTCAACGAGGATAACCGTGTCATCAGCAAAGGAGACAATTACCTCGCGAATAACAGCAAGGACTTTGTCGTGGCGATAAGTGTACCGTCCTTGATCCATGGCCACCTTGCAGCCAGCTTTTATATATTTTTTAATGTTCTGACTGTGTTTCGATTATGTTCTGAGTTGCTGCAATATTTTTTCTGTTCTTTCTTTCTACTGTTATACTGCAAAGAACTTATGTAGAACATATTTTTCCTATGTATCAATAACTATTTACAACTAGCATAGTTATCAATAAACGATTGTTTTCTTTAACAAAAGGATAAAAACGAATTTACCGCGTAAAGTTTGTAGCACCAGAAATTTCGGCGATGTTGTAATCACCGTTGTCCAGAACAGACTGAAGTGCTGTCAAACTTCATCTATTGATTTTCGGGTAGGCGACAAACTGCTGGTTTTACTGCACAGATTATTACGGTGGTGTGGTTGATGATTCGGCGCTCGAATTTCGAAAATCCACCACGCACAAATCATTCACTGTATCTTGTGTAAGTCCTGGTGCTCAGCGATAGGCATTGGGAACATTTTAAGAAGAGGGTTTCAAGCTCTACTACGGTAGAGAGTTTGAAGTCGTCGTGTCTATTTATGTTCGGGGTTTTTCTTTAAAACCGGGACTTTAAAACTGCACCGAGTGGTTAGTTCCGCTATTCAATATGTGTTCGAAGGTCGCCGATTTTTGATAACTTCGCTGATCATTTTTAATAACTTTGATGTGTTATATTAGTAGAGTGGCTAAGGGCTGTTTCGTTTGTCCAAAGCAGGCTAAACCACAGCTCTATTCGTTTTTTTACAAACCCGGGGTTTGCAGTAGTATTACATCCTTTACAGTCCTCAGAGATCAAGCTATATTTTGGGTAGGTTTCAAGATAGTTTTGGTATTAGGAGTCACGATTATTCTCTTTTTTTTCTATTCAATACAAAACACAGCAAGAAGACTTTCTAAAAAATATAGACATATTGAGCAATATGAGCAATATTGCTAGCGAATAAGTTAAACCGATATGGTATTCCCAGAGGGGAATTAATATAATGTATGGGTCTATCGAATAGGATACAGAAAATCTTATTTCACCCCCAAAAAAGAAAACTTCAAAGCTTTCGCGAATATAAAATTGAATCGCATGATAATGGTGGCTATTATTGACGCGTCACCAGCAAGGATATGAGAAAAATCGAAGATGGACCAACCCATGCGAGAACCGAAACTTGAATACAGGAGAAGAATGAGGAAGGATTGAAACAACCTAGAGACTTATATTAAGATGCCCCATCGTAAACATTACAGCGCCCCGAACATCACAAATCGTAACAAAAATAAAAATTATATACAAATTCTGATGTTGCGGGTGGTCTAGAGGTCTGGTCTCGCTAATCAGAAGAGCACTCTAGGCGGTTTATGAATTTGCGTGAGATCCGTGAGAGTTTACTAGCTTGAAGGACCACCTGGTGTACCTTAGTACCCAGTAGCGGATATTTAAAGCGGAAAGACAGGATGTCGGTACTTACGGCCTTGTTGGTTCCGTCTGTGCTGCAGTACTGCGTTACCTCTGCTTCTTGTTTAACTGTCACTCACTATGGTTTTGCATGAATCGCGATGCGGGCGAATCTACACAAAAGTTCGTGTGATGCGATGCGGCGGTTTTGCGGCGAGAGCAAAAAAATCTGATCTCTTTTGCGGAGCGAATTTATTCGACCACGCGCCCAGCCAAGTCCCCATATACATATATCCTTCCCGTCGTTCAGACGGGGCGATCCGTAGCGCTGGGCGGTTCAGATCGGCACGCCGTCGCGGCATCTTTAAATAGGTACCGACAATATTTGATTGGAGCGGAAGAATTTATAAAAGGGATTTTCTTTGATTAGACAAGTGATTAGGAGACGGAAAATTACGCTAATTCTCACACCAACCTCACTGGCATGAACAAATTCTTTAACTACGAATACAAGGTTGCGAAGGGAAACGGTAATTTGCACGAAAGTAACGTAATTTGCACTATTAAACACACGAAAAAAACACTTTTATTCACGAAAGTGCATGTATGCAGTATGCCGTTTATATTTTTTATTAATTCGTGCATTATAGCTACATTTTTAGCTACAATTTAAATGGACTTCTCAACCCAAGAAAATCTGTTATAAAGGACTTGGGTGTTATTCTAGACAGTAAATTAAATTTCATTTCCCACATTGACACAATAACTGCCAAAGCATACAGTATGCTGGGATTTATTCTCAGACTAGCCAAGCAGTTTAATTATAATAGGTCCCTTATAATTTTATATTATGCTTATGTCCGCAGTCCCCGGCGGCTGAGCACCAACCGGGCGCGTCTCCAGGTGGCGGATAGGAGAACGCCCGAAGGGACCCCGGCTCGAGGGATGATACCCGAGGCCGGGTGCTCTTCGGGTAGTGGTGGCTAATACACTGTGTGTGGAAGGCACCACCGCGGACCAACTCTCCAAGCCGAGGTGTAAGCTACCGTGCTAATGGCTGCATGGCGCAGGGAGTGTTGCGTCTCTTACGGTGCCTCCCGGATACCGGGCGTCCTCCGGGTAGTATAAGCCAAGCCCCGGTCATACGCGGCTCTGTCCGGGTGATATCGCTCTACCGCGGAACTCGTGGGAACAAAATGGATCAAACAAACAGTACACCACCAAAAATAAACTTAATTGAAGCACTCCGGGGGGTGGCTTTGTCTCAAAGCGAACCACAAACAATTTAAAAACAGACTCGATTTTTACCTGAAAACTTGTCAATATTGTATATATTATATAATATTGTTTAGCTTTACAAGATCTGATCTGGACGTATCAGCAAAGCTGCCTGTCCGGAATAAATAATAATAATAATAATAATATGTTCTTAATTAGCTACGGAACACACTTCACTACCTGAAGTGCGCCTTACACAAACTCAAAATCCAGCTACCGATTCATAAAAGACAGATCGAAGAAACAAAGGCGTTAAAAAAAATCCTTAAACAAAAGCTGCAATCCACGTATATTTTCTAAAGTTATACATTGGTACTGGTACTGATACGTGCTATGTTTTATGTTTGTCCTTATCTACCGTTTTCTCTCGCCGTGATCGTGCGTCGTCCTTAGGGCGTGACTGCACAACTCAAAGGCAGAGGCGGAGTTAGCGAGACATAATGACAACCATTATTGGGAGTAATTGACTAAAAATCTCTGCTGATTGTAGCCATCAAAGCGGAGGAAGAGGACAATTTAGGAAGCACTTCCTTCGCCGATTCTGACGGCCTTCACAAAGACGCTTACATCCTTCGTTGCTCCGCTGAGCAGATCACGGTAATACGGTAATTATATCACGTCAACTTCATCTTTTACTTTTTACGGAGCTTCTAGGGGCTATGTTGACAGGGTATAGACAAGTTGGACCATCGAATATATATGGTACTAGGTAAGCCCGGTCACGCTGCTCTGTGGCTCAGTCTAATATGAAATGAGTGGGTAACGCAACGATATCGAAGCTTACAGAAGACTTCACCGGTAAGGGAAGACTTTTGTCGAGCGTATCCAACGTTGTGTCAAACATGTCGTCCTCGTCTATACTCGTATATATAAATAAAGTAATAGTTTTAAAAAAACACTAAAAACACGCTTTTATAAATGCACGTAAAAACCAAAATATATATATTATTAACCACCCTCATGCCATTTAGTCCTCGGCACGTTTCTCACCTTGGCTTGGTTGGGATCTAACAACCTACTACCCTATTTACACGTCAATATACATCGTATATATCCATAGATATATCAATATTATTCTATTTACACTCTCCATGTACAGGTCTATATACATTTTATACAGGCACCTATGTCAATATTTACACTATTTACACTCAATATTTACAAGTCAATATATAATAGGTTTGTTATAATCATGAAACCTGATCGTGTTCAAAGTCCATTACGTGACCTTTCTCACAAGTGCAAACACGACTATGATACGATATTCCATCATGGAATGCCAGTTTCTGTCTTCCGGCTTCATCATCAGACCTTGAAACTTAATCTTGGTCAAAGTTCATTACGAGACCTTTCTAACAAGTCCAAACACGGCTATGATACGATATTCCATCATGGAATGCCAGTGCTTATCTTCCGGCTTTATCATCGGACCTTGAAACCTAATCGTGGTCAAAGTTCATTCCAAGACTTTTCTAACATGTCTAAATACAGCTATGATTCGATGTTCCATCATGAAGTTCCAGTTCATATCTTCCGACTCCATCATCAGATCAGTTCGACAGTACCATATTATTGTATTGTCATCAGAACTACATACAGCTGCCAATTTTCATGGGGCTACGATACTTAGAAGATGGTTAAGGACGCCTTGGTCCGCGATAGAATCGGTGTACACCGTTTCACCGTTTCGTAAGGGATTGGATCGCGCAAGCGACCTCGAACTCGGAACCAATCGAGAGACCGGAGAAATCTAGTCATAATTGGAAGCAAGGGCGCGAGTGTCGGCCCGCCAGGTAACATTACTGGCTATCTCGCGTTAAAGGCGTTGGTCTCTTGCGGGTTGTGGCGTAGCTAGACGTCGGATTTGTAATGTCCAAAGTCTTCTACGCTCACTGCACGGTCGACAGAACGATGAATCGTTAAAACGTCCTGCGGTGACGGGTTCGCCCGTTGTTGTTGACATCTCAATATGTTTGTATATTACCAATACAATACATTACAATATAATTTTGCTCTGGATACGTCTTTGGATACCTCTAGCATTCTAAGTAATGCAATGAATTAGGGAATATTAACTATCGTGTTAGTTGTGACTATATAAATTTATATTATTAATTTATAATCGGTTGAAAAATCTTTGTAATTAGAATTATATCTAAAAATTAATATCTTAATATATATAAATTAAGTGTCACGTTGTTTGTCCGCGATGGACTCCTAAACTACTTAACCGATTTGAATCAAATTTGCACACAATGTGCAGTTTGATCCAACTTGAAAGATAGGATAGCTTACGTCTTAATTTATAGTCGCGATATTATTTTATTGCAATGTCTATTATTTGACATTCGTAATTATCTGTTAGTTCCAAACGATTTTAACAGATGGCGTTATCTATTGAGTAATCCATAGATGGCGCTGCTATGTTAAACCTACAAACGTCATAGTCGGCCAAGCGTTATTCTAAATTCAAAATATTGTGAAGGTAATACAGTGAAATTATTCCTGCTTTTTAATTATTTGTGCTTCATTGTTCAAAACTCTTTAATTAAAATATATACATGTAAGTATTATCACATAGTTATAAAAGTGGAATAACTGCAGTATAGGAACCTCTCTCCAATTTTTTTCATTTTAATGCTAAATCTGGAAGAAAATTGTGTCGGTCGCTATAAATAAGCGAGATATAGGCATTCAAAGTTTAAATTTTAAAAACAGGCCAAAATAATATAATATAAAAATGGATGTTGGTATATCTGTATGCCCGTCTGTCCGAGTTTAATAGACTCCGAAACCGTTTGACCGATCACCATGAAAGTTGGCATATATATGTATTTTTTCATGGTTAAGTTTTTTATATATATCCGCTTTGTTGCAACTTTCAACTAGACGGCGCTGCAGCACACCAACTTCTATACTGCTCAACCGATCGCCATGAAAATTGGTATACATTGGTATTTGAGAAAAGATATAACACGGGCAACGCCGGGTAATACCACTCGTATATAATAAAAATGAGTCGGGTTTTATGTATGTTACCTAATAACACACGATCGGCTAACCCGATTTGGATGATTCTTTTTTTGTTTTGTTCATAATCACGTCGGTCTTACTATAGGCAATAACAAAATCCAGCAAATCTCTCGGAAAAGTGAGAAAAATGTGAAAAACCGAAAATTATTTTAGTACTAAGCTTGATCATAGATGGCGTTGCTTGACAAGAATAAAAATTCGAAAATCAAGATGGCGGTACAGTTAACATTTGACAGTTAAGTTGAATTTTACGATTTTTTGATAGCGTTTTCGTGATTCTGAAGGTAAATCAACTGAATTAACTGAATTTGTGTAACACGTGAAGAGAGGTTCGAGCAACTGAAAGCGATGAGCGTCGCCAAAAATTTAATAAAGCGGCACGGATCCGTAATGTTGCAGTGCGAAGACGATTGAATTTGAGACAAAACCCATACAGAGAGGCAATCTATTATGACCTGACGAAACAATACAGCGATTATAAATGCATGCAAATTGGAGAAATGGACCATTTGTGCCAATATTGCAATGCATTGAAGTACCGCCACGAACCACTCGCTTTGTGTTGCGCAGGGGGTAAAATGAGATTGACACCATTGGTTCCATTAGGATCGTTCGTGTCTGGAAATGCACCAGATTCTAAGCATGTTATGTCTAACATTCTCTGTCAAACAAAATCGTACTTTTTACACACTTTTCTCCTCCAGTTAGGACACAACGAGCATGTAGCAATCCACAAATGGCAATTGATGAAACTGCTCTTTTGGTGAGACAAAAAATAAACAATCAGACTGCTTTCAATGAAGAATTTAAACAAACAATGCAAATTTCAAACAACTGTCGATGAAAATTACCTATGTTAACGCCATCTGCTGCTAAGCGAACAAATTCGTGGCGAGACGAAGTTCGCCGGGTTCCGCTAGTAATCTAATAAATGAAAATTACTGATTAAATGAAGGGCACAAAGCCTGTAAACATAATTATCGAGGTAATAATGTAATCTTCAGGATTCAGATGGTGTCGTACACATAGCGAAGTAATAGCATGGAATAAATTTTGAAGGTTGTGATGGCTATATGTTGAGAAGGCCGTGAAAGTTGTGTGGGCGGCGATAATTTTAAACAAATCGCCGGAGTAGCAATGGGATCTCCGTATCGCCGATAGTTGCGACTTGTACGAAGAATATTTTGAAGTAGCACAATCTGCGACCAGCAAAATAGCGGATGAGGATTAACAACACTTCATTCTAGCCTAAACAAAGGCAGGTACAACATCTCCAAAACGTCGGCTGCTACAAATTTCACGCGGTAAATTCGTTTTATCCTATAAGGGATAGTTTCCTACACGTGCCTTTTTTGCAATTAGTGATTCCTATATCAGTCTATGAAGTATTATAAAAAAAAATACGTGTGGCACTCGGGGACTGCCGCGATAAAGCTATTGCATAGCATTTTTAACAACTTATGCAATTATAATTATTTATTTATTTTATTTTTTCTGATATCAGATAACTGCGCTCTATCGGAAAACGTTGAAATTATTCCGAATCACTTGCGGCTGCTGCGGTGGCAGCCGAATCGAATTTCGAATCTAATTTCGATATCGAATTTTTTATTCGATAAAGCAAAAAAAAAAAATACGCGTGGCACTCGGGGACTGCCGCGGTAAAGCTATTGCATAGCATTTTTAACAACTTATGCAATTATAATTATTTATTTATTTTATTTTTCTGATATCAGATAACTGCGCTCTATCGGAAAACGTTGAAATTAATAATTTAAACGTCTTCCGATAAAGCGCCGCGCACGAATTTTATATTCGATAAAGCAAAAAAACGGATTATTCGAAAAAATTCGTAGATAAAAAGATAGATAATTAAATTATCTTTAAAATGGTGCACGTTTCATAATAATACGCCAGATAGTATTTGAGTAGTAGTCGTTTTTGTGTTCGGTTAGACCTAATTTCACAAATTAATTACACTATGTAATATAAACAAAATCTAAAATATTCAAAGCTAAGAATATTAGGAAAATGTTCTTGTTTAACATATATTTTTTTCGAATCGTAAGCAGTACTCGTTTAGACGTAATTATCAGTTTAAAATAATTAATTTTCGTTAAGAAATTTCTTCATTCGGTCGCCGCGCTGGCCTAGGCCCGCGATAAAAGCTATGCAATAGCTTAAAAATTATCTTTAAAATGGTGCAGGTTTCATAATAATACGCCAGATAGTATTTGCGTAGTAGTCGTTTTTGTGTTCGGTTAGACCTAATTTCACAAATTAATTACACTATGTAATTAATCTAAATCTAAAATATTCAAAGCTAAGAATATTAGGAAAATGTTCTTGTTTAACATATATATTTTTTGAATCGTAAGCAGTACTCGTTTAGGCGTAATTATCAGTTTAAAATCATTAATTTTCGTTAAGAAATTTCTTCATTCGGTCGTCGCGCTGGCCTAGGCCCGCGATAAAAGCTATGCAATAGCTTAAAAACTTTAATGGCTGGAAAACAAAAAGATTCTGATGATATCGTCGCAAAGAAATAATTTCGAATATAATTACCAGCGCGCCATCCTGCTCGTCATCTCATTTGTGTGACGTCACAATGAGAGTGGGGGCAGCGAGTATAAAGGAAGCGACACACCGATTAAGTTCGAAATTACGCCGTATTAAAAGACTGTGAATCTTTTCAACCCTCCCTTCAACAGGAAGGAAAGGGACAGAGATAATGGGTGGCATCCGGCAGTTGCTATGTGCCGAAAGAGAATGGATGTTTGTCGTGTTTGAGTCCAGGCTGCTTGATGATGCTATAAGAGTGCTAAAAGAGAGCTAATGGGCCCTGTTGCAGTTATGCCACTAAGACCCATGTGTTTAGGGTCGGTCAAACGCACGGGTCAACTCCCATCCGGCGGCCTCCACGTAGAAGTGCGAGCCCAGGTAGGACTCTGGCCTTCGGGCCAGTTTCCCTTAAGAGTCAGCCTTCGGGCGCTCCTAGACGGTTTGCGCACCGTGCGGCGTCATATAATCAATTGCGCATTCTGACCGACAACTAGGGTTGTCGACTACAGCGGGCGAGCCCGTCACCTCAGGAAGTTTTAACGATTAGTCGTTCTATCTCCCTGGAGTGAGCGCAGAAGACTTGGACAAAACGGTCCACCGTCTAGCTCCGCCACAAACCTGTAAGAGGCCAACGCCTCTAGGACTGTTACCCGCCGGACCTACACTTACGCCCTTACTTCCAATTGTGACCAGATTACTCCAGTCTCTCGATTGGTTACGAGTTCGAGGTCGCTTGCGCGGTCCTCTCCTTACGAAGCGGTGAAACGGTGTTTACCAAATCTATCGCGGACCACAGCGTTCTTTGCTCGTCGGTTCACCCAGGATCGGGTAGCCGATGGTCGTTTCAAGAGCAGTCGCCGTAAGGTCCGCAACCACTCCCGCTCTATAGGAAACAGTACTGCTTCCAGACTCCCCCGACTGTTAGTCAGAGTGCGCAATCGCTTGGCTTATGCCGCACGGTGCGCAGACCGTCCAGGAGCGCCAGAAGGTTGATTCCTAAAGGAAACTAACCATAAGGCCAGAGTCCTACCCAGGCTCGCACTTCATGCGTGAAGGCCGTTGGATGGGTATTGACCCGTGAGTGTGACTTACCCTGAACAGAATGGGTCTTCGTGGCCAACTCAGCAAGGGCCCCTTAGCTTCCCAAACAGGGCCCCTTAGTCTGGAAACAGTAATGTCCCTTATAAAGCGATGGTAGTTAACCTTATAGCAACTGCTCTTGAAACGACCAATCGGCTACCCGATACCTGGTGAACATCCGGGCAAAGGATGCCGTGGTCCGCGATAGATTCGGTAGACACCTTATCACCGCTTCGTAAGGGAGAAGTCTGCGCAAGCGACCTCGAACCTGTACCAAGTCGGGAGACTGGAGGTATCTGGTTGCAACTGGTAGTAAGGGCGCGAAAGTCGGCCCGCCGGATGATTGACCTCCGGTTACCTCGCGGTAGGGCGTTGGCTTCCTACGGGCATGCGGCGTGACTAGACGGTGGACTGTTTCGTCATAAGTCTTCTGCGCTCACCTCACGGGAGCCAGAACGATCTAATATCGTTAAAAGTTCCTGAGGTGACAGGTTCGTCCGTTGTAGTCGACAGCTATAGTTATAAAGTACTAGGTTACTGGAATAATAATAAGTCTTGTAACTTCTAATAAGAAACGCTATCCCTGGAACGGGTTTATCCCAGTTGGGCAGCGTTGAATAGGTATAACTAGGAAGAGTTCACTGACTTAATGATTTCGCCATTGGTTATCGTCTGTATAATGAAGCAATAAAATAATATTTCTTAGTGACTCTAAAATCAATAAATAAATAAAATAAATAAATTTAATGAATTCTATGTATATTTAAATTTCATAATTAGCATATAGATAGCACGAAAATTGTAAGCGATTCGCCGGGGCAAGAAACGTATTCAATAAGGTTCTTAATGGGGACTGTAAGTGATGGGTTTGCAGCCCTCTATAGAACAGTTTAAAGGGGTCTAGAGACGAGGGGAAAGGGGGCAAGTGGGGCAGTGGGGGCAAGGGGGGCAAATGTTTCCTCTATTGTTTGGTCATCAGAAACACGAGATGCCGAGAAGCTGTTTTATACAGTGGCGTCAGGTTGTCGAAGTCTAATATTGTAGTATAAAAAAAAGTGAAGCGCGAAATTTACCCGCTTGCCGAGGGTTCCGTAGTTTATTTAAAGACCCACTGACCGCTACCAGTCCATATAAGGTAATTGCAAACCATTTTCTACAGGGATTTTTTTTTATTTATTAAAAAATCGCTTTTGAAAACTTTTCAAGAATTTCGTTTTCCAGCAATATATCTTTAAAAGTTTCTTCTCTAACTGATGCCATAAGGGCTACTCAAAGATGGCTATCGTAGATCGCCCATCGAACGCAATAACTCAAAGTCGATCGAATGCAATAACTCAACGTTCATCGAATGCAATAACAAGACACACACTCACACACGTGTTATTTTTTAAGCTATTGCATAGCTTTTATCGCGGGCCTAGGCCAGCGCGGCGACCGAATGAAGAAATTTCTTAACGAAAATTAATGATTTTAAACTGATAATTACGTCTAAACGAGTACTGCTTACGATTCGAAAAAAATATATGTTAAACAAGAACATTTTTCTAATATTCTTAGCTTTGAATATTTTAGATTTAGTTTATATTACATATTGTAATTAATTTGTGAAATTAGGTCTAACCGAACACAAAAACGACTACTACGCAAATACTATCTGGCGTATTATTATGAAACCTGCACCATTTTAAAGATAATTTAATTATCTATCTTTTTATCTACGAATTTTTTCGAATAATCCGTTTTTTTTGCTTTATCGAATAAAAAATTCGTGCGCGGCGCTCTATCGGAAGACGTTTAAATTATTATTCCGAATCATTTGCTTCCGCAGCCGCAAATGATTCGGAATAATTTCAACGTTTTCCGATAGAGCACAGTTATCTGATATCAGAAAAAATAAAATAAATAAAATAAATAAATAATTATAATTGCATAAGTTGTAAAAAATTATATGCAATAGCTTTACCGCGGCAGTCCCCGAGTGCCACACGTATTTTTTTATATATAAAATAAACCTGTTGGTAGAAATCCCTACTTTGGCATAGTCAAATTCTTTCTACAATATAATGTGGTATACCTTATTTGGTATGATTATTTTTTATACAGATTGACTATTTTTTAAACGTAAAAAACAATTATTAAATAAATTTACAATAAAAATATAAGGTCGTTTAAAAAACTATTTGAGGTGCTAAAATACCTAAGTAGGTATAAAGGAAAAATACAAATAGTCAAAATATAAAAACGAAAAGTCAGTTATTCTTCTTCTCCGTCGTTCCCTCATTACTGAGGATCGTGGCCACTAGACAATAGTTTGCCTACGAGGCTCCTCCACTTCGACCTGTCTTCTGCATGGTGGGTCGCAGATTGTATTGACCCTTTTGTAACTTCTTTGATGAGGTCGTTCCATCTGGCCGGTGATCTGCCTCTGCTTCTTCTTCCCTCCACTTGACCCCCGGAAAGCATTTTCTCCAGATTCTCTGGGTTTCTCCTGGCAACATGACCGAAGAACTGCAGGACCCTTCTCATGCATACGGTGGAGAGTCTCACTTGGATGCCGAGTTCTTCCAGGACAGATTTGTTGGTGCGGCGTGCTGTCCATGGGATTCCTAGCATTTTACGCCAACACCACATCTCCAGTGCATCGATTTTGGTGCGTATTCGAGCCTTCAGGGTCCATGTCTCCGATGTATAGAGAAAGATCGAGAAAACCAGAGCTCGAACCAGCCTGACCTTAGTCCGCTTGCTTATACCCCGATTCTTCCACCGCTTTTCTAGCTTGTTTATGGCCGATCTTGCCATCTGGCTTCTGTGTGAGACTTCCTTTTCACAGTTTCCGTCGTTGCATATCATGGAACCCAGATAGACAAAGTCTTTCACAGCTTGAAGGTCACTCAGCTCGTTGGTGCGTTGCATGGTTCCAGTCCGGTCCACAAACATGAGGTTGGTCTTGCTGCGGTTCATGTGCAGTCCATACTCCTTGCTTTCCTTCTCCGCCCTGCGTAATAGAGTCTCCAACTCATTTTCATCGGCACCTATGATGGTCGTGTCGTCGGAGAATCTTAGGTTGTTGATTCTGAGACCTTCTATGCGAATTCCACCCTCCCATTCGTCTAGGACTTTTGTCATTATATGTTCGCCGATCAAATTGAAGAGTTTCGGAGATAAGATGCACCCTTGTCTGTCGCCTCTCTCTGTTTTGAAGGACTTCGAAGTCAGTTATAAAATAGTCAAATTAGAAATATTACAATTATAAGATTACACCAATAGAAACGTCGCAATAGAAATAGTCAATACAAATTTTATTAATATAATCAATCTCTGATTATCAAAATGATAAGATATATATTTAAAAAAAAACAATAGCAGGAAGCAATTATCGGCCATTTTTTTCTGTGTAATTAGGTATGACACGATAGAGTATGCGCTGTATGCTTGCTAAAATGTTTACATAAATGAATAAACAAAAAAAAAATATATACGTGTGGCACTCGGGGACTGCCACGGTAGAGCTATTGCATAGCATTTTTAACAACTTATGCAATTATAATTATTTATTTATTTTATTTTTTCTGATATCAGATAACTGCACTCTATCGGAAAACGTTGAAATTATTCCGAATCATTTGCGGCTGCGGAAGCAAATGATTCGGATTAATTTAAACGTCTATCGATAGAGCGCCGCGCACGAATTTTGTATTCGATAAAGCAAAAAAACCGGATTATTCGAAAAAAATCGTAGATAGAAAGATAGATAATTAAATTATCTTTAAAATGGTGCAGGTTTCATAATAATACGCCAGATAGTATTTGCGTAGTAGTCGTTTTTGTGTTCGGTTAGACCTAATTTCACAAATTAATTACACTATGTAATATAAACAAAATCTAAAATATTCAAAGCTAAGAATATTAGGAAAATGTTCTTGTTTAACATATATTTTTCTCGAATCGTAAGCAGTACTCGTTTAGACGTAATTATCAGTTTAAAATCATTCATTTTCGTTAAGAAATTTCTTCATTCGGTCGCCGCGCTGGCCTAGGCCCGCGATAAAAGCTATGCAATAGCTTAAAAATATTTATTTGTAGAAAAAAGATGATTATATAAATATAAATTGTAATACGCGCCACCACTGGATTAGCGATTTATAACTGAATGTCTTTGAGTTCATAACCAGAAGATTATGTCAAGCATGATACTCCTATTGTTTCAAAGTTGCCATCCGTTGTAAGGGAGTGCTAAGCTGAGAATTTCTACGAATGGATATTATATACAGAGGCGGACTAAGAAAGATTGACATCCGGGGGGAGGGGGGGGGGGGGTGGTGTTACTCCTCCCCATTTTTCCCAATCATATTTCGAATATAAATGCCAAATTAATATTTTGAATATAAATGCCAAAATTTTGAATACCATCGTCGTAATTTTTATTCTTTAAGCCTACTACTACTACTAATAATAATAATAATAAAATTATTTATTCACTTTGCCTTATGTGATACTTATAAAACAATATTTTTATACTATCATGTTCATCAGTAGCCGGTTTGTTGATCAGGTTGTCCTTCGACATAGGCCTCCCCCTCTGTTCTTTGTTTGCATCAAATCTGTCAGATCTTTGTAGAATTTATCTTTCGCTTCTTTTGTATCCTGTTCTATGGGTGAATGTACTTGGATAATCCACGATGTTTATTTAAATTATGGTTGCTGTATATTAAGCACTGCAAATCTGTGTGATATTCCTTGGAAACTTTTTATTTTATCTTTTCAGATACTTTTTTATTAAGAATCCCATTCCATATACACTTTGTTTTTCAAGATAGATGTCAAAAATATACTTGTTATATTCTCTTTCTCCTATTTTCCTTACTTTGCAAAGACCGATGACATCCCATTTTATAAGTCTTATGGCTTCCTTTAATTATACTAAACTGTTATCTGTCAGTTAGTGTTTTGACGTTTAACGTTTTAGGTATATTTCCTTTTTGGGGGTGGGAGGGGTGGTCTAGCAACCCCACGGGGACCAGCCGAATCGGGGTTGTCCTGTCTCTGGTTGCTGATATTTAGTTGATACTTAGATTTATTTGGTATATTCGAAAAAGAGCTTGCTTTAGGTCTCATCAAATCGAATGCATTTCTTCTGTTTTCTTTTATTGCTGAAGTATCGTTGGAGATCGTTGATTTCTTGGTCTGCTTCTGATTTTCCTAAGAAGTTGATTGATCACTTTTTCTTTGTTTTGGTTTCCTTCTTTCACTGCCAATTGATAGTATTTTATGTAGGCAATATTTCCTTTCGCACGTTCTTCTATTAGTTTCGATTTCAATTCTCTTCTTTTTCTACTATTTTCTTAGGAAAATCTTCGGTAACGTATACGTCTTTTATTAACACGCTTTTATTAGGTCGACCTGTAGGTAACTAACTATGTAATGGAATCTAAGGTAACTAATTTAACCATCTCCCAAGGATAGTAGCGTCATGAAAGTTAGCAGCTGTATGTAGTTCTGATGACAATACAATAATATGGTACTGTCGAACTGATCTGATGATGGAGTCGGAAGATATGAACTGGAACTTCATGATGGAACATCGTATCATAGCTGTGTTTGGATTTTTTAGAAAAGTCTTGGAATGAACTTTGACCACGATTAGGTTTCAAGGTCTGATGATTAATACCGAAGATATTTGGTTTTTACGTGCATTTATAAAAGCGTGTTTTTAGTGTTTTTTTTTAAACTAATAATTTATGCTCTTCCTAAGGTCCCTTTTAGTATTTCCTTTTTTTCAGCTGTTTGCAAATGCGTTAAGAACCGGTTTTATTTTGTTTTCTTTGTTGAGACCGATACAGTGAATTTTTGACACATCGCTTACGTCCAAGGCGATTTTCAGATTGGACAAAAAAAAATACGTGTGGCACTCGGGGACTGCCACGGTAAAGCTATTGCATAGCATTTTTAACAACTTATGCAATTATAATTATTTATTTATTTTATTTTTTCTGATATCAGATAACTGCGCTCTATCGGAAAACGTTGAAATTATTCCGAATCATTTGCGGCTGCGGAAGCAAATGATTCGGAATAATTTAAACGTCTTTCGATAGAGCGCCGCGCACGAATTTTTTATTCAATAAAGCAAAAAAAACGAAATATTCGAAAAAAATCGTAGATAAAAAGATAGATATTAAATTATCTTTAAAATGGTGCAGGTTTCATAATAATACGCCAGATAGTATTTGCGTAGTAGTCGTTTTTGTGTTCGGTTAGACCTAATTTCACAAATTAATTACACTATGTAATATAAACAAAATCTAAAATATTCAAAGCTAAGAATATTAGGAAAATGTTCTTGTTTAACATATATTTTTTTCGAATCGTAAGCATTACTCGTTTAGACGTAATTATCAGTTTAAAATCATTAATTTTCGTTAAGAAATTTCTTCATTCGGTCGCCGCGCTGGCCTAGGCCCGCGATAAAAGCTATGCAATAGCTTAAAAATCCTATACTATCTGGAGCAGCTCCGATGAAGATTTCTCTTTTTCTTCCAAACCAAAAAATATAATACGCATTGTTGAACTAAAACGTTGAATAACATCACCGTAATTTATATTCTTTAAGCCTAGTAAACCTGACTATACCTAAGCAGACATTGAGAAAACTCTGAGTAAACAAGCATCATCTAGAGCTTCTATGAAATTCAAGGCCATTTTATCTGCCAGTGATATCATCAGCTCTCTTTTCTGTGTCAGTTAAGGGGTAGTAATGATTAAAATACATTGATAATGGATCTACAATAACGAAACGAAATATAACGAAACGAAACGACTACAATAACGAAACGAAACGACGAGGCAAACTCGTTATAATTGTTTTGTTTCACCAAGATAACGCACACAAGACCAGAGTTGCGATGGCTGCGATTGAAGTACTGGCTTTGAAGTACTGGACAATCCGCTATACTCACCGGACCTTACTTCTAGAAATTTCTATCTATTTCCGATAAAAATAAAATTCAAACGAAGCTGCAATGAAATTCGCAGACCTGAATCGGGCCCATCATAATACTTCTTCTAAATATTAGTGTTATATCCACCGTTACTGGCGTGTGAGCGGTGGACTCCCGACTCTCGGTCGGCTGTGGTAGGTTTAGAATAGCTGTCTGGCCACACGTGAGCCTCCACATTACCACCTATTCAATCCCCCTTCGAAGCCATTGAATTTGAGATGCGGAAATTGAAGTTTTAGATTATTTTTCTAGGAAGGAGTTGATTACTTTTTTGGAGGGACCAAGATCTTTAAAGAGGTGGAACAGAGATTTAACTGGCAGGCCACGATCGCCAATTTCAACCGCGTGAAGGTGAACAGTGAAGCCGTTCCGAGTGACGGCATTTGCGAGATCATGGTATTTATTTAATTTGTACTCGTGGTCTTTTGGGATATTTGTTTCTCTGGTTATATATTGTCTGGATATTTGTTTCTCTGGTCTTCAAAGAGTTATATCTGGACAGAGGGCTGTGCATCCGACACTTTCAGGAAATTTATATAGTAGGTTAGAGACCGAATCGATCTCCAGAATCCAATCTGAAGCTTTCTCGAATATTGAGGAAGGATTTGTAGTGAAATGTTTTTTGCCTTTAGAGCCGTCCCGCACAAACGGTGTTGGGGTTTGTTTCTAATTGCCGTGCCGATAGGTGTACCTGTCCTTGATTTGAGGCCACCTTGCAACCAGCTAGAATATGCCAAGCTGTGCAAAGGGAGCTAAGGGGCCCTTGCTGAGTTGGCCACGAAGACCCATTCTGTTCAGGGTTGGTCACACTCGCGGGTCAACACCCATCCGACGGCCTCCACGCATGAAGTGCGAGCCTGGGTAAGACTCTGGCCTTATGGTTAGTTTCCCCTAGGAATCAAACTTCTGGCGCTCCTGGACGGTCTGCGCAGCGTGCGGCATAAGCCAATCGATTGCGCACTCTGACTACAGTCGGGGGAGTCTGGAAGCAGTACTGTTTCCTATAGAGCGGGGGTGGTTGCGGACCTTACGGCGACTGCTCTTGAAACGACCATCGGCTATCCGATCCTGGGTGAAAAGCCGGGCAAAGGATGCCGTGGTCCGCGATAGATTCGGTATACACGGTTTCACCGCTTCGTAAGGGAGAGGACCGCGCAAGCGACCTCGAACTCGTAACCAATCGAGAGACTGGAGTAATCTGGTCGCAATTGGAAGTAAGGGCGTGAGTGTAAGCCCGCTGGGTAACACTCCTGGCTATCTCGCGGTTAAGGTGTTGGCCTCTTACGGGTTTGTGGCGGTGCTTGACGGTGGACTGTTTTGTCCAAGTCTTCTGCGCTCACTCCAGGGAGATAGAACGACTAAACGTTAAAAGTTCTTAGGTGACGGGCTCGCCGCTGTAGTCGACAACCCAAGTTGTTTGTTAGGCCACATGTGCCCAGTGCAGTTAGGCCATTGTGACCCATGGGTCACAATGGTCTAACTACACTTGGCCCATTAGCTCCCAAAATGGCTTAACAAATAGACAGACGGACATCAAAGACTTCCATAGATATTTTTTAGTAAGCCTTGGTAAGCAGCTCTTAAAATGCTCGTAATCGAAAATGGAAAACGCATTAGACATTCCGCCATTTCCTCAATCAGGAGATTTGCGAAAGGCCGCTAGGGCTGTATTCTTATCGAGTGGCGTTCAACCACTCGACAGGCATTTAACACTTGCGCTCTCTTCAAAGCCCCATATCCACTCGTCTACCTACCCCATGCATACCGCAGCCCCTCGCTTATAATGTTAACTGGTAGGGGTGTCAACTAATCGAGTTTATTCTTCTTCTTCTTCTGGTGAAATATCCGCTACCGAACTTTCGCCATCGTACTAAATTATATTATACTAGCTGACCCGTGCCCACTTCGTTGGGCGGTAAAACTTTTTACCTGTGATTATGAGTGTGGTTCGGTTAGTACTGAGTGCTATGATTTATTTCCTGACTGCCAAAAGAAGGGTTATATTTTTAATTGCATATGTATCTATGTATGTATTTGCATGCCAATTTGACTATATTACCGTTATTTGTGTGTCTTCTTGTAAGTGTCCTATTTATGAGTGTCTTATTTCTGTAACCATTTATGCAGTAAAAGGGAAAAGTCTTTTGTTTTAAATACTTGAGACGATAAATTTTGATATGAATTCATAATTGTTGATAATATGACCAATAAATATGACCTAACGATTTTAATTATTTTTTTAATATAAAATACTACTTTTTTTGACTTAAATATAAAAGTTAGACATATGCTCTCGCTGAATTTTATGCAGGCATTATTAAGCTATACAACTTTTCCCTAGAACTTAATCATATATCTCTTATAGTTAAAGCAGCGGTAGTTATAAACATTTTCGTTCGACCGTTTTTCTCCGACTTACTTTGCAAATCCGACTACCACGAAAAAGTCTTTTTATTTTTAGGATTAATATATAGCCTATGACACTCACAAATAACGTGGTTTAGTATTGGTAAAATAATTTTCAAAATCAGTTCAGTAGATCCAGAGATTACTTCCTACAACCTCACAAACTTTACCACTTTATAATATTAGTATAGATTACATTCGTAGCCAATTAGCAAATATACCGCTCTTAGCTTAATATACTGCTCGTGTCGCTAGGTATATACTATAGTTTAGTAAAGTACAAGCTACTGTAAGTATCACGTAAAGTTATATAGGATTTTGCATGACACTACTTTGAGTATCCTAACTATTTTAAAATCAAATTGAAAAATCTAATTATTTCAGTATCATCTGAATAAAACAATTAAAAATAGCCGTAAACTGTTAAGGTGGGTATCTATTAGGTTGTCGCGAGGGTTTCCGTCGTAGAATGAAAACTCGCGATCGATATTCAAATTGCAGAGTAGCTGTTTATTTCCAAAGTCGTGTACAAAGTGAATAATAACGCTTAAACATTATCGCCTATATAGTTGTCGGGCGGCGATCGCCTCGTCTCCCTCTTGTCTCGCGCTGTCTCCTTCACTCGGGCCGACCGCCCGATATACACACCTGCGCGGGGCGCCGCACTTCAGTCGCCCGTCGTTGGCCCCCGCGAGCTGACGTCCCGCGGGCGGCGCTTGAGCTGCAATTGTGTCGTGTTTCCCACATTAGATTTCGCACGTTTATTGCTTCTGGACGCCACCGGCGATCCCTTCCCCGACCTACTTTGAAGTAAGTAGCCACCGGAAGTAAGGCTCCCGACCGGAAAGTCGCCAGAAGTGATCGTGTTAGCGCGTTAGTTTTTCGTGTTTTGAGTTTATACTGTGTCGCGGCGCCCTCAGTTGAAACCTTCCCCTTCACCACCAGTCTTCGGACTGCCGTGGCACAAGATAAAAAGCTCTCTGCTGAGAAGTCGCTGCGATGTGGTTTTCGTTGTTTGTTTTATTGGTGACGTTTTGCGTGCGAAACACGGCGGATAGATTCGCGACGGTTTGTACTTTTCTCTCTCATTTATTTCGATGTTTGCTTTAGCTTCTCGTTGACGGCTTGTTTGTGATGATTAAAATAAACGCCTCGTTGGAGGCACTTAAGACGTGTTTTGATTATTGGGCGTTCGGGGTAGGTAATCCTAGTGATGGCATTGCACATCGCCATCTCCTTAATTCCGGTGTCGCCATTGCACCTCTGCGACACCACCTTCCTGCCGCCTTCGGGTGGAGTCTTCTTCCGGTCCTTTCCTGTTATAACATTTTGAGTAGGTGGGTTCTGTGTGTATTGTTGCTCCGCGACAAGGTTCTCAACTCAACTCTGCATCAACTCTGCTCCGCGCATCTGCAACTACGCAAATGGAGACGTTTCAAGCATCAACTCAAAGACAACGAGTGCTCCGCAGTTTTCATTCGAACATTGAGCGTACATGCCGTCGCCAGAATTTATTTTTAAATTTATCACCCTTCGGTTCCCTTAGCACTTTATAATTTCGGTTCCCCCGATTAGAGCTCGAATTTTTTCTTCGGCCGACTTCATAGCGATGGATTCGCGTTTACTCGACGTCGAACGTGATACACGAGACGTACCCACGAAAGTCTCACTTTGCTCGCGTCCACGAACGCACTGCGCATCACTTTGTGTCCGCGCATTTACCGCCACCGCTCGGAGCGCTCGCCGCGGAGCGTGCAACGTTGCACGCTCCAGGAGCGCCAAAGTATCCACTACTGTTGCAGGTTCGCGGAGCAGAGTTGGTGCACGAACCTAATGGATACCCACCTTTAGAATCATATCCTGAATAACAGCCAAATAATTTAAAGAAATCAATAACTAACATACTGAGAAAACAGATATGAATAATTAGAAAACAGATATGAATATTAGTTTAGGTCGATACCCGTAAAACCTTATTTCCCAAGTTTCATTAGGAGCATTTCATTTGTTGGCGTCTACATACCTAGGGATATGCTCCGACACTTTAAGTACTGCATCTTGTGTTCCCATTTTTGGATCTGAAGCCGTATTGGTTTTTGGATGGCATGTGATTGGTTTCTGAGTGATTACAGAGTTGTGTAATTACTATTTTCCCAAAATTTGGGCTAAAACATTAGGTACTGATATCGGTCGATAATTTGAGGGATCAAACTTCGGTCCATATCTGTCACCTGACACTTGATAATAAATATGTTTCGGTTGATTATGTTTAAAAAAAATTGATAATAACATAATAATTAATTAAATTTACAATTGTATATGTGCATAGTAAGAGACCTTTTCAGGCTACTTAATTTATTGGTCAATTTAGTTATATATTAATCTATATATTTATTTATTTTACTTATCTATAAACTTAAATATTTTCATTTTCTTTATTTAATATTAGTTCTTTATTTATATACACATTTATATATTTATATTAACCCTAAAATTTATAAGAATGAATGAGTGGTCGAAAACGATAGGAAAAAAAAAATGAAGTCACTATGATTAAAGTGAAGTCTTAATCACCCCAGGACAGATATACAATCTAGTGGGGTGATAAAATCCACACAAATGTAATCTTATCTGCTTCGCAAAATCAATTTTATTGTATTGGATAATTTTATAAAATAAAAAAATAAAAATAATTAAAAATAATAACTGAATCTGAAAATGTTAAAAATAATAAAAATCTATATTAATATTGTTTTCTTGATTATAGGCAGCTACCTTAAAATAATAATAATAGGTAACTACTTTTACTAATGCCGTTTTTAAAATACTGTTGTTTTATGGAATAATAGCTGTTGCCCGCGGCTTCGCTTCTCGTAAAGTTTGGAATCGATTTGTTAATTTTAGTAGGGTGGCGTTTATTTGCTTTATTTGCGTTTATTTGCGTTTATTCATAATATTTATTGCGGAACACTTCCAATTATTATGAACCAAAAATTCTAACCTTTCCCTTATCCCGTCCCTTTCCTTTATAGCTTAGCTCTAAAATATTGCCTGCAGGCAATAAGCTCGCCTTTTCTTACGAATAAAGCGTTTTTATTAGTATTTCCTTACCTTATTTCGGCAGTATCTTTATTTATTTATTTATCTATACCTACTATTATTATAAAGAGGTAAAGTTTGTGAGGTTGTAGGAAGTAATCTCTGTATATACTGAACCGATTTTGAAAATTCTTTTACCAAAAGATAACCACTTTATTTGTGTCATAGTCTATATATTAATTAGAAAAATGAAAAGACTTTTTCGTGGTAGTTGGATTTGCAAAGTAAGTCGGAGAAAAGACGGTCGAATGAAAACGTTTCTTCCGAACGCTGCTTTAATGATGAGAGATATATGATTGAGTTCTAGAGAAAAGTTGTAGAGCTTGGTAATGCCTACCAAAAAGTCAGCGACAGCATATTATATCTAGATTTTATATTTAAGTCACAAAAAGTAGTTTTTTATATTAAAAAAATAATTTAAATCGTTAGACATATTTATTGGTCATATTATCAACAATTATGAATTCATATCAAAATAAGTAAATTTATCGTCTCAAGTGTTTAAAACAAAAGACTTTTCCCTTTTTACTGCATATAATTTCTCTTTTACTGCTTAATGGTTAAAGAGATAAGACACTCACAAATAAGACACTCACAAGAAGACACTCACAAATAACGGTAATATAGTCAAATTGGCATGCAAATACATACATATATATGCAGTAAAAATAAAACCCTTCTTTTGGCAGTCGGGAAATAAATCATAGCACTTGGTACTAACCGAACCACACTCATAATTTCATCACAAGTAAAATGTTTTACCGCCCAACGAAGTGGGCACGGGTTAGCTAACTTATAATAATAATACATGTTCTATAGAAATACATTTATTTTCTCCCCGAAAATCCATTGTATTTTGTATTTGTAGGACCACATAATTTCATATTTCATGACAACTCAAATAATAATTTCCTAAGTAAAAATATCTTAAAATAAGTTAATATTCTAATACCTTCTTTACTATATCATATCAATAAGTTACCATCTTTATAGTTTTAAATACCTAATACGATTATTCTAATTGATGTGGTAAGAACCTTACGAAATTTTATTTTATTTCTTTTTATTCGGATATTTTATTTCTTAATATTCGGATAGAATATACTCTTGGCTCCAGATACGCATAAAATGCATATAGCCTTCCCCACAATTTAAAATTTGATTTTGTATTTCATCGTTACTTATAATACTTTCATTTTGTCTACTCTTCTGGCCACATAAACATGTTGGTTGACTGAAAGATATTTTTTATCTAGCGATAAGTTCGTCATTGTTCCTTAAATGTATATTGTGTAATAAAGAGAGCTTTTATTCTATTTTCTTTTTAATCGCCTTCAAAAAATTAGGAGGTTATCAATTCGGTTGTATCTTTTTTTTAATGTTTGTTACCTTAGAACTCTGCCATTTATGTACCGATTTGAAAATTCTTTTTTATTTGAAAGTATATGCTTGCAGATTGGTCCCACTTTTATCCAAATCCTGTTCTGATGATGGGATCCTTGAGGAATTGAGGGAACTCCTCAAATATTATCAGATGGAGTTGAAAATGTACATGTTGATTCGATTCCGATGACAATGTCTTTTTTTAATAGTAAGAAATAGACATAGAAATATATTTATTGTCCGAAATTGTGGTGGTACATTTATGGTGATAATGCGTAAAATTATGTCTCTCACAATTACCTGTTATTAGGTATAACAGATTGACAAATTTACTTATTTGCTAATTTTGTATTTTTTATTAAAAAATGTCATAATTTCACTGGTTTGCCGATAATATCTAAATCAAATCAAATAATAATTCGTGATGTTCATTGAATGGCCTGAGATAAAATTTAAAAAAAAAGTAACATGGAAAAATCTAAACAGACGGGATAAGTAGCACTAACAGTAGAAGACAATTAATAAAAATAATTCACCAATAGTATAACATCCCTTTTTTAAATAGAGTTAAATTTGGCTTGGGTGCTTGTAGTTCAGGTTTATTACATTACATTACATTTTCAAGACCGCTCTTGGACGTGTCAAGAGCGGTCATCGTAATATTCAAATTGTCAGTAAAATGTTAAATAATCAAATCAAATCTACGTTATGCATTTTAAACCAAAAGTACATGTATAAGACCAACTTGCGGTGTCAACTACAACGGGCGAGCCCGTCACCACAGGACGTTTTAACGATTTTCTCGTTCTATCGCCCTGCAGTGAACGTAGAAGACTTTGGACAGAACAAATCCAACGTCCAGCTACGTCACAACCCGCAAGAAGCCAACGCCTTACTCGCGCCCTTGCTTCCAATTGTGACCATATTTCTCCGGTCTCTCGATTGGTTCCGAGTTCGAGGTCGCTTGCGCGGTCCTCTCCCTTACGAAGCGGTGAAACGGTGTGCACCGAATCTATCGAGGACCAAGGCGTCCTTTGCCCGACTCTGAACCGGGATCGGATGGCCAATGGTCATTTCAAGAGCAGTCGCCGTAAGGTAGGCAACCACCCCCGTTCTATAGGAAACAATACAGTTCCCAGACTCCCCCGACTGTTAGTCGGAGAGCTCAGTCGATTGGCTTGCGCCGCTCGGTGCGCAGACCGTCCAGGAGTGCCAGAGGTTTGATTCCCAGGGGAGACTGGTTGACCCAGTGTCCTACCCAGGTTCGCACCCCATGCGTGGAGGCCATCGGATGGGTGTTGACCCGTGAGTGTGACCGACCCTGAACACATGGGTCATCGTGGCCACCTCATCATGGGCCCGTTAGCTCCCAAAACGTATAAGACCATATAAAATAATCAGAGAATAAGGCTCTACTTTTTTAAGTAATTCAAATGGGCACAATATTTGAAAAATCGTGGCCCTCAAATTCGGCCAGATTATAGAAAGGGTGGCCTATCAGCATCTCCTTGATGTTTTTTTTTAATTTTATGTCCTATTTCCCGTGTTATAGCCGTGTTCAACATTATTTATTTTGAAATACTAATCGTGGTTTCTTACAAATTTGCAGGTTTCCAAGATGTATATCAATATAAACGTTAGCACAAACTCCTTTTTAAACAGTGGTTTGGCACTGTTCAGTCTTTGGAATTCCACATATAATTCGTGTGCGGACATCAATAACATCTTTATACTACAGAAACGTGCTGTAAGAGCTATATATAAACTTGGTCCTCGAGTTTCACTTAGAGAAAAATTCAAAGAGATAAATATTCTTACTGTTGCATCACAATATATATACGAAAATCTGTTGTATGTCCACAAGAATATTGACAAGTTTAAAATAAAAAGCGACACTCATAATTTTAATACTAGACATAAGCATAACCTTGTTGTACGTGCTACTCGTCTCCACAAAGTAAGCAATTCTTTTTTGGGACAATGTATACGCTTCTATAACAAACTTCCTCATACTATTAGAGAACTATCTGTAAATAAGTTTAAAGCTACCATCAGAGGAAAATTGTATAAAAAAGCATACTATACAATATCTGATTATGTAAATGACAAAACGGCTTAGGAGTAAGGCTTGGACGCATTATAAGAACATAAATTAAAAATAATATTTAATTGTGTCTATATGAATAAAGAACATTTTGATTTTTATTTTGATTTTGTAAGCATCGTTTTTGTACTATTAATATTTCCTCTGCGGCGTTGGCTTCCAACGAGGGTACTCTACAACTGGTTACAGCGCAGACACATAATTTTGTATACGCATTTAATTATGATAGCCCGTTCTAAGTAAGTATCACCATGACATGGCTGCTGCTCTTGGAGTCGGCTTTTTTTCGTTAAAATTTTGTGCATTATATTTTCTTTTTTCTAATCTTGACGTATTCGTGAATAAATGACAATATTTAAATGTAATTGAGTTCAAATTAGTTTTGTAAGCGAGTTTTATCTTGTATGTTGGTACTCGATTAACCCCTCGATTTCTGCGGCCCTCACTATCGCAACACGAGTCGTACAATTTGGCATACCACGATCGGATACGTCTCGTAATGCACTATCAAGTGGCGATCGCTAAAACCTTGAAAGAGCCCCCCCCCCCCTCTCACCCAACCAATCCGGCAGTATTTTACATCGACCCCAAGCAGCGACTTTTAAGCAATAGCTATTAACCTTTTAGCGGAAGTCATGCTTTTATTTTGTGAGAGTTAACGGTCTTTTTAATCATCTATATAAAACAGGCAACCATTTTGGAATATGATAACAGCATTACTGATATAGCGTATCAGGTTGTATAGCATCATACTACGATTCGGCAACTAGGATTTTCTACGAAGCGCAACGTGTAGATTTTCTGTGTGTATTCCTATTCTTTCTGTGTCCATGGTGCTAGACTCTGGAACGATCTCCCAGCAAATATACGAAACTCGCCTTCTTTACCATCGTTTAAGACTCACCTTAAGGATTACTACCTTTCTAAGAAGTAACCAGTTCTTCCCTTTCTCTCCTGTTCCTCTCCCAATTTCCTCTCCTCGGGCATTATTAGTCTTAAAATTATCCACTTGTCTGTATGTTATGTAATAATCTTTATTATCACAATGCGCGCATGTACCACTTTGTTTATGTTAGCTGTAAGACATTGCCATGTGTCAATAAGCTCGCCTTTTTTTGTATACTTATTAAGTGCAAATAAAGAGTTTATTATTATTATTATTTATTTATTAGATTAATTTATTAATTTATTTAAGAATTAATTACTATAAAACATTGATTTTGCTTACAAAATAACAGGAATCCAATGGCAAAGCTTAACCTTTTGTTTATTTGATTCTGTCACCCAACTGGGACTAGCCCGTTCTAGGGTGGAAAGTTACAAAAATTGATTATTCTCTCTTTTTCTGTTCAATACGAAGCGTTATTTGTATAACAGCATGGTCGCACATGTTAGATGGCGCTGTAAACACGCCTATGCGTTATAAAATAATAATATAATAACAAACGAATTTTTAAAACATAGCTTTTATTTTTTTGGTATAATATAATTTACATAAAGATTTAAAGGTTCGTCTTATAAAAATCGAAGTTTATTTTATTCCAAAAACCTGCAAGGGTAAAGATCTTACAATTAATAAATACATGTTTTTTAATTCTTATTTTAATCATAGGAGGTGTTATTACTGCACGGGCATTTTTTTTGTGGGTGACTCCAGTACAACAAAATAAAAAAATAAAAAAACTGTTTTTTTTTTAATTAATTTAACTTATTTTTTTTTAAATAGTATGAAGACCTATGATCACGATTCGCTCTCTAGCGGTTGGTAGAATGTCGCTGATACTGTTTATTTACGACTTATTACCTACCGCTAGATGGCGCAACGCGCTCAAACGCTTCTCAACCCTTTATTTAACCCGCCACTGGTGACGTATATGTCTGTGAGACCGGGTGGTTCGAAAAAGTCGAATAACTTTCTCACTAGCAATCGATTTGTGTTGTGATTTTGAGTAGCTGCCTCATTGCGCACCCCGCACCGTCAGTCCATCCCGCGACGGTGACGCGGGAGCACGTTTCGGAGTTTTGGCTCCAACTTAGTGCGTGAGACCGCGGTCACCGATTACGTAAGTCAAAGGTAAAAGATGATTTTTCAATTTTTAATTTTTTTGTTAGCTATTTATTTTCTTTTTATTGTGTGATTGTATTATTTCATGATTGAGCTTTTTTTAATAGATATTTGTATGTATATATAAATATTTGTAATAGATTTTAATAAGTTTTTATAATTATATCACCTTGTTTCAGCATGTCTTTCGAAAATGAACTTCAAGAAATGGTGGATGTTATGAGTGTGGATGGCAAAAAAACAGAAAAACGAAATAAACTTGCAACAAATGTAAGAAATATTTGTGTCTCGAACATGTAGTGCCGTTTGCAGAGACTGTTTGGCTGTGGAGGAACAATGATTGTTGAGTGTTTTTTATTAGTTTTTTTGGGGGAAGTATAACCATTTTTGTTTCTTTTTATAAAGTTCCTAGTATCATAACACTATAAAGGGCTGATTTAGTTTAAAAAAATAAACATTGTTGTGATTTTGTTAATTTTTAAGAAGATAGGTGAAAAACTGTGTTAATTTTAAGTGTTCTAAGTTCCGTAGTGAAAAGACTAATAAACGAGCCGTGATTTATGAAAAGGCTTTGTTTTATTGTCAAACAAATACGTATCTTTAAAACTAAACTAACGGAAATTAGCATGTATAGTTAATTATGTAAAAAAAAATTGTTGAAAATCCCGGTGCGTGAGACCGGCGTCACCAATGATGTAAGTCCAATTGACGTCACCAGTGGCGGGTTAACAATCAACTTCTTCAAATTTTCAAATTAAAAAAAAAACAAAAAACATTTTTTTTTTGTTTTTTTTTAAATATATCAAAAGGTGCTTACCACAAATTACTGAATTACCCACAAAGAAAAATTCCCGTGCAATTCCCCATCACCCCGTATATCTTACCAAAAAGAAAATTTAATTATGTACATTAGAAACCTGAATGTCAATAAACTATACAAAATTCACAATTATACATTGTCTAAATATTAAAAAGAGATTTAAATGAGAATTAAGAAATATCCAAAACAGAATTACTAAACAAGAGTTTGTAATTCATTGTAGATTCATTTGTAGAGCATTGTAGATGGCGCTATAAAATATAAAATACGGATACCGTGTAAAATAATTATATAATACTAGCTGCGCCCAGCGGCTTCACCCGCGTGGTGATAGAAAATTGTGATAATGATGATAGAAAACCATATATCTTTATAAATTATAGCCTATGTGTTATTCTGATGTGTAAGCTATATTATTGTAAAGTTTCATCAAAATCCATTCAGTAGTTTTTGCGTGAAAGAGTAACAAACATCCATACATACATACAAACTTTCGCGTTTATAATATTATTAGTAGGATAAACGAATTTTGAAATCATTATTTATTATTTTAATATTAGTTAATACATTTTATTATTTTAATATTAGTTACTATTGATTTGAGCGATCTATTACCATATAATTGGTGAGTTTTAATTAACCGGCATCCTTAAAGGGGGTAAATTAGTACGAGCGAGTGAGCAATTCTTAATAAAAATTTGTAAAAATATTTTTAAAAAAATAAAAAAAAAAATTGTTACGGAAATTAAAAAAATCTTTTTCTGTAAAATAGTATAACAAGCACTGATCACGAAGCGCCATCTAGCGGTAGGGTAATTATCGATAATATTGTATATTAGCGATATTGTACCTACCGATAGATGACGCAGCGTGCTATAACCATTGTCAAACTTTTATTTGACAGTCAAGTACATCAAATTTCCAAATGAAAAAAATACAAAAAAATAAAAATTCTAAAATATATATTTTTTATGAAAGTTGCTCAGTTGCCTTTACTGATTCACCCCTTTGAAGGATGCCGGGTAATTAAAAATAACCCCGTATAGTCAATGATAACGTTAACTATGTTTTCGTTTTTGCATTTAAAACATATCTCATTAAACTTAAACTCTTATATAGTTATTGGTTGTTCAACGTGTAAATAGTTGAACACCGGCGGGATCAAAACCGTGAATAAATTATACTAAAATAAATAAATAGATTCTAATATGTGGATACTTTACAAAATGAGACGAAATCGATGCGCGCAAATCCCTCAAACATCAACTCTTAATCAGATATATGTCTGTAAAACACCGACTGACCTGTGATGATATTCCTCGCCTATCTGGACGGCCCCCCCAGCACTGCTACGGACCCTCGAGGTGCCTGCTGGTGGATTTCTCATGCAAGTATCTTCGAAAATGTCTCACACACGACCCACTCGACGCGGATTAGTTTTTTCGCGGAGTTTTATTCTGATTTTGCGGAGCGGTTCAAGAAGGCGATAAATACAAGTGGTACAGAGTCGCGAGAGTATGCAAAAATCTCTGAAAAATATATATGCTGTAGTTCTGACAGCGCGGCGGAGAATTATAAAAACTAGCGGGGGGTAGGCATTTTTCAAGCAAACGCAGTACTGGCAGCGTTCAAGTCGTTCTTCTTCTTCTTCGGAATCAACATCTGTCAGTGAAGGCGAACATCCACATACACTAATCAAATGCTCGTGCAAAAGATACTTTGCGCGCAACCAGTTATTCTAAAGTAAGTCTAATTCATATAAGCCATTTCGCAGGAGGAAGGGTGAGTGTGAGAGACGCTGGACGTGTTTTTAACACGCTTTTATTAGGTCGACCTGTATGTAACTATGTAATGGAATCTAGGGTAACTAATTTAACCATCTTCCAAGGATCGTAGCGTTATGAAAATTGGCAGCTGTATGTAGTTCTGATGACAATACAATAATATGGTACTGTCGAACTGATCTGATGATGGAGTCGGAAGATATGAACTGGAACTTTATGATGGAACATCGTATCATAGCTGTGTTTGGACTTGTTAGAAAAGTCTTGGAATGAACTTTGACCACAATTAGGTTTCAAGGTCTTTTTTTAGTTTTTACGTGCATTTATTAAAGCGTATTTTTAGTGTTTATTTTTAACTATTAATTTATTCAAGAGAACGCAGTACTGGCAGCGTTCAAGTCGTTCTTCTTCTTCTTCGGAATCAACATCTGTCAGTGAAGGCGAACATCCACATTCACTAATCAATTGCTGATGTAAAAGATACTTTGTGCGCAACCAGTTATTTTAAAGTATGTCTAATTAAAATAAGCCATTTCGCAGGAGGAAGGGTGAGTGAACACATCCGATTCATGCGTACCTCTCGCAATTGTACAGCTTGTTGTCTCTTTTCATTCGTATGAGAGAAACTGTGTGACACAGAACCTACATAATTCATAGAGAATATTTATAAGGTATCTTATTCTTTAGGTATCTAAGGTCTAGGAAGGATCAATTTAGCATCATGTAACACAAATCACTTTTTGTGCATTTGGCATGTTATTTTAGGGGTTTCGCCAGTTTCCATGATAATTCCGTTGGAATTGTGTGTCTCAATAACAACTAGGGCTGTCGACTACAGCGGGCGAGCCCGTCATCTCAGGAAGTTTTAACGATTAGTCGTCTATCTCCCTGGAGTGAGCGCAGAAGACTTGGACAAAACAGTCCACCGTCTAGCTCCGCCTTGTGGCGGAGCTAGACGGTGGACGTTGGCCTCTTACGGGTTTGTACCCGTAAGAGGCCAACGCCTTAACCGCGAGATAGTCAGGAGTGTTACCGGGCGGGCTTACACTCACGCCCTTACTTCCAATTGTGACCAGATTACTCCAGTCTCTCGATTGGTTACGAGTTCGAGGTCGCTTGCGAGATCCTCTCCCGTACGAAGCGGTGAAACGGTGTATGCCGAATCTATCGCGGACCACAGCGTCCTTTGCCCGGCTGTTCACCCAGAATCGGATAGCCGATGACGTTTCAAGAGCAGTCGCCGTAAGGTCCGCAACCACCCCCGCTCTATAGGAAACAGCACTGCTTCCAGACTCCCCCGACTGTTAGTCCGAGTGCACAGTCGATTGGCTTACGCCGCACGGTGCGCAGACCGTCCATGAGCGCCAGAAGGTTGATTCTCAGAGGAAACTAACCATAGGGTCAGAGTCCTACCCATGCACTTCATGCGTGGAGGCCGTCGGATAGGTGTTGACCCGTGAGTGTGACCAACCCTGAACAGAATGGGTCTTCGTAGCCAACTCAGTGTGTCCCAATAATAATATTTTTTCCAACACCGAAATAAGATTTAATCTCAAAATACGTCCGACAGTTATCTAATGACATATTTGATTTAAAAAAATAGAGCCAAATAAAAAAAGTGAATTTAAATATTCAATACATTTTTGCGTAACATAGTATTATATTATGTTATATTTTAGATTATCAAATAAAGAATTAATTTCTTTTATCAAAACTTAATTTTCAGGCCCAAGGAAAAGTTTTGTGAAAGCGCTAAAAAAAAATGTATTTCGAAGATATATATTCTGACCCCCTCCTGAGACGATTGGGACTATTTACAGATTGAAATCTGTCTGTGTGGCTTTGTGTGTTTGGGTGTGTGTTCCCTTGTGTATTTTGTTTTACCGGCGCGGCCCACCAACCGAGGAGGAGGTAAATTATTGTGAACGCGCTAAAAAAAATCGAGTTGAAAACTGATATATGCATTTTAACCCCCTCCCCCCCTCCCATTCCTCCCGAGGCGATTAGGAACATTTCCAGACTGAAGTCTGTCTGTGTGTCTGTGTGTGTGATTTCCTCCACGATAGCGTACAAACCCTTCATCCGATGGTGCTGACATTTGGCATGCAGGTATCATTTAGTTATGTCAAGAGTTGAAAAGATTGTGGTTTAATTCGGTCCACCAGAGAGCACGCTATTCATACTTCAATATCGAAATATTAAACTTAGAGATTTGAAACTCGGTACACAGATGCCTAGTTGGGCCGAAATCACATTGTGAAATTTTGGTTGGAATATTTCATATACAAGCGACACAAATAATATTTAAAATCCGCCATATATCAATTTTATTTATTTATTTATTTAAGAATTAATTACTATAAAACATTGATTTGCTTACAAAAATAACAGGAACCGAATGGCAAAACCTTAACCTTTTGTTTATTTGATTCTGTCACCCAACTGGGACTAGCCCGTTCTAGGGTGGACAGGACTCTAATATTACAATCAAGTTTGCTTGATTGCTTGATTGCTTACAGATGTACAAGTTTTAGTAAAATGTGCCCTAAAATGTGGTCTTCAAAAAAAAACAAAAGTTTAAAAAATAATAATAATAATAAGAAATATTACAAGATAATATAATAAATAAAATGGAATTCCATTATATAATCGGCAATAATATAAAATTCGATTAAATAATATAAATAAAATTATATGTGAGAAAAGAAAGAAACGGTCAATAATATTTAATATATGTTAAGTAATAAAGGATTTAATATGAAAATATCTGATCAAAAAAAAATATGCAATTCATTGTCAAAATAATATATAACAACAAAGTCAAATAATTTTTGCTAGTTAGTTCAATGTTAAATTTGTGCACCTAAGTTTTATTAAACTATTATTTCTAACATTTGATGTATATTTAGTCTGTCATGATTCGATAACCATTTCTTTAATTTATTTTTGAATTCCCGAGCAATAATTAAATAGCGACAAAAACCTTTTAAAGCAGCGACAATTGCGATGCTTGGATCTTATTTTTACTTTACCGGTCTACCAACCGACAAGGAGGTAAAGTATTGAGAACGCGCAAATTTTTTTTCTAAATGAAGACGGATTTATACATTTAAACTTCTTTACAGACTAAAGTCTTCCTGTGTGTCTGTGTGTGTGTGTTTCTTTGTGTGTGTATTCCTCCACGATAGAGTCCAAGCGCTTAAGGCGACGACTATTGCCAACGGCTTCGGGCGATTGGGCGGAGCCAACGCGTGATAAGAGAACTGGAAACGCCGCGGGCGCCGATAGCAGCTTGTAGAGTGACCATACGTACGAAAATAGTGTACGTTCAAGATTCTAAGGTATTAAATAAATAAAAGTACGTAATGTGAAATAATAATCGGATTTATATTGTAATCATTTTCTTATTGTTAGAAAATTTGGTAAACAAGAATTAGGTAATTACGTAAACAAAAACGCCCGCAATTAGCTAAAAAACATAGGATAAAGGTAATAAAAAACATAGGATAATGAACCAGTCGATCCTAGGCATACGAGGAATATGATGATTAGAGACCCCTCTTATATAGTTAGTGCTATACAGGGGCGCAAATAGAAAAGGGATGAGGGAAAAAAAAACAAGAAACGAAAAATGCCGATTTTGAATGAAGTCAATAAAGACGAAGACACGCTTCGTAATCAAAGTCCTGGTATAGTTGCTGAATCGGCAAAAGGTGTTGTGGCGCTGCGTCTCTGGTCATCATTTTGGGACTGAGGCCTTGTGAGGTGGATATTCATATCCCCAGTCGAGAGGGTCCAGTCCGGCTACCAGCCATTTCTGCACCTGGAACAGAATTGACAGTTGAAGAAAAAATGACGAAAGACAATCTATATGTTTAGAAATATAGTGTATAGAGCCTTTAAGACCTTTTTCCCCAGCAGCCATCGGCTATAACGTCAATAAATGGTATGCCGTTGTCAGTAACTTTACCATCATCAAAAGCCAATCTACGTTGTTCTTCAGCGGCTTCATTCATCGACTGGGTTGTTTCTTTTTCCCAAACTTTGTATATAGTTTCCAATCTTTTATTAAATATTGTATATGATATTTGGGGCAAGTCCATTACGGCTAATAATTCATTTAGCTGTGAATGGCCACAACCTATTGCTATTGCGCCCGCAACTGTGTTAATATTTATGCCAGTTTCAGGGTTATTGCAACAAATGACAAAGGTTTCGTTACATATCTTACATTTTAATTTTAAATTCGAAAGTTTAAATTTACGTTCAGATATTATTTCTATTGATTTCAAACCACAGTCTATACTCCCATGTAAAGATATTTGTTGAAGCTCTTAAAAAAACTTTGTTATATTCAATATTCGCATTCCATTGACTACTTCTCCATTCTCTCGTAAAAGAAAATACACCTAATAAGAATTCTGTAATTGACATTGTCGGTTTTCTACAAATAAAACATATTATAGGTACAACAGAAAGCTATGCGCAAGTTATGCTGATGTCACAGTAATAATAATTATGCTTTTACCTGTCAGAGAATAACTTCTCATTTTCTGTACCAATATGCAAGGCTTCCTCCTCAGCAATTGTTGTTTCGTTCACTTCAGATCTACACATAGATAAACAATGATATTTGGTATAGTTATTTCTGCAAAAACAAAGTAAGGATCGTTTTTCTACGAGTGCTGAGTTTGAATATCGAGCAAACCATGAATGCTATAATTGAATCCTTAGCTAAGTCCAAAATTTCGAAATTTTAATTCGAATTCCGAAATTATCGAAATTTAACCGAAATTCCGAATTTCAAATGTCAAAATGTCAAGTGCGAAATTCGAACTTGAATGTTAAGTTCGTAATTCGAAGTAGAATGTCAAGTTAGAAATTCGAAGTAAAATGTCAAGTTCGAAATTCGAAGTAGAATTTCAAGTTCGAAATTCGTTGTAGAATGTCAAGTTCGAAATTCGAAGTAAAATGTCAAGTTCGAAATTCGAAGTAAAATGTCAAGTTCGAAATTCGAAGTAGAATTTCAAGTTTGAAATTCGTAGTAGAATCTCAAGTTCGAAATTCAAAGCACAATTTCAAGTTCGAAATTCGAAGTAGCATTTCAAGTTTAAAAACTGACAAATTAAAAAAAATACTGTCTTTACCTACAGCGTTACAAAGGCAGTCAGTGAGTCAGGGATGCGCGTAACTATGTTGTAAGTAGGTTTATTATTATTACTACTAAATTTTTGGCTAAAAACCACAATTATCTTTTTGCAACAAAATCAACCCCCTCCAACCAAAGTATAATTTACGTCATACTACGAAAACCCGTATTAAATTTTGTCGCTTTATGAATGAATTTATTAAACCGATGGTTCAACTTATATTTGTACTTTTACTTGCATGTTTCATATAGAAATTGGCCCTAAATCGATTTTCAAATTCAATATTCAAGTTTGATATTTGATTGCAAAATAATATTCTGATTCCGACAGTTCTGATAAAACTTTAAAGTTCTGATAAAACATAATTATTGTTCGAATTACACTAAAATCAAAATATTACATTAGGTATGCATTTACCTGTGAGCATTACCTTTTGATGTAGTTTTGCTTACCTACACTGTTTACTCACCTCGTCTGTGAATTTACATCTTCAGAATTAGTGTTGTTCGTATTCGCCTAAAATAAAAACAGTAATCACGTCAGTTTATAAAATAAAAGAAGTAATTTATTTTATGTGTTAATTAGTCAAATTGTTGCACGAATCCTATTCGTGTGGTCACCCCAATTTGACGTCAGGCAAAGAGCATCAGAGTAGACAAATGGTAATAATATACACGTAATAATACACTAATACACGTTACTTACCTTAATAATCTATTTTTCTCTAATATACTCTGTTTTTTTAAGCAAGTTTTAAAAATTTTGAGTTTCTGGCCATTTTGTTTTTAATTAACGTAATTTATTTCGTTCGGAGCGCAGCGTCAGCATCCACCCGTGACAGTGGTCTCGGTCATACTGACTCTCGTCGCCGGCGAGGCCCACTTTATAACTCGCGCACCAATTTTGTTCGAATAAGCAAAATCGGATATTATTCTTTGACTTTTCGAAAAAAATCACAGATAAGAAGATAGATAATTAAATTGTCTTTAAAATGGTGCAGGATAGTATTTGCGTAATTCTCGTTTTTGTGTTCGGTTAGACCTCATTTCCCAAATTAATTACACTATCTAATATGAACAAAATCTAAAATATTCACAGATTAGAATATTAGGTAAATGTTCTTGTTTAACATATATTTTTTTCGAATCCTAAGCAGTACTCGTTTAGACGTAATTATCAGTTTAAAATCATTAAAGTCGTATATCAGCACCTTAATCCGTTGTGTGAGGGAGACTATTATTTGCCTTCCCAAATACCGCGGATTGTGGTTCGCTTAACTTTCGAAGTGGTTTAAATAGAGAAATTGCGGCGTGCGGCCATCTTTCGTCAACTTAATTTCCAATTTCCCTCTCGACTGTGGAACCAAACAGTTAATATTAATAAAGTCTACCGAAATGGGGTGGCGCGGGGACGGCCTTATAAGTGGCAATAGCTCGGGTGCGGCAAGGTGCGGGGGGGGGGGGGGGGGGAGGGGAGGCCTGGGAGGCTGCCCCGGGCGGCCGAGGGAACAACTTTATTGGGGGCATTGCCACAAATCCTCAACGCTCATCTCCACAATTTCGCTTAATCTCCGCGACAACAGAGCCGCACTGGGGCACTCCGGGAAATATATTTATTTTATAAAATCTGTTAAGTGTGAGTTTGATTCGCGCCCCAAGGATTCCGTATCTTAGCACCAAATCAAAATCAAAATCAAAATGTTTTTATTCACATTAGAATTTGTAAAAAAAATGCTTTGTGACGTCAAAATATAAAATACAATTGATGGTTTAAATTATAGATAATTTATAGACCCCGCGGGTCGCAGGCTATCTAAAAATAAATATCGAAAATATTACAAAATCTTTATTTATATAACATGCGATAAATTTACAGCTTCGGAAGTGAAACATTTTTATTATATTTTTCAGTTGCTTCTACAACAAATCATGTTGATCTAAGATGGAAACAGTTAGGAACAGCTTCAAAAGTGGAAAACAGTTAATATTACTACGGTTTCCGCCATTATTTATTTATTTATTTATTTAGGTACATAGGATTAAGTATACAGTTCATTCATAGGTCATGTAATCTTATAATAATTATATAAATTATGTAATAATTAATATAGGGAGGTTTAACACATCTTACATGACCTTTACTGCCAATAGCACATCTAACTAGGCGATAATTTGGCCAGTCTCTAGATGTGCATATTTTTATGCAATTTTAAGAAATGAAGTGTTTTTTTTAAATAAATTATTTGGACCCACCACCTGTATATACACATAAATATACCAATTTTATAAAAAAATATAGCAAATAAAAATTATATAAAAATATATATGTAATAAATATATACATTTATAGTTGTAATTTAATAAAATTTAATTAAGAAAAATAGATAAGTGATACTAAATAAATTGTCGTGCGTTGCAAAGAAGTTGATCAGATTTTACATATCCCTTGTTAAGTAGCCATCTATTAAGGTTTGCTTTAAATATTTTTAGGTTAGGATATTTTTTCATGTCTTCACTAAGGGAATTATATAATTTTGGGGCTATGTAGAATATATGTCTCTGGGCAAATGTTGTCCTGACTGACGGAATTATATAATTGATACTCGCGGACATTCTTGTGTTCAGATTGTTTTGAGTTCGGGCGTGGTCATCTCTAGATTTGTAGAATGCAAGAAGCGCTTGCTTAATGAATAACTGTTTAGCTGATAGCACATGGGATTGGGACGTTATTTATTTGATGCTTACAGTTACAGCTGTGCTAGAGAAAACCGTTTTTTATTTTTTATTTATTTTATTGGAATTATCAAATTAACCATTTACAACAAGTATAATATTAAAACAAATGGCAAAAACCTTCTTCTTTCATTCACTGGCTAGTGCTGCCCAACTGGGATATACCTTTTCCAGGGCAAGCAATTAATAAAACTTTAATAAAAATTACAATATTACATAGGAAATAGAAATACTAAATACATTAGAATACACATATACGCACATATATACATATAAACACAATATATGATAAGTCAACTTCAACTTATTTTATACTACATCGATCATAGCATGGATAGATAAACGCTCTTCTTGCAACAGCCCATTATTTATTTTGCTTTTAAACAAATGACAATTGGGGCGGGTTTTTATGTCACTGCTTAATTTATTCAGTATTCAGTATTCAATTTATTCATTCAGAATATACAATAAAAGCATGAATTATGAATTAAAGCTAATTATCGTATATTAGAATTCGTCAGTTTATATGTAGATAAATATTAATTCGACAATAGCGTTGACTAAAGTCGGCTTTACACGGCAGACAAATAAAATTTAAAAATAATAGAGCTGAATCCATGTACATGAGTATACATATAAAATAGATAATTATTATAAGAATATTAATAGTCATCAAGCACTTTATACAAAAAATAATCACACAGTAGGAAGTATCAAAACAAAATTGGAAAAAACAACGTATGTATATGATCAGGTATGTTACATTACACATTGTAATCTACATATTAAATATTAAATTCATAATATTATAATTTAACAATAAGAACTAAAATGAGGTACCTGAAAGCTTCCCATTTGAAAGAATTGGCATGCTCAAAAAAATCACCAAGCTTATAGAAAGCATGTGTGGATTGCAGCTTTTGTTTAATAAATCTTTTAAACGCCTTTGTTTCCATCTTTCTTGTGGAGAGTGGTAGCTGGTTAAAGAGCTTATAGCTCAAATATCCATTGGACTTTTGTGTCTCTGTAAGGCGTACTTTAGGCAGGATAACGTCATCACGTCTGCGTGTATTGTGGGAGTGCATATGCCCGTTTACCTCTTGTTCGTTAATATTTGATTTAGCATATAGTAGACATTGTAAAATATATTCAGACGTAAAAGTCAGTATTTTGTACTTAAGAAAATATGGTTCGCAGTGCGTGTCACGGGATAGTCCTGCAATTGCTCTCAGTGCACTTTTCTGTAAAATGAAAACCCTAGAACTGTCTGTGGCATTCCCCCATATCAGTATACCATAAGTCATTTTAGAATGGAAACATGCATGATACGCAGTTATTGCAGCGATTTCACCAGCTAAGTTTTTTTTTTTATAGCATATATTGCCGAAGAAAGCGCACTACACAGTTCATTAATATGGATGTTCCAGCTAAGATGATGATCGATCATGATACCTAGGAACTTTGTCGATTTGCTTAATTCTAGAGTACTGTTGTTTAGAGTTATATTGAATGGTATAGCAGACGATTTATATTTTGAGGAGAAGTGCATAGTTACGGTTTTTTTTTGCATTGAGCAAGAGATTATTCTCTGTGAACCATGAACTTGCTAGGTTTAACGCATGATTGGCATTGGTCATTAGGTCGTTAAGATTGTTATCGTGAAACAGGAAACTTGTATCATCCGCATAGAGCAAGGTTTTGGTGTAGGCGGGCAAGCAATTGCCTATATCATTAATAAAAAATAAAAATAATAATGGACCAAGAATCGATCCCTGGGGAACTCCGCAGGATATCGGTTGAGGTGTAGATCTAAATCCATATATTTCTACTACCTGTGACCTGCCTGTTAAATAGGATTTCATCCCATAACTGTTTAATTTATTGAGCAGTATTTCGTGGTCAACCGAATCAAACGCTTTGGATAGATCACAAAAAACTGCCACGAGTTGGGAAGAATTTTCAAAAGTGTCGGTAATGAAATTTACCATCTCCGAAATCGCCGAGGTGGTGGACATATTCTTCCTAAAACCATAATGATATTTATTTAGTATGTCGAATTTATTTGCGAATAGAAATAGCCTGTTATATAAAAAATTTTCGAAAATTTTGGAGAAAACTGGAAGCAGTGAGATTGGCCTGTAATTTTCAGGATCAGTTTTGTTCCCTTTTTTAAAAACTGGTACTATCTTTGCTACTTTCATTAGATTTGGGAACACACCTTGTTTCATACAATTATTAAAAATAGACCTCAAGGTGTTGGAAATCGTTGGTGCTATATTCTTTATTAATTTAATCGAGTGTGCCCAGATATCCATTGATGTTTTTGTTTTGATGCCATTCAAGGCCTTATCAAATTCAATGGAAGTTATAGGATGCAACAGTATTGATGCTGGTATCTCACCTACAATTTTTGAAGAGGGTAAACTAGGAAAATTTGTCATGTGTTTAACAGCGTTTATAAAATATTCACTGAGTATATTTGCCGTTTCTGTAGGATCAGAGACTTTAGAACCATTGTGAAGTAATTGAATAGGTTCATTTGCCTTACTTGAAATATTTCTCCCCTCTCTATTGATGATACTCCACATAGTTTTGGTTTTGTTATTGTATTTGGTTTTGTTATTGTTTCGTTGTTGTATTATAAAGTCTTGTAGCTATGAAAGAATAGTGTCGCTGTCCGAAAGTCGTCTTCATCCTAGGTACATTCAAATTATCACTCAGGAGTTGTCTAGTGACTAGTGGGCTTCGTGTGCGTAATAATAAAAGATTTATTTTGTTTGGCCACGAAAACCCAACGTAGGGCAGTTTTATATAGGGCATTTTGGTTCCAGTTTTCTTGGGCACCCCTATATAACTCGTAAAAAATAATGATATTCCTCCGGTTTCACATCGGATAAAGCTACAAATTTATTGTCTACCTGTCATCAAAGAACACATTTTCCACCTTCGGGTTTACGGTTTTTTTAAGCTATTGCATAGCTTTTATCGCGGGCCTGCCAACGCGGCGACCGAATGAAGAAATTTCTTAACGAAAGTTAATGAATTTAAACTGATAATTACGTCTAAACGAGTACTGCTTACGATTCGAAAAAAATATATGTTAAACAAGAACATTTTCCTAATATTCTTAGCTTTGAATATTTTAGATTTTGTTTATATTACATAGTGTAATTAATTGGTGAAATTAGGTCTAACCGAACACAAAAACGACTGCTACGCAAATACTCGTACTATCTGGCGTATTATTATGAAACCTGCACCATTTTAAAGATAATTTAATTATCTATCTTTTTATCTACGATTTTTTTCGAATAATTCGGTTTTTTTGCTTAATTGAATAAAAAATTCGTGCGCGGCGCTCTATCGAAAGACGTTTAAATTATTCCGAATCACTTGCTTCCGCAGCCACAAATGATTTGGAATAATTTCAACGTTTTCCGATAGAGCGCAGTTATCTGATATCAGAAAAAATAAAATAAATAAATAATTATAATTGCATAAGTTGTTAAAAATGCTATGCAATAGCTTTACCGTGGCAGTCCCCGAGTGCCACTTGTATTTTTTTTTATAAAATCACACATTGTCCGCATGGATTATTGAATTTAAATGCCTTGTGCGTAGGCTCGGGCCAGAGAACCTATTTTTTCAGGTACATCGATCCCATAATCGGTTCAAATCGAATATCACTATAACCTAAAAAGGTGTTAAAACTTGTGAACGGTTGATTTTTTTTAAATATATAGAATTCTGCACTGAACTTTATTTGTTTTATTTGCGGGAAACCTACCTCTAGGCTAGATTATTAGAACAAAGTTTAAATACTCCCCGCCCCCCCCCCCCTGAGTTTGGATTCATTTTTTTTGTTTTGTAACTTTTTTCGTCGGTTTCTTTTATTTTCCTTAAATTTAGTTTTCCACGTTTTCCTTTAAAAACGAGGTGGCGCCATTTCTAAAGTAGTCTTTTTTTATTCTCGTTACAAATTTTGGCGTTAAAATAATAACCTAGCATCCAAAACTTGAGCCTCTTTAAAGAGTTCCTCTGTTAAGAGTTTGAAAGGGGGAAGGGGGGAAGAGGAGGACGTCAGTTTTTTTAAAAAAAAGGAGGTTATATACATAAGTTATTGCATATACAGGGCGGGTTTTCCCCATCCTGTACGGAGCTCCCACATTTCCGAGGTGTATTCTAACAAAACGGTTTCGAATTCGTACATTTGCTGGACAGAAAGAGCAGGAGAAGATATCAGTATTATGACGAGGAATTTCGAGTAAATTGACAGAGGCTGGCCTAGGGACAGTGGGAATTTAATGGTTCGAAAAGCTCGCGGAGATTGGTTGTTGGAGCAGGGCGTTGATTAGGATAGAAATACTGAGTAGACAAAATCACCTCATTAGTTTAAACTACTCGGGTCGGGGACGGCTCGCTTCTGCCCTGGTTCATTGAACTGTAGCATTTAATAGATATAAATAAAGACCTAATTTAATTATATATAATAATAAGACCTTCTTCCGATGCCCTTTTCCGAGAGTATAGAGTATTGAGTGTGAGAAAAAAGTGTGTGCTAGTAACTCTCACTAAATTCCATAGTGAGTTAGGAGAACAGAAAAAAGCCAGCAATCTCGTGTGACAAGAAGATCGAAACAAACACATTTTGCAACACCACTCAGGAGATCCGCTTTTGGCCAATCCAGTTTCTCTTATCTTGCCCCCAAATTTTATATTAGCCAATACCAAGCATTAAAGACATTAAATTTTAATATACATTAAATAATAGTTTCAGTGCCTACCTCTTAAATTGTACAAATGCAGATATTGAACACCTTATTAGATAGATATTGCAACAGTAAGTAAGAAATAGTAGGTTATATAAATTGATGATTTCTAAATATAATTTTATTTTTATTTTTGTGAATTTATTTTGTATATTAATAATACATATTAATACATATATAAAGATATATTATTTTTTATCATGTTTTAAAATATAATAATAGGTTATTGAAATTTTTTATGACACTTTCTTACGAATTTTTAATTACATTATTTATGATTTTGTTTATTTATATAAATATAATATTATAGATTTCCTAGGATAATTAAAATAAATCGTCTACCTTGGAACAGGCGGCAGCCTAGTTAGGTTAAGACTTTTGTATATTGAATCTACTCATAATTTGAAATCAATAAATAATTTGTAATTTGTAATTTGTAATTAATTTTCCTTTAATCTTAATATATATATATATATATTAAAAAAAAGAGAAATTTTATCAAACCCGCTCCGGCCCAGAATCTCGTCGGCCGCCCCAATCGTTGTGTACACAAAGTGTCACCTCTTAGTTGGTATATTGATTCCATTGATATATATTTAATAACGACAGACTCATAACTTCCATATTGACACAAACTCACCCATCCCCTAAGGGTCTCAATTCCCCCCTTTTCCCCGTGCCCACAGACCCCTATACTGTGAAAGAACCATCTCGGCATCTTTGGTACCTACCCAAATGGACTACGGGCAACAATATTAAGTTAGATATGATATCAAAATTGACACTGCCTATTTTAGTTATTTACTCACAGTAAGGGTAGTATATTTGGAGATGTCGAATACAACAGACGAACCCGTCACCTCAAGAAGTTTTAACGTTAACGGTCGTTCTGTCTCCCGTGAGGTGAGCGTAGAAGACTTTGGACGATACAAATCTACCGTCCAGCAAAGGCACTAGGAAGGTTACCCAGTGGGGTCACCTCGCCCCCCCTTGCTGCCAGTTTTGGCAGGATATCTTCGTCTGGAATTAACCTTTAAGATACATCCGTGCACCCGACTGGTTACGGGAACGAAGTCGCTTGCGCGGCCTCTACCAGTTCTATTACATCGGTAATTGAATATGAATTTATCGCGGACCTGGGCGTCCTTTTGCCATAATACTACAAGGGATCCAGTGGTCCATAGGTCGTTTTAAGAGTGGCAGGACAACAAGTAAACACCCACCCCCGCTGCTTAGTAGAAAGTATATTTCCATAGTCTCCACACTCCTTCAGTAATTACTAAGAGTGCACAACCGATTGGCTGACGCACGAAATGGTCTGAAGCGTTTCCGGCTCAAAATGGATATTTCCATCTTCTTCTCGAAAGAAAAAGTTTAGCACGTTCACAATACTTTCCCTCCTGGTCGGTTGGCGAGCCAGGAAAGTGAAATCATAAAATTCTTCTAGGTACTTACTTGGTTATTTCATCAGACCCACGCTTGTTTCGGATTCTGACAATCCTGTGTATATGCAAATTTTATTACTTTTTGAAATAGCCAAAGTTCAACCGCTGAAAAACTGAAAAGATTCAATCGCCAAGAAAGCCCACCTCGAAAAGAAAAGTGTCGCTCGGAGGAGCTTTCAGGATGTCGTTTGCGCATCGGATCACGTTTTTATTGGAAATTTCACATAATGGCAGCATTTTTCATAACGTCTTCTGATCCCCTTTCACCTGAGTCATTTTCAATATCGTATAACTAACTATACATGTCCGTTGCAATGGAGCAGTCAAAGATTCGTTGATAGATTCGCGCGGTCAAATAGGAACCACATTCGACGTTTGACAGGGAAATAACTGATAATGTTTTGAAACTTGGCAAAGGTGTTCATTGAGGTGTACTGTAAGGCGCAACTAGGGTTGCCGACTACAGCGGGCGAGCCCGTCATCTCAGGAAGTTTTACCGATTAGTCGTTCTATCTCCCTGGAGTGAGCGCAGAAGACTTGGACAGAACAGTCCACCGTCTAGCTCCGCCACAAACCCGTAATAGGCCAACGCCTTAACCGCGAGATAGCCAGGAGTGTTACTCACGCCCTTACTTCCATTTGCGACCAGATTACTCCAGTCTCTCGATTGGTTCGAGGTCGCTTGCGCGGTCCTCTCCCTTACGAAGCGGTGAAACGGTGTATACCGAATCTATCGCGGACCACGGCGTCCTTTACCCGGCTGTTCACTCAGGATCGGATAGCCGATGGTCGTTTCAAGAGCAGTCGCCGTAAGGTCCGCAACCACCCCCGCTCTATAGGAAACAATACTGCTTCCAGACTCCCCCGACTGTTAGTCAGAGTTGGACGGTCTGCGCACCGAGCGGCGCAAGCCAATCGATTGTGCTCTCCGACGAACAATCGGGGGAGTCTGGGAACTGTATTGTTTCCTATAGAGCGGGGGTGGTTGTCTACCTTACGGCGACTGCTCTGGAAATGACCATTGGCCATCCGACCCCGATTCAGAGTCGGGCAAAGGACGCCTTGGTCCGCGACAGATCCGGTTCACACCGTTTCACCGCTTCGTAAGGGAGAGGACCGCGCAAGCGACCTCGAACTCGGAACCAATCGAGAGACAGGAGAAATCTGGTCACAATTAGAAGCAAGGGCGCGAGAGTCGGCCCGCCAGGTAACTCTGGCTATCTCGCGGTAAGGCGTTGGCTTCTTGCGGGTTGTGACGTAGCTGGACGTTGGATTTGTTCTGTCCAAAGTCTTCTACGTTCACTGCAGGGCGATAGAACGAGAAAATCGTTAAAACGTCCTGTGGTGACGGGCTCGCCCGTTGTAGTTGACACCGCAAGTTGTTAGTCAGAGTGCGCAATCGATTGGCTTATACCGCACGGTGCGCAGACCGTCCAGGAGCGCCAGAAGGTTGATTCCCAGGGGAAACTAACCATAAGGTCAGAGTTCTACCCAGGCTCGCACTTCATGCGTGGAGGCCGTCGGATAGGTGTTGACCCGTGAGTGTGACCAACCCTGAACAGAATGGGTCTTCGTTGCCAACTCAGCAAGAGCCCATTAACTCTCTGTAAGGCGCAGTTCAAAGATGAGACGTGACGCGAGCGTCGAGGGATGACGTGGCGCGGACGTAGCGCGGACGTGAAGTGACCAAAATATACAAACAAGTAAATATATTAAAAAGAATAAAAAACACGACTGACGTTACAGAGAAGAGGTATTGTATTTATAAGTTTTTTATGAAATATTTGTGGTTTTTGTATTTATACATATCTATAGATACATATTTCCGGAATTTACTGAATCAGACCTTTCATTTGACACTAAACACGATATATTTATATTAATTTATCGACATTTGGTCCTTTGGACATTTAGACAACTATTTACTTGATATTTGGACAGTTGAAGTACGCAAGGATGTATCCAGGGATCCCTCCCTGGATACCCCTTCCTTTTCTCGCCGCAAAGGAGACGCGTCTCCCACCGATTTTTTTAAAGTTAAAAATTAAGTCGAGAAAAAATTGAGAATCAGGGAGAATCAGCGACTTATATACCTAGTGACAGGCATGTGACGGGAAAGGGGGGGGGGGATAGTTGGGATTGAACCCCCGAAAATCCGACGTATTTTCGTTTCATTGTACGGCTAAATTCAAATTTGGTGTACGAAGACACAACGGTTCTAACATTACCACACACTTCTAAATCGGTCTATGCATTTAGAAGTTATGGTGGAATAAAGAAGCGGAAAACATACATAGATGGATCCTGAACACATTACACTCATTTTTGTTGGTCAGTCGTGTAAAAAGGCATTTAACCGCTCAGTTATTGCGGAACCGTGCGACGTAGATGCGTTCACCATCATGTCTTCTTCAGAAGATGATGATGCGCTGGTTCTAGTACATCTGGCCAATATTCAGAGGAAAATTGGGTCCACTCTTTGTGGTTAAGAAAGGGGAGACCGTACGGTATTATTAATGCGATGGAATAATTAAATATATATAATGGCATATTCCATGTCAATTCAGGCAGGATACAGTAAGATACACGTATATTTTGTATGTAAATAAGCAAAACGAAACATTATCTTTGATAGAGAATCTAATAAAGATCACGATAGTATTTACAATTTCTAAATAGGGTTCCGTATTTTTCCGTAAGACAAGTACAAGTTAGGAATGCCGATTTTTTTTCACTTTTTCGATTTTCTCATATTTATTCATAATTATCTAATTGTTTTACAGAATGAGATATCAATATTATATATACGAAACTTCAATGTGATTATTGCACAGTTATTATTTTTATGATTGCTATAGTAGTTCCATAGTTATAGTACTTTTTGTCGAGCATGGCGATATTGCAAGAAATTCATTTATTTATTTATACTTATTTTTATTTTTAGGAAAACCAACAGCTAATTATAATTTAACAAAAAGAGGAGTAGGATAACAGAGAGCCAATTAAAGGTTTTCACGTTTAATTAACGTTGTAGAAACATACATCAAACATTATTCCAACAATTAATGCTAAAGAATTCACTGTTCAGCTGCTTCCTAGCTGAGTTAATACTCGTACAGAATAGATCAAAGTCAAAGCGTTAAATCAAATCATTGAAATTGTCACTTGTTCGCCACAGAAATGCATTTTGCCTATAGTTGGTACCAGTATGAGGAACATGAAGAGCAGGGTTAAATCTATTGAGTTTGGAAGGAACACCGAGATTAATTTTATTTAGTAAGTAACATTGTGAGTGATAAATGAATTATTAAATATAAAACAATAGAATTAGTACGATCAGGGTAGGCAGACGATATAGGCAAGCATAGCTGCAGTATGGAAACCGGTATCTGACTTGATCATCCTGCGCGTGTGAACGGCGAATGAGCGGGGCAGCGGCGTAAGCAAGGGTTACAAACTTTTTTGTACTGAGAAGGAATGAAGCGGGTGTATAATAACACTTTTTTTAAGCAATTCCAATAAATTGCCGGGGTCTGCCATGAAATTATGCCGCTATTATTATTTTAATTTTATGGTTGGCTGATAACGAGTTTATCATGAATTTAACATATTTCTAAATAATAGTATACATTCGATTTCAAGTATTTCAAACTCCAAAAAAAAAAGGGGAAATCTGTTAGAGCAATGTCTGATGAGCACGGTGGGTGTTTGCAGTCGCGGTCGCAATTATCTGTAGTCGCAACTTTTATAGCTGCGTCGCAACTCTACAGCTTTGCGACTGTTTACTGCAAAGCGTGTGATCGCGCAGAAGCAGTGTCGAAGAGCGATTGACCACTCCGTCGTTTTTTGCTGGACTTGACAATACACATTTGCGTTAACTGTTGTGCTAGATGGCAAGAAGCAGCAGCTTCTTAATAAAAATAAGGTGAATTTTCTAATTATCCATTATTGCACATAAGAAAATATCCGAGCAATAGGCAATGACAGAAAAACAAATAAATAACTGATTTAGAAAAAGGAATAACATGGCTTCGAATTACCTTTTTTTTGTATTTGAGATTCCAAGATCCAGATGAGTGGGTGGTGTGAAAAATCAGCAAATAGGCGAGGACAAAATAGAGTGATATTGCTTATATAGCGCATCTTGCGGTGTCGACTACAACGGGCGAGCCCGTCACCACAGGACGTTTTAACGATTAGTCGTTCTGTCGCCCTGCAGTGAACGTAGAAGACTTTTGACAGTGCAATCCTACGTCCAGCTACGCCACAACCCGTGAGAGTCCAACGCCTTACCGCGAGTGAGCCAGGAATAAACCCGGCGGGCTCGAGATACTCGCGCCCTCACTTCCAATTGTGACCAGATTTCTCCGGTCTCTCGATTGGTTCCGAGTTCGAGGTCGCTTGCGCGGTCCTCTCCCTTACGAAGCGGTGAAACGGAGTGCACCGAATCTATCGCGGACCAAGGCGTCCTTTGCCCGACTCTGAACCGGGATCGGATGGATGGTCATTTCAAGAGCAGTCGCCGTAAGGTAGACAACTACCCCCGCTCTATAGGAAACAATACAGTTCCCAGACTCCCCCGATTGTTAGTCGGAGAGCATAGCCGATTGGCTTGCGCCGCTCGGTGCGCAGACCGTCCAGGAGCGCCAGAGAATTGATTCCCAGGGGAGACTGGTTGACCCAGTGTCCTACCCAGGCTCGCACCCCATGCGTGGAGGCCATCGGATGGGTGTTGACCCGTGAGTGTGACCGACCCTGAACGCATGGGTCATCGTGGCCACCTCATCATGGGCCCATTAGCTCCCCAAATCTCCGGGATCTCCGGCTCCCCAATCTCCGCATTAAATCTAATGCGCTATATAATCAATGGTTAGTCAGTCCTGTGCTTTCTATTTTGTCCTCGCCTATTTGCTGATTTTGACACTGGCCACTCATCTGGATCTCAGAATCTCAAATACAAAAAAAAAACAATCGCAATCGCTCAACGTCGTACTACAATTTGGCAACCAGAATTTAACTGCGAAACGCAACGTGTAGATTTTATTTATTTATTTATTTATTTTATTTTCAGGAAACATACAGCGCTCCATTAATTATTACTAATTATTCTAATACAGTGTTTCGCTGGCCGATTAATTGTTTCCTACATTATTTTCTTATACGGTAAATCAAAAGTTGCATTGCACTAAATTAAATTAAATTACAATTGAACTATTGCAAGGTCTCCTTGTTATAATGTTCACATAAAGAGAATTGAACGTATTCAAAATGTGTTCCTGAAACATTTGAATTATCGCTCCTTCTTGTCCTTTCCCAATCACAACGAAGCAGCTGCTTTTCATGGGCTTCAATCCTTACAATCAAGAAGAAAATGCGCAGACGTGGTGTTTTTCCATAAAATATTGGCAGGTTATATTGATTGTTCTGATCTTCTTGGAATGATATCTTTCCGTGTACCATCGCGACTCACTCGCCAAACGGAGTTATTCCACCTTCCGCAGGTTAGTACTAATTATGCACAAAACTGTTTCATGTATAGGGTATGTAAAATTTGTAATACGCAGCTCGGCGATATTGACGTATTCAATACGTCATCATTCGCTCTTAAGAAAGCAATTATTAATGATGGTATTGATTTATCATTGTAATCGCAATATATAATATATTATAAATAATATTTATTCAAGAATATCTTTAAATAATATGTATGTATATATTATGGAACGTGTATTTACATAAAATTTTATTTACTTATTATGACTCCTTTCTTCCCAGTTCCCACCTGTCCCTATGAGTGTTAGTTAATTCTTCAAAAAAAATATATTGTTGTGTTTAAATTATGAATGTTTAAGTGGAAACATGTAATTAGCTTTATTTTTTTTAACTTAATAATTCTGTAACAAATTTATTGTAACAGCTGTATGTTTCCTTAAAAATAATAAAATAAAAATAAAAATAAAAAAAATTCAAAATAGGAAAGGAGAGGGATGGGATATATGTAGGATAGGATATAGGTATTCAAATTATACTCTTTGTAACTCTCACTATGTAATCACTTCCTATACGCCTAGTGAGCTAAGGACAGCCTCGCTGAATTTAGGTTGATTCAAGTAAAAAATGTCACTATCTTCGAATCGACTATTGTATGTGATCATCGAGCGGTGCATAACAGAGTTTTGGGCGTAACTATTGTTCACCCGAGGGATTTCGAACGTACGACGAGAGCGAATCCTTCGTGGCGGAACCAACAACGACAGTTTCTTTACCAAATGAGGGCTATCAATTTTGTTATGAATTATTTTATGCAATAATGTCATATCAGCCGCTGTGCGGCGGTCTTCCAGTGAACACATACTGAAATAGTTCAGCCTGCTCTCGTAGGTTCCAACTTCCAAGTCCCAAGTGCTCACGATAGTCCAGGTATCTAGTAAAACGTCTTTGGACGCCCTCCACCCTATTTTTATACACGCCATATTGCGGATTCCAAATCTGCGATGCGAAATCTAAGGTGCTACGAACATAGGAAAAGTAAAGCGTTTTAAAGATGTTAATTCAGTATTCAGTATTCAATTTATTCATTCAGAATATACAATAAAAGAATAATTATGAATTAAAGCTAATTATCGCATATTAGAATTCGTCAATTTAAATGTAGATATAAAATGATTAAAGCATAAATATTAATTCGACAATAGTGTTGACTAAAGTCGGCTTTACACGGCAGACAAAAAAAAAAAAAAAAAAAAAATAGAGCTGAATCCATGTACATGAGTATACATATAAAATAGATAATTATTATAAGAATATTAATAGTCATCAAGCACTTTATACAAAAAATAATCACACAATAGGAAGTATCAAAACAAAATTGGAAAAAACAACGTATGTATATGATCAGGTATGTTACATTACACATTGTAATCTACATATTAAATATTAAATTCATAATATTATTATTAAACAAGGTACCTGAAAGTTACATATTAATGTTATTCCCATTTGAAAGAAGTGGCATGCTCAAAAAAATCACCCAGCTTATAGAAAGCATGTGTGGATTGTAGCTTTTGTTTAATAAATCTTTTAAACGCCTTTGTTTCCATCTTTCTTTTAGAGAGTGGTAGCTGGTTAAAGAGCTTATAGCTCAAATATCGGACTTTTGTGTCTGCGTAAGGCGTTTTTTAGGCAGGATAACGTCATCACGTCTGCGTGTATTATGGGAGTGCATATTCCCGTTTACCTCTTGTCCGTTAATATTTGATTTAGCATATAGTAGACATTGTAAAATATATTGAGACGTAAAAGTCAGTATTTTGTACTTAAGAAAATATGGTTCGCAGTGCGTGTCACGGGATACTCCTGCAATGTTCGAGAATGGTTTACATATTCTATTAACAAAACCCAGGGTCCTCAACGCCTTGCTAACAATACTTTGATGTGTTGTCAACGTCAGCTTTTGATCCAGTTGTACCCCAAGATCTCGAATGCACTGAACTACGGGGATATATTCACTATTTACGCGGTATTTGAAATTGATGCTTTCCTTTTTGCGACTGAATGTATGCTATTACATTTGGTAGCATTTAAAGTTAGCTTATTTTTCACGCAATAATCAAAGAGTTGGTCAATATCTGTCTAAATATGGAGACAATCGGCAGTCATAGTTCCAAAAATTGGTTAATCTTTTATTATTATGTTCAATATAACGACTTTCGTGGTATAACAGTATGGCGGCGCAATCTAAATAACGCTGTATACACGCCTACACGGTGTAAAATAATAATACTATATTTAATCGATTTTTAAATAATAGCTCTTTTTATTGTAATATTATTTACATCAATATGTAAATTTTTCATTTGCCATAAAAGTTTCAATACGTGAAATTACGCACTTTAATGTCCAGAGAGAATAAATAAAATACAAACGCAGCTGCCATGGAATTCACCGACCGAAGTCGGGCCCATCATATAGTATTATTACACTTCTGGGGGGTGAGCAATGGATTCCGGACTAACGACCGGCTGTGGTAGGTTTAGGTTATAATCTGGCCGAATTTGAGGGCCATGATTTTTCAAATATTGTGCCCATTTAAATTAATTAAAAAAGTAGAGCCTTATTGTCTGATTATTTTATATGGTCTTATACCTATCTGTACTTTTAGTTTAAAATGCATAACGTAGATTTAATTTGATTATTTAACATTTTACTGACATAAAATCGAAGACTATCGCGGTTGTTTGATATATAAATAGGATAGAAAACGAATTTACCGCGTAAAATTTGTAGGACCCGACGTTTCGGTGACGTTGCAGCCGCCGTTGTCTAGGGTAGACAACGGCGGCTGCAACGTCACCGAAACGTCGGGTCCTACAAATTTTACGCGGTAAATTCGTTTTCTATCCTATTTATAATTTTACTGACAATTTGAATATTACGATGAATAATGTTACTACGTATCTTTTCAAATTACTAACTACTTCAAATATTAGGCTTCTATTTTGATTATTTATATGTATAATTTGACAATCTAGTAGTTAATTCTTGACTACCTATGTATGTTCAGTAAAGAGTAGTAACGAGACTTACTACCTAGCACAATTATTTTGACACGTCCAAGAGCGGTCTTTAGCCGTCAATTGGACACGACGAAAATGTAATGTAATGTAATGTAGGACAGCCGTCTTGCCACATGTGAGCGTTCACCTTACCACCCATTCACACCCCCTTCGAAGCCATAGAATTTGAGATGCGGAAATCGCGGTTTTAGATATTTTTTTCTTAAAAGGAGTTGATTATTTTCATGGAGAGACCAAGATCTTTAAAAAGGTGAAACAGAGATTTAGCTGGCAGGCCACGAGCGCCAACTTCCACCTCGTGAAGGTGAACAGTGAAACCGTTCCGAGTGACGGCATTTGCGAGATCATTTTATTTATAGAAAACATATGTCTCCGTATTATTTCTGTGATTTAATCAACCTTTATAAAAATGCAACAGATGGCAGTAATAATTCAATGTTATTGGTTAAATTATTGGGTGTTTGTAATATCAGTCCTTTAGAAAAAAAAACAATAATTATCATTGTTATTATAGATTGCTAAATAAATTGCTATTTACTAATCGCCAATAATGCTATCAGCGCCACCTCATTTTCGCTGGCGTAGAAGGGTTGCCAAAACGTCCTATGGCATTGATCAATTTAATACACTATGTAATCAATGCCTATATTCATATTCATACTCATATTCATTTTATTGGTATACTGGTATACAAGTCAGATTAGCGAACATTCATACATTAAAGCAAACAAACATATTTTTTTTTCGTAAAGAAAAGATAAAATAAACAAAACAAAATGAAGAAAAAAAAAACACAAGAATAATGTTAATAGAAGAAAATACAAGACAAAATGCAAAAGAGATCATTAAATACTTTAGCCACCAAAGCATTTTAGACTTCACTCGAGTAATAGTTCTTCCAGTAAGTAAAACGCCTTATCTGTAAGGTATCTCTTAAGACGTCTCTTAAACACGTCAAGAGATTGGGCCTGCCTAATGTGCTAGCTGAGTTTGTTGTAAACCGCTGGGCCGGCGATATAAGCTAGCCTCTCCGACTTGGATAATGCATGACTTACCGAACGTAGCATGCTACGGGATCTTGTTGGATAGTGATGATGCACACCATTCACTTCAAAATCGGCTAGATTTCTGCGAACGAACAGCGCTACTTCCATTATATAAATGGACGGCAGCGTCATGATGCAGCGATCTCTAAACAGAGGCCTAGCTGGCGTATCAAGCGCCACACGCGCTATTGTGCGGACTGCACGCTTCTGCATAACGAAAGCCCTCTGCCTGTCGGCTGCGCGCCCCCATAGCTCCGCGCCGTACGTTAGCAGTGAATGTACGTATGCAAATTAACACATGCGCAGCGCGGATAAATCGAGAAATGAAGCGATGCGATAGAGTGCATAGCACGCTCTTTCCAATTCAGAAAACCCAAGAACCTTGTTGAGGATACCTGAGTTAATTCTTCGTTATTGACGGTCACATGTATTTCGGTTTTAGTAGGTCTAAGGCTGAAATACATAACATTAGTTTTGTTAATGTTGAGTACCGGGCCATTAGCGTCAAACCATGCACCTAACGCATTCAACACAAGTTGGGTATTGCTGGTTAACGATGGTACACTCTCGCTCTCTATTACTGCGCATGTGTCATCTGCGTAAAGTATCAGCTCAGCTCGCGATGTGGCAGATGTAATGTCATTCATGTATAAAAGGAAAAGAGTGTTAGCCAAACAAGATCCCTGCGGTATGCCTATCGCTATCTCGCCCGCTATGGAGAATATATGCAAGCATAGCCATACATAGATAACATATTAGGTTTAATTATTAAAAAAAATGTATTTATTTAATTAATAGAATTATTGACCTCTATTATTTAAACAGTTTTGATGTTTTAATCGAATTGCCTCTGCTGAAAGACTCAATGAATGCTTTGAACGCGTTTTCAAATGCATCTTCGGATTGCATTATTTTGTTTCTGTAAAAAGTTATCCATATTCCGGAAAAAAAAGTTATCGATTGGTATAAGGATTTTATATTACGAAGAAAAAAATGCTAAATTATTTTCCAATGTTGGATATGTGAGGGACCACCCCTCACAAGACTCCAGGTTGTTCGGTGTGAGGTGGTGGTATCAACGTACGAGTTATCTCCATATTGAAAGGCGGTTTTGATGTGAAGTAGAAGGAATTTATTGATCGAAGGTTTGAATATTGCCAGTTATAACGCTTGCCGAATAGTTTACGTTGACGCGAGTGTATAGATGCGCGACTGCGGTTACGATGATATACGGATGAGGATTGTGCGTGTGCTCCTAGTATCTTGTACTGGGCACGGCTCGAGTCTGTGGGATTACAGACTGACGCTTCGAGACTCAGGGAGAATGTCTCTTCAGGGAGAATCTCTTTCAAATATTTCAAAAATCTTCGAAAAAGCAATGTCAAACCGACTTCTAAGCTTTCTTGATGAACACAAAATCTTATGCAAGGAACAAAATGGATTTCGAAAGGGAAAGTCAACTACACGCGCAATATATGACCTCTTTACAGAAATACTGCATGGAATCGACCATAAAAAGACAACAATAGCTGTATTTCTAGATCTATCCAAAGCTTTTGATAGCGTATCCCATAATAAACTATTAGATTTACTCAATGCTGTTGGGATAAGGGGTCACACAAATGAGTGGTTTAAATCTTATCTCTCAAACAGGCCACAAAGTGCAAAAGTTAATGCTATAAAAAACCGCAAAATTTTTGAACAGTACTCAAATGAGAGGGTCATTAAAGCTGGTGTCCCACAAGGGAGTATTTTGGGGCCACTTCTTTTTCTACTCTACGTAAATAATCTGCCAACCCTGACAAAGGATAAATATGTTTTATTTGCTGACGATACCTCCATTATTTTTCAAAACAATCCATTAACCTCACCAAAAACTCAAATTGAAGATTCTCTTGGTACCATATTAGAATGGCTGAGTGCATTAAATTTGTACGTAAATGCAGAAAAAACGAAAATTATACAATATCGACCAAGTCAACTGCAGCCCCAAGATCTTAATATCGACCTTAATGGAAAAATAGTAAAAACTGTGAGCGAGACTAAATTTCTTGGGATCGTCACTGATGAAAACCTTAACTGGAAACAGCACGTCCAACACTTATGTTCAAAATTAAATAAATATATATACATTCTTAAAATTTTAAAACATATAACATCAGTAGAGACTCGCCTAAGAACATATTATGGCTACGTATATCCGCATCTAAAATACGGCATTATAATGTGGGGCAACTCAACAGAAGTCCAACGAATATTCAAAATACAGAAGTCCTGTGTTCGACTTCTAAACGGAGTAGCGCCAGACACTCCCTGTAGGCCGCTCTTCGTTAGCATGTCTATGTTGACTGTGCCTTCTCTGTATATACTGGAATGTTGTGAATTCATTAAAAACAATCCCGATATCTACTCCTTACGAAGAGATGTACATTCAAGGGCTACGAGGAATAGAAACCTCATAAATTGTCCCTCAGTGAGGACAGAAATGTGTAAAAAGGGACCTGAGTTCTGTTGTGTTAAATATTTTAACGCTATTCCACAAAACATCAAATCAATGCAACAACCAGGATTCAAACAGACATTAAAGCACTGGCTCAAAAATAAATGCTATTACAGCGTGAATGACTTTTTAAACGATAATGACAAATAAATAATATAACATATTTTTATTGTAATTCTCCCACATTTTTAACTTTAAACATTTATATTTAATTCTAGCTATAAATCTGACAAACAGTAGACAGCCTAATAATTCCAGATTGATATTTTAATTTAAAAACAAAGTGACATTTGATTAATATATAGTAATGGAAATTTACTAAATTTGTAGATTTAATTATTATTTTGTTAATACCTATGTCTAAAACGTAATATTTTCGGATTTGTTTTCCTTCAACTGCGAAATGAACATATTTAATTATAGAAAATACATATTGTACGCCTGATTGGTAAACTGTATAGCACATATAATAGTACCTATCCATTTTGTACGACCTACTTACAGTTCACAATAAAGAATTATTATAAAGAATTATTAATGAGGAAAGGAAACCAAGGAGCCGGATTCGTTGACCTAACTCGTGGGAGAGAGTGCCCAATGGCGTCGCAACCTTAGGGGAAGGTGATCACTCGGGGAATGATAATTTGGTTGCTTTTGCGCCAGTTTATATAGGCCGATCAATGATGCAATCCAAAAATATTCCGAGTAAAAGTATTGTTTCATCGTGCTGATTCATAGCTGCACGAGTCAAAATAATATCTGAATTGTGTCTGTGTCTTTCACTGGAAATCGAGGCATTTGTTGATCGCATGTAATGGACTTAAGGTCCGTTACAGATGGTTCATTTATTAATTGTATCCGATTGTCAAAAACTGATTTAAAAAAAAACAGTAATTTTCAATGTTTTTATAACTGGTCATTTAAATTTCTTTTAGTTTGGCTTTCAATGCTATCAGCGCCACCTGCATTTCGCCTATTCATAAGGGTTGCCAAATCATACTATGGAGTTAAGCAATCTAATACCATATATATTGAATGATTATAGCGTCTTAATGGTAATGGAAATGTTTACTATTATGATTAAACAATCAAGCCTGGTCAACCGCTTATCGCCAGTGTTTCTGCGCGACAACGCACGACCAGATATTTGACAGCAAACAGTCGCAAAGTTGCAGGGGTTAAAACAGGAAATTTCGTCACCAGCCATATTTGGCAGATCTTGCTCCAACAGACTTCTACTTTTTTGAGAAATTCTTGTTTCTTTATTTAGAGTTTGGCCGTCAATGCTCTCAGCGCCACCTGCATTTCGCCGTTTCAGAAGGGTTGTTAAAATATACTATATCATACACTAGCTGACCCGTGCCCACTTCGTTGAGCAGTAAAACGTTTTACTTGTAATGAAATTATGAGTGTGGTTCGGTTAGTACTGAGTGCTATGATTTATTTCCTGACTGCCAAAAGAAGGGTTATATTTTTACTGATGTATGTATGTATTTGCATGCCAATTTGAATATATTACCGTTATTTGTGAGTGTCTTCTTGTGAGTGTCTTATTTGTGAGTGTCTTATCTCTTTAACCATTTATGCAGTAAAAGTGAAATTATATGCAGTAAAAAGGAAAAGTCTTTTGTTTTAAACACTTGAGACGATACCTTTACTTATTTTGATAATAATTCATAATGGTTGATAATATTACTAATAAACATGACTTATAGATTTAAATTATTATTTAAATATAAAATACTACTTTTTGTTACTTAAATATAAAAGTTAGGCATATGCTGTCGCTGACTTTTTTGTAGGCATTATCAAGCTCTACAACTTTTCTCTAGAACTTAATCATATATCTCTCATTGTTAGGGCAGCATTAGTTAGAAACATTTTCGTTCGACCGTTTTTTCTCCAACTTACTTTGCAAATTCGACTGTCACGAAAAAGTCTTTTCATTTTTCGGATTAATATATAGCCTATGACACTCACAAATAACGTGGCCTTCTAAAAGAGTTTTCAAAATCGGTTCAGTAGATCCAGAGATTACTTCCTACAACGTCACAAACTTTACCTCTTTATAATGTTAGTATAGATAATCTAATGAATGAATAAATAAACGATCTTCAAAGGTAGCATTGCAGCTGCTATAGGATTAGAATCCAAGACTTTACCGCACCAAATCTAATCTGAGAAGAGAGAATAATGAGCTATAGTTTCTGACGTTGCTATCAATGTGTTGGTGTCTGCGGCAGTGGCGGCTCGGCTGCGGGGACCGATATTAAGTTAGCAACAAAAGCAGCCCGTGGCGGATGTCGCCAGTCATCTGCCCTGGATTTTATTGAATTTTCCTGTGAATGTTTGCGTAAAGACACCCCTACCACCCCTCATCCCCACCCCGAACTCTGGGTGTTTTGCGAAACCACGCCTCCTTTGGTCCAAGGCACTCATTACACTAAATATTGGAATTTTGACACAGCAACTGTTGCAATATGTGACCGTTTTACTCCACTCAATGCTAAATCTGGGGGAAAATAAATAAGCATTTCAACTGAAACATCGCTCCGAAAATCTGTATGTCTTAAATAATAATAATAAAATGATTTAATTATCAAGATTTTAGAAATGTTATTTGCAAACTGAAAGACTAATACACAGAAAGCACTAATACAGAGAAAAATAGGAGGACCACACTCGAAGTTTTCGGAATGAATAAGAAAGAAATGGGTGGTGGCACCCAAAGACTTCATCTCAATATAACCCGATTGGGTTCCGTTGCTTTTACCTCGGACGGCGCGGTTCGTTTCTCGGCTAAGCGCCAACAGACGACGCGTTATATTTGATATCAATATATGGCCCGAATTCAAATATTTAGCGCAGCTTGTATAGGATATATTCTAACCAAAATGTAACAATATGATTTCGACCCAACAAGGCATCGAATCTCTAATTCTAATATTTCGACATTGAAATATGACTTTAAAATCGAAGACTATCGCGGTTGTTTGACATTATAAATAGGATAGAAAACGAATTTACCGCGTGAAGTTTGTAGCACCCGACGTTTCGGTGACGTTGCAGCCGCCGTTGTCTAGGGTAGACTCTCTGAGTCTCTGAGTCTACCCTAGACAACGGCGGCTGCAACGTCACCGAAACGTCGAGTGCTACAAATTTCCCGCGGTAAATTCTTTTTCTATCCTATTTGAAATATGACTAGTTTGTCCCCTGGATTTCAAACACAACCTTTATACTCTTTCCATGACCAATTGATGCTTGCATGCCAAATGTGAACTCAATCAGGCGGCAGCCAAATCAGTATACTGTGCGTATTTTAACTCAATGACTTATGGACTAATATTTTGGGGAAATGCTGCAACCAGTAAAAGAATCTTTTTTTTTGGCAAAAGAGAGCACTGCGCAGCATGTATCAGGTAACGACTAGGACCTCATGCAAAGAATATTTCATCAAGGCAAGGGTAATGACTATGTATTCGGCGTTCATATACCAGTGTTTAATGTATGCTAGACAGCACATAGCAGAAACACCAATTAATGCAGACATTCACTCGCATTATAACCGCGGTAGCTCCCTTTTATGCGTACCCCGAATACGACTGGCAAAAGTACAGAAAAGCTACTTTTACCTTAGCATTAAATTGTATAATCTACTCCATACAAAATTTTACAGCTGGAGGATATAAAATTTAAAAAAAAACATCAAGGTGATGCTGATAGGCCACCCTTTCTATAATTTGGCCGAATTTGAGGGCCATGATTTTTCAAATATTGTGCCCATTACTTAAAAAGTAGAGCCTTATTGTCTGATTATTTAATATGGTCTTATATCTGTATTTTTAGTTTAAAATGCATAACGTAGATTTAATTTGATTATTTAACATTTTACTGACAATTTGAATATTACGATAAATAATTTTACTACGTATCTTTTCGAATTACTAACTACTTCAAATATTAGGCTTCTATTTTGATTATTTATATTTATAGTTTGACAATCTAGTAGTTAATTCTTAACTACCTATGTATGTTCAGTAAAGAGTAGTAACGAAACTTACTACCTAACCCAATTATTTTGGCACGTCCAAGAGCGGTCTTTAGCCGTCAATTGGACACGACGAAAATGTAATGTAATGTAATCGGATTAAGCGTTTGGGCGCTATCGAAAAGGAATACACACAGACAGACTTTAATCTGGAAATGGTCCTAATCGTCTTGGGGTGGTCAGAGCATTGATATTCCGTCTTCCATCTCAAAAAAAAAAATGCGGGTTCACAATTCTTTCCCTCCTCGTCAGTTGGTGGGCCGGGAAAGTAAGGTAACATGAATGACCAGAAGTCGATTTATTGTTTCTCAAAATATTCTGTATGTTTTCATACTTATAAACCAATTTTATAAACTATATTTTATGATTCCATTAATTTAATAAAAGACTCGATCATACCTAGCCTATCTCCTACTTCTGCCACCTAATGTACTGTATTATATGATTATTTTATTATAACATACTATTGTATTATATCATATTATCTATAATACATATTATTATCCAATTATTCATACTTTTTTTTGCTCTAACCAAATATCCTTCTTAACAATTTATTTAATTATTACTTTTCTCACCCTTATATTATTATTAGCTTTATTATATTTTTTTCTACTATCAACGTGTTCATATTATTTCTGTTAATGTGTGATGCAAGCATTGCAAACTATTCATAGGATAGTAAATTTGTTTTGTTTGAATATGTTTTAAAAATACTAGTATCATATATTTACTATCTGTAAGTTTGCTATAAAATAAAATAAAATAAATTTTCATAACATTTTAACACTTTTCCATGGTGACTTCGGAAACATGTATTTTATATTCTTCGGTAGTCTATTTTGGCTATGAAAATCACCAGACCTGAGGTTGAGGTGCTCATTACAGTTATTCTCCGTTAAACTCCGCTAAAAAAATATTTTCAAAGTTTCATATTATGTAAAAATACGTCATTTTCTGAAAGGATCAAATTGTTCAAAAGTATGATATATATATAATAATATAGGATGGAAAACGAATTTACTGCGTGAAATTTGTAGAACCCGACGTTTCGGTGACGTTGCAGCTTACCTAAAATCCATAAGGATAATGCACCATTGAGACCGATTGTAAGCCAAATCGACAGCCCCACATATCCTCTGTCAAAGCCCAATCTCTGGCTTCGCTACGTGGATGATTCCTTCTGCTTCCTGAAAGGCAACATACAAACGGTGAAATAATTCCTGGGTCATCTAAACTCCATACACCCAAAAATTAGATTCTTTTATAAAGTGGAGAAGGACGGCTCCTTACCATTTTTGGATGTCAAAGTGACGAGGAGAAGTGTCAATACTCTCCGACATACGGTATATCGGAAGCCCACACATACGGACAGACATTTGCATGCAAGCTCACACCGTCATCCTTACCATATACGTTCAGTGCAAACGTCGGTCGTGAATCGAGCACGCGATCTATGCGACGCTGAGCATTTTACGAAGGAGATGGAACATGTCAATGATGTCCTAAGGAAAAATGGATACGGAAAATATCACGAGACACGCAAACGATCCAATACAGACGAAACTCAGAAACCGAGCAGATCAAGAGCATTCTTAGCATACGTCAAGGACGTGACTGATCGAATAAGTAAGATGCTAAATAGATTCGATATAAAAACGATCTTCAATCCGACCCAAAATATAGCTCTATTTTTGATGCCTGTGAAGGATGTAATACCACTGCAAACCCCGGGTGTGTATAAAGTCGAATGCAGTTGCGGTCTAGCCTACGTTGGACAAACGAAACAGCCCATAGCCACGCGACTGACAGAACACATCGAAGCCGTTAAAAACGTTTAGCGAGAAAAATCGGCGACCTGCGAACATATATTGGATAGCGGAAGTAACCACTGGATGCAGTTTCAAAATCCCATTGTGCTATCCAAGGAACAATTCTACTTTCCTCGCATGATCCGGGAAGCCAATGAAATAAGAAGAACCCCGAACTTCAATAGAGACGACGGTTACAAACTCTCTTCTACGTGGAACCCTCTTCTTAAAATGTTTCCGTCGCCGAACACCGAACGCAAAGACGTAAGACAGTACAGTGAGTGTTTGGTGCAAGACGGATTTTAAAAATTCGCGCGCTCCGAGCCCGGCCCTACGGTAGTGGTAGCGGTATGCGGCCTACCCGCAAAACAACGGATTGACAGCTCTTCAGTCTACCCTTGACAACGGCGGTTGCAACGTCACCGAAACGTCGGGTGCTACAAATTTCACGCGGTTAATTCGTTTTCTATCCTATTTATTTATTTATTTATTTATTTAATTAATTTAACAATTCATTTACAAGTGCACAAGTATCAATAATAATCATATCAATAAAAAAAATGTATATAATTAAAATTAAAATTAAAAATAAACACGGCCGATATGAGCATTAGCATTTAAGTACTGCTTTTATAAGATCAAACAACCGCGATAATCTTCGATTTTATGTATATAATAATAATAATAAAAGCCTTTATTCGCTGACCGTATTGTACAGTTTTGCCTAATGTGATAAAACAATATATTTTATTAATTTTGAATCTAATTTTTAAATAAGGTATCATATTCTTCAGCAGCCAGTTTTTTGATCAGGCCGCCCTTCGACATAGGCCTCCCCCATTTTCTTCCATTCATCTCTGTCTGAAGCCAACCTTCTCCATTCTTTCGGTAAGTCATCTTTCCATCTTTTAATTTAACGTCCTTTTTGTCTTTTCCCATTTCTAGGATACCATTCCATTACGTCCTTCGTCCATTTTCTTTGTTGGTTCTCATGATGTGACCAGTCCAGTTCCATTTTAGTTTTCTAATTTTGTTCAAAACATCGCTCACCTTTGTTATTTTCCTTATTGTTGAGGTAAACTCCGCTAAAAAAGATATTTTCAAAGTTTCATATTACGTAAAAATATGATATTTTTTCATGGAGAAGGTTTTTATGATATCCACTTTGTCGTAACTTACCACTAAATGGCGCTGCAGCACATCAACTTGTATACCGCTAAACCAATCGCAATGAAAATTGCTTTACATAGACATTTAGGAATGCATAATATTTTTGCGCTATTCACTTTATTGTAACTTGCCACCAGATGGCGCTGCAGCAGATCAACTTCCATGTCGCTCAACCAATCATCATGAAACTTGGTATACATAGACATTTGAGCACGCATAATATTCGCGCAATTTACTTTGCTGTAACTCGCTGCTAGGTAGCGATGCAGCACATCAACTGATATACCGTACTGTACGAATTAAATTTGATAAAAAATAATGCACGGGTTAGTGAAATCACACTGTATCCATGCATTTGGGAGTTAATGGGCCCTTGCTAAGTTGGCCACGAAGACCCATTCTGTTCAGGGTTTGTCACACTCACGGGTCAACACCTATCCGACGGCCTCCACGCATGAAGTGCGAGCCTGGGTAGGACTCTGGCCTTATGGTCAGTTTCCCCTAGGAATCAACCTTCTGACGCTCCTGGACGGTCTGCGCACCGTACGGCGTAAGCCAATCGACTGTGCACTCTGACTAACAGTAAAGAGTTTCAAGGCGATAGGTGAGGGCAGCAAACCCCGCCCACCGCCCGGGCAGTTATAACGACGAGGGTCGTCTTGTCTGCCCGGGATGTCGTGCTACGACAACCCTGCGCGTACCAGAAGGGTAAAACGCGCAGGGGGTGAAATAGGGTAAACCACCCCCCCCCCGTACCGCCCCGAGAACCCATTTATTCAAAAAATATAAGGTATTTACAAAAAATAAAAAATTTACAAATTATTACAAAATTTAACGAGAAAAGAAACAACAATATCGTAAATTTAGGAGCCGGTAAGCGGGGTAGAGGACGCTCCAGAACAATGAACGTGAAGGCGCACTGTCCGTGGGCAGGTCTCGGAGCAGCCACGGGGGGGAGGAATCCCTGGATCCTGCAAAGAACGAAACGCCCCTCGGGGCGGTAAAGAGACGGACACAAAGACGGGCACTTCGGGCTGGAAGTAGCCGCCGAATCACGCCACCAAGGAAGAGGGTACCCCCTGGGGGGTATCCCGAAGCCTCATGCTTTCCCAAGAAGCCACCCAGTGCCCCACAAACTCGCCAAACGAATGGAAGCAGCTCCTACAACTGACCAAATCCGGGTAACAAATCGGAGAACGCCCAACGCACGCGCCCACTGCATCCATCAATTTCTCCCGTGCAGCCGCTCTGACTAACAGTCGGGGGAGTCTGGAAGCAGTACTGTTTCCTATAGAGCGGGGGTGGTTGCGAACCTTACGGCGACTGCTCTTGGAACGACCATCGGCTATCCGATCCTGGGTGAACAGCCGGGCAAAGGACGCTGTGGTCCGCGATAGATTCGGTATACACCGTTTCACCGCTTCGTAAGGCAGAGGACCGCGAAAGCGACCTCGAACTCGTAACCAATAGAGAGACCGGAGTAATCTGGTCGCAATTGGGAGTAAGGGCGTGAGTGTAAGCCCGCCGGGTAACACTCCTGGCTAGGTCTCTTACGGGTTTGTGGCGCAGCTAGACGGTGGACTGTTTTGTCCAAGTCTTCTGCGCTCACTCCAGGGAGATAGAACGACTAATCGTTAAAACTTCCTGAGGTGACGGGCTCGCCCGCTGTAGTCGACAACCCTAGTTGTATCCATGCACGTTTAATTACTAAAAAAATTAATGTTTATTTATACGTAAAACATAAAAAGGCCAGCTTATTGCCACATGGCTATATCTTACAACTAACCTAATTGGGATGCAGTTGTACATGCGCGCGTTGTGGAAATAAACTACATTAAGTTAGTCTGCATATAATACAATCGTATATAATGAGTATATTTAATAATGAGTATATTTAATAATGAGTATATTTAAAATTAAGAATGTCCGAGGAGAGGAAGTTTGGAGAGGAAGGAGAGAAAAAGGGACCAACTGGTTACTTTTAAGAAAAGTAGTATTTTTTAAGGTAATACTTAAATTATTGTGAAGAAGGTGAGTTTCCTATATTTTCTGGGAGATCGTACCAGAGCCTAGCACCTCGGACACAGAAAGAGTTAAAGTGAGAATCAGTATTATGACAGGGAATTTTGAGGAAATTGTCATAGACTGACCGTAGTACGAAACCTGGGAACTCTCATGGAGATAGGAAAATCTTCTGAAGATAGGATGGTATTGATTGAAAGAGTACACGATAGAGAAGAGTGTAACGGCCCTTAAGTGCCATTTCCAGTGAAATACACTGTCACAATTCAGCTATCATTTTGACTCGTACAGCGATGAATCAGCACGATGAAACAATACTTTAACTCGAAATATTTCGGATTGCATCATTTCCCGGCCTATATAAACCGGCGAAAAGCAACCAAAGTAGCATTCCTCGAGTGGTCACGTCTCTAAGACAGCGACGGCACACTTCGGTGTCCCGGCTTCTTGGTCACAGATCATTCCTCGAGTGATCACCTCCCCCAAGGTTGCGACGGCATACTCGGTACCCCTCTCACGAGGTCGCTCAACGAGTCCGGCTCCTTGGTTTCCTTTCCTTATCTTTCTTAGTCGCGAAGCATCAGTCTGCAATCCCACAGACTTGAGCCGTGCCCAGTACAAGATATTAGGAGCACAAATACAATCCTCACCCATATACCCTCGTAACGGCAGTCGCGCATCAATACACTCGCGACAACATAACCTATTCGGGAAGCGTTATAACTGACAATATCGAAATTTTGATCAATTCAATAAATACCTTCTGATTCACTCAAAACAGCCTTTCAATACGGAGATAACTCGTAAGTTGATACCACCACCTCACACAGTTCAACTCGGAGTCTAGTGAGGGGTGGTACCTCACAAGTGTATGATTTTTTGTCAATAAAAGATGTATTTCCTATGTCTATTTGTGAAAATTACTCTACTAAAAAAAATCATTTTCCTGCGCAGCACTGTATCTATAAGTACATATGTAAATCTCCGTTTCCTAACAAAAACAGTTTTCAAGTCAAATATGCTAGAAAGTTAGTTCGAGTCGGGCGGTGTAATGCGTGTTTTAGCGGTGGCTGCTCCCCCTCGTACCTTTGCTCAGTGGCGGCGCGGGTCGCAATGAATGTTTGTGAGTTACTTTAATCAAGGTTTGAGCCAAGTCGGAAGCCGCGGGCTGCTTTTTATACCTCACCCAACAGACAGTCGACTCTGCCTCAGCCGATAACCCTTCCGCCGTTGACACAAGGACGATAATCAACACGAATTAAATCACTTTATTGGCGTTTCTTTACCTATATCATTGATTATATAGGGTATTAAATTGGTCAATGCCATAGTACGTTTCGGCAGCGTCGATTGGAGATATTGTCTATGCTATGTCTGCCATGCCACTTTTAAGCAGTTGATAGAGTTGTGAAGAGTGTTACAACAGTATACCGCGACAACAATAGACTCTCTCTCGAGCGACAGGGCATTGCGGGAAGAGGGTGCGAGCAATGTGGGTGCGTCTCGAAGAACGCCTTTGGTTTGCGTTACGCGCAGGTAAAGGCTGGTGAACTTTTCGAACGTTTTCATACCCGCGTGGGCCGAGTAGCGGACATCTGGCGACCATATCCGATCCCTTACGACCGTGACGTATTCGCTTCGATTTAATTTTTGTTCTAAGAGAAGCTATTGTCTGGTATACTGTGATGTTACTAAGGCTTCAGCCGAGTTGAACAAAAACGACTTCGATGTCAGAAGACTTGGGAGGAAAATAGACAATTAGACAATAGAAAAAATAGACAATTTACTTACTGATTATGTAACATGATTTAGGAATTATTGCTTGTATTTTTATATTTTTACTTCGATTATTATTTGATTATTTCCAAATTGGACTCCTTGATTATTGTTATTATTATTGATTTATTTATTTGCGAGATCATTCAATGGGTTTGCCTTTCTATTATTTTTCTTTTTTATTTATAGATTTATACTCTTTTTTTTTGGATTTGGTATTTCTATTTTTGATATTTCCCAATGCCCTTTTTAATATTTTGACAATGTAATGGTTGATTTTATATAGTTGATTGACTTTCAGATTTCTAACATGATTTAATTTTATTTTTGCCAGATATATGATATGTTTAAAATATGAATATTATAAAAAATGTATTTATTAATTGTACGTTCTATAACATCGCCGGGTTTTTTTGGAATAAATAAACTTTGAACTTTGAACTTTGGGAAACAATCCACTGTCTAGCTACGGCCCTGCTCGTAAGATGCCAACGCCTTACGGCAAGGCACCAGGAAAGGTAACCAGCGGGCAGCCTCGCCCCCTGACTACCAGTTTGGAAGGATATCTCCGTCTGGAATTAACCTTCTCCTTCTTTCCGCCATGGGATGAAAGTAAAAGACTTAGACAATGGAAAATCCACCTAGCTGCGCCAGCTAGCCTGCGAGAGTCCAACCCTTACCGCCCGGCACTGGGTAAATAACGCAGCGGGTAGCCCAAGCACCCTCGCTAACAGTTATGACCAGATTTCTCCAGCCACCCGACTGGTTACAGGTTCGAGGTCGCTCACCCTTACGTAGCGGTGAAACGGTGTCTAACGAATCTATCGCGGACCACGGCATCCTTTAACTTGCTCTTCACCCGGTATTGGGTATCCGATTGGTCGTTTCAAGAACAGTTGCCGTAAGGTGAACAACTACCCCCGCTCTATAGGACACAGCACTGTTTCCTAAGTACTTCATATTTTTTAACAGCAGTCGTGTTTTTAATTTATTTTAATATATTTATTTGATTATTTTTCAATACTAAGATTTCAATTTTATTTTGTTTGAAGTGATGACCAACTTCTGTTCTCACAATATCAAATGTTACTATTAACACTAACATCACAAATCGGTATTATTATTAAATACAATATTTTGGGGATTTCGAAAAACTTTAACGATTAATATTTCGTCAGAAAGAGAGGTAAGCGTTACTCTCAATCCCTCCCCGTCACGCCCTGATAATCAAAACTGTTTGATCGATTTCAATAGCAGTACACTACACACCGTATCGCAACAACAAACTATTGACTCACAAACACCACGTCTTCCCGGAACAAAATGTCTTTTATTTCAAAGTTATCCTCGAGTGTCATGATCGATGATCTATCCTTGGTGACCAGCATAGATAAATCCATATCCGGGTGAGAAATCTTAATTAATAGGTGTTTGACTTTTCTGACATGGGCCTCAAATAGCTCCCAAGATGTTTTCCTCTCCTAAGCAGCTGATGTGGATGTTGACCTGTCATCAACCACTCTTGAAATGGCCATTAGGCTATCTGATCCTGAATTCAAAGCCGGGAAAAACATGAATCACCGCTGAATTACGGCAGGTAGAGGCTGCGTAAGCTCGGTCCCGTAACCAGTCGGGAGGAAAGAGGGATCCCGATAGCTTATTCCAGGCGGAGATATCCTACCAAAACTGGTAGGGAGGGGGCTAGGTGGCCCACTGGGTTACCTTCCTAGTGCCTCGTCGTAAGACGTTGGAATCTGGTAGGTTTGTGCTGTCCCAAAGTCTTCCACGCTCATCCCACGGCTGAAAGATCAATCACATATCGTTACACCAGCCTGGGGTGGCGGGTTCGTCCGTTGTAGTTGACACCGCCCAACTGTCCTTATATATCATTCATCCCTTCGATATTCAGTTGGCATAATATGTTATTAATTTTTGTTCTTTTTCCTTTGATATGTTTATTACGTAATTGTGCTCATTTATTATGACCACTACTTTACTAAATTTACAGATGTTATAAATATATAATTTCAATTTCAATACAATTTCAATGATTTGATTAAACGCTTGACTTTGATCTATTCTCTACGAGTATTAACTCAGCTAGGAAGCAGCTGAACAGTGAATTCTTTAGCATTAATTGTTGGAATAATTTTTGATGTATATTTCTACACCGTTACTTAAACGTGAAAACCTTTAATTGGCTCTCTGTTATCCTACTCCTCTTTTTGTTAATTATAATTAACCGTTGGTTTTCCTAAAAATAAATAAATAAATAAATATAAGTAGTACCTAAATAGTAAATATTAGTATTACACATAGTTAATATATAAGCAAAATAATAATTTAAATGTATTTAGTGGTTTAAAAGTTTATTAATTCAATTTTATAATGATGTGTAGAAATGACGACGTTAAAAATCAAACATGGATAACACTGGCACAGACCTCATATTCGAAAATAACGCGAATTTTCAACATTCCCACGATGACACATACAAATATATTCGAGAAACAAATAACAAAAACAAACTGATTTAGAGAAATTAATGTCATGGCTTTGAATCAATTTTTATTTTAATTTGGAATTCTTGCTCAAACTGAAGTTATATAAGTGTGAAAGAACTGCTATTTGATTTATTTATTTCAGTTTGGATGACGACGAAGTATTGGCATATGAGCTAGTGTGCCGCATCAGTGCGCCATCTCTCCATCGCATCAAGAACCACTTCAAACCGAGGCAGTTTCCGAGCGGTCCGCCAGAGCGCGATGTCGATGGCTTCGACATCCAGGATGCAAACCAAAATGTGCCGACATACAAAAAGAAATACATCGAAAGGCAAGGTTTTATCAATGCCATCGATACAATTCTCGGTAGGTGACAGCGGTATTTCTACACAACTGTGACAATTGATTAAATTTTAATTTAATTTGTAGTTTGATAATCTATAGATAATTGAACATGTACAATTAAAATATCATAGACAAGAATCCAGTAGCAAAAAAACTAATAACATCCAGGACGTAAACTAAATTGTCCTGAAATACATTTTAAAAATCAGTTGTCTCACCCTCCAAGATTTTCCCGGCAAGCAGAGAACCCTCCCTCCCCCCCCCCCCCCTCATGGGCCAAACGCTTCAACTGAAATACAGCTAAAAAGTCAAATTGACATAACCAAACTGTGTATTTAGGAGCTAAGGGTCTTTTTGGTTTGTTTTTTATCTATTTGGGTCTTCGTGGCCAACTCAGCAAGGGCTTGCTGAGTTGGCCACGAAGACCCATTCTGTTCAAGGTTGGTCACACTCACGGGTCAACACCCATCCGAAGGCCTTCACGCATGAAGTACGAGCCTGGGTAGGACTCTGGCCTTAGGGTTAGTTTCCCCTAGGAATCAACCTTCTGGCGCTCCTGGACGGTCTACGCACCGTGCGACATAAGCCAATCGATTTCGATCGAGCGGGGGTGGTTGCGGACCTTACGGCGACTGCTCTTGAAACGACCATCGGCTATCCGATTCTGGGTGAACAGCCGGGCAAAGGATGCCATGGTCCGCGATAGATTCGGTATACACCGTTTCACCGCTTCGTAAGGGAGAGGACCGCGCAAGCGACCTGGAACTCGTAACCAATCGGGAGACTGGAGTAATCTGATCGCAATTGGAAGTAAGGGCGTTAGTGTAAGCCCGCTAAGTAACACTCCTGGCTATCTCGCGGTTAAGGCGTTGGCCTCTTACGGGTTTGTGGCGGAGCTTGACGGTGGACTGTTTTGTCCAAGTCTTCTGCGCTCACTCCAGGGAGATAGAAAGACTAATCGTTAAAAATTCCTGAGGTGACGGGCTCGCCCGTTGTAATTGACAACTCTAGTTGTGTATTTCTCAAGAAATCAAACCTTTTTAAATTTTTAAGGTAAAAATAAGTATTCGTTTCACGCCGCCAAATTATTCAGTCTTCTGGATCCTGAGAATACTGGAAGAATCTGGTGGAATGACCTTTTGGATAAAATGATGGATTTTGGAATGAGAAAAAACAGAAGCAGGTCTGACAAATGGAGTCCGATCGATGCTGAAAAGCTTACAATCGAAGATTTGATTCATTGCAGGGTGAGCATTTGTTTATTTGCAGTGACTAACTTTCAAGCACTTGTGTGTTCAAAATATGATGATCCAAATCCAGTCATGCCTAATCCAGTTTAACACGGTTGGTGTATGGATGAAGGAGTACTTACCCTTGTCAAATGTGAGGAACCATGTGCTCCGGAGTTCCCTTCTGAAACTAATTAAATGTGTACCTATGTGTGAAATGTTTGCAAATGTTTAGAAAACAATCTGCCTTGCACAAAAATGTGTAGATGCAATAGCGACAAAACCGCTTTTCACAATTTGTATCCACCTGATTACACAGATAGGGTTAGTAATAAATCTGAAGAGTCCGTTTTTAGCCGACTTCAAAAAAAGGAGGAGGTTATCAATTCGGTTGTATTTTTTTTTGTCTTTAAGTTTGTTACCGTCATTTACGAACCGATTTGAAAAATTCTTTGTTTATTTGCAAGGATATACTTCCAGATTGGTTCCATTTTTATCAAAATCCTGTTCTGATGATGGAATCTACGAGGAACTGAGTAATAACAAGGTTTTAGTATGAAATATTTGTGGTTTGTGTATTTTAGAAGTAGGTATACTCCATCAGAATTTTCATTTGATACTAAACACGATATATTTATCCTAATTTATTGACATTTGGACATTTAGATAGTTATTTATTTGAAATTTGAGCACTTTAGGTACCCAATGATATAACTATGAAATAACGATTCTAACAATACCACACAATAATCCACAATAATAACCGTACTTCGAGCGCTCCTGGACGGTTTTCGTACCGTGCGGCGTCAGCCAATCGACTGTGCATTCCGACAGATAACCAGTAAAGACTGGACTTTCTTATGACAGCCGCTTTCGAAACGACCAATCGGCCACCCGATCCCTAGTGGTAGACGGGTAATGAACGCCATGGTCCGCGATAGATACTGAAAATACCTACCGAATCACCGCTAACATAAGGGAGAGCACCGCGCAGGCCACCTCGAGCCCGTAACCAGTCGGGCGGCAAAAAAATTTGAATTAACCGTGGATTTTCACGGCGAAAAAAACGTATGTGGACAAGAGTCCTGAGGGTATTGCCGAACCTCTTATACATGTATATCAATATTAATTTCAGAAGGATACTATAGTGAAGATTATCCCGATCGAAACTAAGAAGTCTTTCTGCTACGGAGTGGTTACTAATACCGGAAAGATTGGTCTATATTCCGGGCATCTGAAGTTGCTTTCGGAATATGACCTGTTCGCAGCAAGACCTGGCATTTTGAAGAGAGTGAAGACCACCTGGGTAACCGATGCCGTCTACTTTGAGGTAGATACTTATTAAAAAATCGAATACTATCGCGGTTGTTTGACATTATAGATAGGATAGAAAACGAATTTACCGCGTGAAATTTGTAGGACCCGACGTTTCGGTGACGTTGCAGCCGCCGTTGTCTAGGGTAGACTGAAGAGCTGTCAGTCCGTTGTTTTGCGGGTAGGCTGCAAACCGCTGCCGCCACTGCGTAGGTTATAACGGTGGTGGGCGGCCGGGCTCGGAGCGCGGGAATTTTTAAAATCCGTCTTGCACACAACACTCACTGTATCCTGTTTTACGTCTTTGCGTTTGGCGTTCGGCGGCGGGAACATTTTAAGAAGAGGGTTCCACGTAGAAGAGAGTTTGTAGCCGTCGTCTCTATTGAAGTTCGGAGTTTTTCTTATTTCAATGGCTTCCCGGATCATGCGAGGAAAGTAGAATTGTTCCTTGGAACGTCGGGTCCTACAAATTTCAAGCGGTAAATTCGTTTTCTATCCTATTTATAGATACTTATTGTTGTTCTGGCGGTCTGATAAGCGACTGCTACTCGTACGTAACCATGCTAATAGGCGATTGCTACACGTTTAATATGTATCTTCAGTCATATATCGATCGTGATCCCGAATCATGATATTATAAATGTCCTGGCGTGGTTGTTAATGAAAATGTCCGTGAACACGTCTAGAGATTTATGTTTGAATCCGTCATATCTCGATGTTTTTATAGAGAGAGTAAAGAGAGCACATTATGTTGTAATATTTGATCATTTTTATTAGAGACTAGATGACCCGGTGAACTTCGTGCCACCTAAAATTGATTTGATTGTAACTCTTCATAAGCGTTTACTGATCCTAATCAACCTTCGATATCCAATTCATTGGAATCTATAATATGGCCGAATCATGTAGGTAGGAAAAACAGTTATGGATAGCGCAGCTGTCAAACAATACGATCGCCGCGATAGCCATATATAGTGGCCAATGTTCCCAAAATGACCAATTTCGATTATCAGTTGTTTCTTTGAGTTTTTCCTAAATATTATTTTTGGTAAATCACCCCTGAATCAAGCCAAACAATACAAAAGAAAAATAATTCAAATCGGTCGAGTCATTTCCGAGATCCTGCGAGACTAACGCACGGCGCGGCGATTCATTTTTATATATTTATTTATTTATTTATTTATTTACAATAACTTTATAATTATGTCATATACACACCATTAACATACTATGGTTGAGTTGGGAGAGATTGAGCACATCCTATAAGATTACATTTTAAATAGAAAGAGCGACTTCCAATTGAAGTGTGTGACAGAAGACTCAGTATTCAGTATTCAATTTATTCATTCAGAATATACAATAAAAGCATGATTTATCAATTAAAGCTAATTATCGCATATTAGAATTCGTCAGTTGCTAGTAATATATTAATATATGTAGATATAAAACTATAAAGGCATAAATATTAATTCGACAATAGCGTTGAATAAAGTCGGCTTTACACGACAGACAAACAAAATTTAAAAAAATAGAGCTGAATCCATGTACAAGAGTATACCTATATATAAAATAGATAATTATTATAATAATATTAATAGTCATCTTAGGCACTCTTAATCACACAATAGAAAGTATCAAAACAAAATTGAAAAAAACAACGTATGTAATCTACATATTAAAAATTAAATTCATAATATTATTATAAAACAATAAGAACTAAAATGAGGTACCTGAAAGTTACATATTAATCTTATTCCCGTTTGAAAGAATTGGCATGCTCAAAAAAATCACCCAGCCTATAGATTGCATGTGTGGATTGCAGCTTTTGTTTAATAAATCTTTTAAACGCCTTTATTTCCATCTTTCTTGTGGAGAGTGGTAGCTGGTTAAAGAGCTTATAGCTCAAATATCCAAAGGACTTTTGTGTCTGCGTAAGGCTTACTTTAGGCAGGATAACGTCATCACGTCTGCGTGTATTGTGGGAGTGCAACCCCTTGTTCGTTAATATTAGATTTAGCATATAGTAGATATTTTAAAATATATTCAGATGTAAAAGTCAGTATCTTGTACTTAAGAAAGTATGGTTCGCAGTGCGTATCACGGGATTCTCTTGCAATTGCTCTCTGTGCACTTTTCTGTAAAATGAAAACCTCAAACTGTCTGTGGCATTCCCCCATATCAGTATACCATAAGTCATTTTAGAATATATTTTAGAACTATTTTATTAGGTAACAATGCACTCTTTTATATTAAAATATGTCAATGTCAATAAGGAGAATAATTTGCGTCAATACAATACTGCAAATTATAAAAGACCCGATAAAAACTTTCGTTTGGTACATGTGGCAAAGTATGACAATAAACTTCGCAAGTGGGTACGAAATTCCTTTTCTTTATCTGTTTACAAAATAATACTCTTTCCTAGTTTACCTCGAAGAATAGGTTGTGTGCGCTGTTGTGAGTTGTAAAAGGGCCGTGTGCGCTGTTGTGAGTTGGATGACCTGGGGAGGATTGAGCCATCACATTATTTTTGCTAGAAGTAGAGTAGCTAATCTGACCGCGCTAACCTCAATAATGATTATTATGGAAACTCTGTTCCCTTACCTACTTGATAGTCAAGCAATAGGTGCGGTTTCGCCAGGACAACTGTTAGGTTTTTTGTTATTTCGCATGACACTGTTTTTCATCTCAAAAGTACAACGCTGTTCACACGATTGTGATTTCTTGTTTATAGGTAAGTGCTGTAACGTTACCCGATTAAAAAGGCCTGTTGTTAGGTCTTGGGGATAAAGAATGTCGTTCATGAGGATTTGGATCACCGTCGAAAAAAGGTGTAATAAGTCTTATGTGTGTGTGTATGTGTAGGGCGCCACCAAGGGATCCTGGATAAATTAATCTCGGGAACGCTACAAAAAAAGCAGGCGTGGTCACTGCCTAACCTTGAACGCCGCAGATGGGGATTCGCAGCAGGATCCGGGGCTGCGGCTAGCCAGCGGAAAAGGGTCGTGGTATAACCCGTTGAACACCTGCGCGATAAGCAGTGCTTCCGGAGAAGGGCAGCCTTGCTTCTACTATTAGGAAGGGAGTGTGCGTGTGGACAAGGAGAGTAAAATTACTTAAAAGAATAAAATATATACCTCACCGTATCTATTGTCAAACCTAAAATAAATGAATACCGGAACCGCTATGAAGTTGTGCTCGGTCTGAGCTGTCACGTCGCTGCGCTAGTGCTGCCACCTTGCGGTGGATTTCACATCGAATCGTAGCGGGTGAACTTCACACCAATGTTGGAAGATCGCTCCCTTTTTGCGCTAATTGGCGCTGTTCAAACTTTCTATTGCCTATTGTTATAGCTCATAAAATGAATCCTCTCGACGACCAAAAGGTCAGAGGTTTAACCCTTTTAAGGAAACTCAATATGTGGTACAATATTTATTTGATACTGATTTCACAGGTCTTTTATTCGAGAAACAGTTTGATTTCATTATTCCAAGTTTATCACACATGGAGGTTTCCTGTGCCTTCGCAAATCGTTCAGGACTGAGGAATCGGTAGGGTTGTGTACGGGAGGTCTACGGTAGGTAGGTGGTAAAATACGTAGGCTTAACTCACGGTAGGTTCACGATCGTGGGGTTGACCCGGGAATTTGGTCGGACTTTGGAGCACCTCTATAAATGGGCTTATTAGATTATTGAATAAAAGAATTTTGTCTACCGGAATAATTTACCAACAACCACCGGCGCGTGCGGCGGTTCCGCGCCTCGGTCGGCGTTAGAGGCCGCTGGCTATCGGGACGTTGTCCCTTAATTGCACAACGGTCTTACTGGAATTACGCGCTGAATCCTGGGACTATTTTGCGCTCAGTTAGGCTGAAAATTTGCTAATTGAATATTTAAAAAATGCGCTGAGTGAAGGGTCAAATAATTAAAGAGCGCCCTTGCACTAGGTATAATTAAACGGACTATTTTATGTGAAAAAATACTTAGGCACTGACCTCTTTGGGGGTTCCTAAAGTTTAAGGAGTCAGAAAATAAACCTGCGAACTCGCCTTGGTAATGGAGGGTAGATCCCCACGGATACTGGGAGACTGAATTTGGCTCGTACGTAGGCGGCTTGCGCACTGATGCTGGCCAATAATTTGGCCGACAAAAATTTAATTTACTTTAAACAATTATGCGGCGTATTGCTGCTCTGGCTGACAGAAAAATGTGGAGCCGCTGGGGCATTTCGCCCCAGAGCGGTCCGCCGTCGGTCCGCTTCGTCCCACGGTTCCAATCCAAGAGAGGGGGTAAAAAAGAGAAGAATCTCGAACCAATCGATTTATTTTTATTAGACTGGCAATTTTGTCGAGAATCGGACTAGGGATGTGTCTCGCTTTTATCGCATGATGCGAATATCGCATCCGATTCTAGTCCGATTAAGTTTTAATATATTTTCTAAAGTTAATTATTATTAATGTTTTAAGAATTAAATTATCGTGACGACTAGTTCGTCACAGTGCTATAACTATATTATTTATTTATTTTGTTTATTTAGTTGTGGTTACAGCATGAATTATAATTAGATACATAATTCTTAAAAAACATGTTCTTATGCCGATTATAACTTACGCCGTTTGAAATGACTTGAAAAATATTTTACAAAGAATAATGAAACAAAAAATACATCCGTAAATCTTTATTAGCTGAGAGAAAACGGATCTATACCGCACGGAACAGACGACAGTCTTCCCGACGCGTTTGTAGACGGCCAATGTAACTTTGCCGAAAAAGAAACTTTGCCGGGAAAACTTACCGTCCAAGTCCATACTGCAAGGACTCGTCCCCACCAAGCAAAAAAAAAATTCAAATTACCGCAAAAGTTGTAGAGTTAACCGCAAACATATATAAATCATATTTAAACAACATAATAAGTAAATGGGAATACATATATACATCATATTATATTTATACATACATATTACAAATCAATAATTACTTAGAGTTGTCGCTGCTGCTGCAAGGGCGGATCGCACTGCCGATTTGAAACTATTTCTTTTTTCTACTATAAATATCAACCTCTGTGAATGTATCATTATACGTACGTAGCATTCGGTTAAGCATTGAATTGCGCGTGTGTTAGAATGTAATTAGTATAATGAAAGGTATTCAATGAAAGGTTGTTGATCTGGCGTCATCTATCCTAAGAAACGATCCAAAGGTCGCTTCGGTCTGCAATAAATTCTAACTTAAATTACCGCTATCGTCAGCTAGAGGCCGCGCAAGCGATCTCGAATACGAGCCCAGACCGGAGAATGGAGAAATCCGTCCAAATTTGGCAGTAAGCGCGCGAGGATGGCCCGTTGGGTGGCACCTCCTAGTGCCTCGTGAAAAGTCATCGGCCTCATAGCGTAGTTTAAATGGATTGTGCTGTCGACAATGTCTGTACGTTCACTATGTGAGGAACGTAATGGTGTGATGTTGTTATAACTCCCTGGAGTGGCGAGTTCTCCCGTAGTAATTAGAAACCCCCCAATTTGCCCATTCTGTTGGCACGGGCTTGGGGACGATTAGTATTGTATTTTACTGTTGCCCGTGTGGGAGGATAAGGATCCCCTTCGCACACTTTGGTCCGATTGTCGAGAAAAATCCAGTACACGACGTTGGTAATAATGGCGGTTCACTGAGGCGGCAGCGCGACGCGAGAATCAAACACAGTGATCTTGTTCAGTTGACAATTTATTTAGTACTGGTGAGCGAGCTGGCTGTCCGTCGCTTGTGTGTTTACAGCGATGTAATATTAAAATCTGACTTCAATGTTCGCGTGAGTGATAACACTCGTAGCGAGAGAATATGAATTGCTATTTGGCGGCTCAAATGAATTACAATAATGTGATAGTCTCTGCAGTATCATCGGCATATCTGCTTTTGTTAATTACTTTATATCTACTATTTCTTTTTCTTCTTAGGATGTGAAATGTCTGGCTGTATCTACATCGGATAGAAATATTACAATCTACGAAGCATCTACTCTGTGGCATTCGCCAATGTTCTTGATTACTGGAATCACGAACATACCAACAGTTTAGTACCTGCAAATTCAAGTTCTTATATTTATTAAATATACTAAATTTCAAAGCTGCCATGTTTCTTTCAGTGTCTTTTCTATGAGCCTTCGAGAGACAAGAACAGTACTTCTCTTTTGTTCTTCGGCGACGACCATGGCGGCATAACCACCATCTTCTTCAAGCAGCCGAGGATTAGCTTGTTCTTCAAGAAGTTTGTCGACAAGATGAATAGCTACTTTTGGATTGTTTGTATATTTTTCAACTACTTGGTTCCAGTAGAGCTTTATTATTTTCATTAATATTTATTAGAGTTGTACCACCATCTTCTTAAGCAGATGAGGATTAGCTTATCCTTTAAGAAGTTTGTCGACAAGATGAATAGCTACTTTTGTATTGTTTGTATGTTTGTATTGTTTGCAAAGGTGAAGTTACACGGCCCTGAACCTGATGTGGCGTACCAAAAAGCCTTGCAAACCTAATGCTCAAACAAATATGTTTAGAACAATCCGTCAACCACTGGAACAACACGCCAGGGTTGTACCAATCCAAAGCGCTAATTTAGGCTTACAACCCTAAGACGGCCCTTGAGGCCTTATCGCTTTATAAGAACAATCTATGCATACTGGTGAGGGCGCTCACGGGGCATTGTGGCTTTAACAAACACATGTACAACCTCAAGCTCAGAGACACAAAAATGTGCAGGTTTTGCCAAGGAGCAGAGGAAACTCCCCAGCACCTCATGTGCGAGTGTGGCCCGCTGATGCGTAAAAGATACGCCCACTTGGGTGGTCATAACCTCCAACCTGAGAAGGTAAAACAATCTGGCGACAAAAGCCTGCTGCGGTTCTTAAATGACACAAGGCTTAGCGCAGAACTATAGTAGGTGGCGAACACAATAAATCAGCAATGGTCGCAGTGTTACAAGGCTCATAAAGACCTTAAAAAAGCCCCACTCAACAAATAATAATTTTTAAAAAATTGTTTGTATAATTTTTAAACTACGTGGTTCCAGTAAAGCATTATTATTTTCATGAATAACAGTGTCGTCAACTAAGACAGCTTAGTTTTCGTGTTCTGTGAATACTTTCATCGCTGCAAAAAAAACCTGTATGGATTAAGAACAATTTATACCACTTAAGTTCATTTTTATTTCAGGAGATACAATCCTTTGAACATGAAGCTTTCTGCGAAGTTAAAGTATCCCGTAGAATTCACACAAGATCAGTTAGGAGAGTATATTATTGCAGACACAGCGATTCTATAATTAGCTGCTCCAATGATCCCAGTTCTTCCGTCGTTATGAGGCATAGGAAAGGCATTCGGGAACCCTACATATTCAAATTATCTAAGGTTAGTACCTAAGTAATACATTTTACTATTATTTTCCCTTACGAATTAATAATGAAACTTATTATAGGTACTATTCCAAACGCTATGTTCAACATTTAATAATCTAAATTATACATAATGATCTAGATCAGAATCAATTTATTCATTCAGAATATACAACAAAAGCATATCGTAATACTAGTTATCGTATATTATTATACAATCGGTCAGTCGTTAAAATTATATCGACACAAAATATATCAAAAATTTGATTGTAACTGTATTAAAAGTATACGTTAATAGTTCTTATCTATACCAATATTATAAAGAAGTAACGTTTGTAAGTAGGGTGTAATCTCAAAAACTACTTATCCGATTTCCAAAATTCTTTCACTAATGAAAAGCTCCATTATCGACGAGTGCTATAGCTTATATTTTATTGCGATACATATTGGTTTTCAATACGAAATAACGATATTTGTAAATCAAGTCTAAGAAAAATGAGCTGGTGATTTGTTTATCGGCGTGCGCTGACGAAACGGTTTGATATATTGCTCATTTGATGCAACAATGACGTAATTACACTTTTGGTAATTTTACAGGAGATTCGTATGAAAGGTATGGTATTATGAAGGGGCTTATTACAATCGTCGTGATTTTAAATATAAGTTCAGTATGTGTAGTTTCTATTATAGTCCCAATCTACTCGGTACATTGTACATAACCTGGATTATAGACTTAAAAAAAGAAGGCATCAGTAAATACGTCACTGTTGCTTCAGAATTCAATATAAAAAATAACGTGTTCGCTAGGAAATTTTGCATTTGTGACAAAATAAAACTAAATAATTGAATTACTCAACAGAAAACATTTATTTATTAATGTTTAATAAAGTAACTTAGTAACAAGCATGTAGGTATATCTTATGTTCAATAGGTACTTACTTAAGATTAAAACAAGAAACATCTTACATAATACTGAACTATGACCACAATTTGTCTTATTGGCACAAAATCATTGATTATTTACTTATTACCTACTTTTAATTAAGTGCCAGTATACGCATAAGTGTGAAAAATACTTGTGCAATAGGAAAAAAAATCCTTTAAAAAATACTTTACCGAGGAATAATGCTTTTGTAACAGTTCTTTTAAATCATTTTCCTTGTTTGCGGGAATTTCTCTTTTTGAGGTATACGCTGGAACCACATTAATATCTCGTATAGCCTTAGTTATTCGTTGACTAGTAGATCTTTGTTTTTTTATTTTCTTTATTTCAGCTTCACTCCAGTTATCGTAATTAATCAATTTCGTCAATGAAGAATTTTAAAAATACCATTTTTGGAGCTACAATGACATATTTACAAAATTCCGTCGTTGTTTCACCAAGAAGGTAAAAACCAAAAAAAAAATTGGACAAACATTGATGTAATTTTTACGCAATTTTATCATTGTTTCACCAAGAACTTATTGATTTTTGGAGTAACAACGCCGCAATTGCTCAATTACGTCATTGTTGCAACAAAAATTATCTAATTAAATGTCATAAATATCTTTACGTCGTTGTAGCTCCCAAACAGAACCACACTCAGCGGAGCGCCCCGCGCAACTGGCCATCCAGACGTAGCAACAAAAATCGCCATTTTACTCAATTCAACAATGACACTCGCGCCATCTCGCGGCAAATCACCACAAATTCAATTCTGTCGATGTTTCTCCCGATGTAAATAGTCTTTCCACACATTTTGACATATTTAACTTGTATTTGAAAAAAAGGGTATTCACATCATTGTTGCACCAAATGAGCGATATGTTAAAACAATATAATATCCCAAAATGACAAAAATATTGGCCTCAAAAAGATCTATAAAAAAGTCAACGACAGCATATATCCAACTTTTATATTTAAGCTACAATAACTACTTTTATGCCTCAAAAAAGATGTATCTTGTATTTTCTTGTATCTTGAAATTAGTGACGCGTTCAAGCATCTCAAAAAACCTAGGTCAGCGTACAGCGAAAGGGGGTGCGGGGGACGTCTTGCACTATATATCTAAAGGTAGCGTCTAAAAAGGCAAATAAACGCCACCCTACTTAAATTAACAAATCGATTCGAAACTTTACGCGGAGCGAAGCCGCGGGCAACAGCTAGTATCTTATAAAGTTGATAAGATCACAAATTAGGTAGCTACTAAGTTAGTGATAACAAAGCGATAGTGGCGTTGACTAAAGTCGGTTTTACATAGTAGATATTTTTAAAAAAACAAAACTATTTCCAAGTACGTACATGGCTATACATATAAAATAAATATTTCCTACAAAAATAATCACATAATCCAATAAAAATATCAAAACAAATATTTTAAAAATCAATGTACATAGGTGTGAAAAAACGAGGTAGCCGAAAGTTACAGATTAACGTTAATCTGCCCCGGGTAAGATTTCGCATCTCAGGCCTCGCGGCTGGTAGATGGGTCTCCCCTGGAAGAACTTCTCCCGGCGCTACTGGACGGTTTGCTCACCAACTAGGGTTGTCGACTACAGCGGGCGAGCCCGTCAATCGGTTTTAACGATTAGTCGTACTATCTCCTTGGAGTGAGCGCAGAAGACTTGGACAAAAACAGCCCACCGTCTAGCTCCGCCACAAACCCGTAAGAGGCCAACGCCTTAACCGCGAGATAGCCAGGAGTGTTACTCAGCGGGCTTACACTCACGCCTTTACTTGCAATTGCGACCAGATTACTCAGTTGATTGGTTACGAGTTCGAGGTCGCTTGCGCGGTCCTCTCCCTTACGAAGCGGTGAAACGGTGTATACGGAATCTATCGCGGACCACGGCATCCTTTGCCCGGCTGTTCACCCAGGATCGGGTAGCCGATGGTCGTTTCAAGAGCAGTCGCCGTAAGGTCCGCAACTACCCCCGCTCTATAGGAAACAGTACTGCTTTCAGACCCCCCCCCCCCCCCCCCCGACTGTTAGTCAGAATGTGGAATCGATTGGCTTATGCCGCACGGAGCGCTGCCGCACGGAGCGCAGATCGTCCAGGAGCGCCAGAAGGTTGATTCCTAGGGTAAACTGACCATAAGGCCAGAGTCCTACCCAGACTGGCACTTCATGCGTGGAGGCCGTCAGATAGGTGTTGACCCGTGAGTGTGACCAACCCTGAACAGAATGGGTCTTCGTGGCCAACTCAGCAAGGGGACATTAACCCCCTTTGTTTAACGGTTTGCACACCGTACGACGTCAGCCAATCGGTTGTGCACTCTGAGTAATTACTGAAGGAGTGTGGAGACTATGGAAATATACTCTCTGATAAGCAGCGGGGGTGGATGTTGACCTGTCGTCAACCACACTTAAAATGACCAATTGGCTACGTGATCCTGAATTCAGAGCCGGGCAAAAGATGCTAATGGTCCGCGATAGATTCTATGTGAATTACCGCTGAATATACGGCAGGTAGAGGTCGCGCGAGCAAGTGACTTCGGACCCATAACCAGTCTTGAGGTTGGAGTTATCCTGATGTTTTATTCCAGATGGTGATTTCCTTCCAAAACTGGTAGTTCGGGGGTGAGTCTGCCCGCTGTTACCTTTTCCTCGGACAGACATGTTGGCTTAGCTAGACGGTAGATCTGTATTGTCTCTAAGTCATCTACGCTGACCTCACGGGAGATAGAACGATCACTATCGTTAAAACTTCCTGAGGTGACGGGTTCGCCCGTTGTAGTTGACAACCCAAGTTGTACGTATCGAGTGGCAGCTAACGATTCCGTGCAGCGTGGTCCATATGACCACGCTGCACGGACTCCTTACATTGGAGCTCGGATAGGTTGGCTCAACTCACAGGTCAACTCTCATTCAGTAGCCTCCTAGAGAGGGAGGAACCTGGAAGGGACTCGAACCGGAAGGACTGGAAAGGACGAACCTGGTTCTCCTGTTTCGGCTGTGTCGTGACATGCGATTGGATCCTCTGGGTGAAGGACCTCGGGTGCTGCTGGACGGCTTGTGCACCGTTCAACGTCAGCCAATTGACTGTACATTCAGGCGATTAAGGGGGGGGGGCGTTTCCGTTTCCTAAGCAGCGGCGATGCTTGTTGACCTGATATCAGCTACTCTTGTACCGACTCGTTGACCTCGTGTTGACCACCTGATCCCTTTTGAAAGACGGGCAAAGGGCTCCACGGTCCGCGATAAATTCGAATCGAATTACGGACAACATCAGGTAGAGGACACGCAAGGGACTTTGAGCCTGTGACCAGACAGGAGATCAGAGAAATCCGGCCAAATCTGGTAGTGAGGGTGCGAGGTCTGTCCGCTGGTTTCACTTCCCAGTGCCTCGCGGTTAGGCTTTGGACTCTTACGGGAATTTTGTCGTAGTTAGGCGGTCGACGGTCTCGTCTATTAATCTCTACGTTCATCCCACGGCTGAAAGAATGATCAATATCGTTATATAAAATAAAATAAAATAAAATAAAAATAAAATAAAATATCTTCCTGGGGTGGCGTGTTCGCCCGTAGTAATTGACAACTCCAAAGTGCTACAAAAATATACTCGATGCTACTACTAGTCTTCCCTATTATGTATATTTTCTTTCTCCCTTCATTGTGATCTTCTCTGTTAAAGGGCGTGCTCTGTTTTCACATGTCTCCGAGCCTCAATATCCTGGCGACAGGAGGCGCCGACTGTCTGGTCAGGATCTGGGACCCTTTCGTCACGTCACATCCGTCGGTAATACTCCAAGGCCACACTAAACCAGTTATAGATGTGGTCATTTTGGGCCATAACGAGGTGGCTGTGAGCTTAGCCAGAAATGGGGTATGTACTTACTTTAAGAAATATTTGACAGATGTAATTTGTATTTAATACATTATTTATTTATGAATGAATTCCTATAAAACAACTACTTTGTTTACAAAAATAACAGGATTCGAAAGGCAAAACGTTAACATTATGCTTGTTCGATTCTGTCACATAAATTGGACTATCCCATTTGAAGGTGGACGGGGCTTTAATAGTAAAGTAAATTATTTAAACATTGCAGTAAAATGCTCGCTAAAAACTTAATTGCCTTAAAATCGGCATTAAAATTAAACATAAAATTTCGTTAAATAGAGCGAGTCAAATATAAGGCTTAAAACTAAAAGAGATAGAAAAATTAAGCTATAAGAACAAAATCAAAAGAAAAAATATCAAAAAGTCATTAAGATGGATTGTATGCTAAGGGCCGATTTTTCAATCGTCAGATAAACTGTCTAATAAGTATCCAAGGAATTATTTTATCAGTTGATTTATTCGTCGAATAACATTGGCGAGTTTTTTAATCATCAAATAACTGTCAAATAGTTATTGGAAGATTTGTCGCTATGTTGGCAGCACTAACTTCAGACAATAGACGAAAAGCGAGAGAGAATGATTAAACCAGAGTGGTTTTAGAGTATTACCTAAGCTTATAGAGTATAAGCTAGAGCGAGGAGATCTTAAAAAATATTTATTTGACATTTGCTTTCAACATAACCTCGAATTGCGCGCTTCGTCTGTTTGTCTTTCGTGAAATTGCGAGTTTGTCGTTTAAAAATGGAAAGTTTATTAATAAAACGAGATAGGTCTGTTAATTTCACGACAAGTAATTGCATCATAGGTGGTACACATTGATTCCTATAACAAACAGAAAATATTTTTTTGATGTAGAAACGTAATAGAATATAAAGGTACCAATACATGAAGTATGTGGGCATATATATAACCATGAACTAACCTTTTTGTACTGTGTTTAATTTGGTCTTCAATCAATGTCAGCAGATTCTGGACAGTTTCTTTTTGTAGTCTGAATCTTCGCTTAAATTCGGCATCATTTCTTTTTGTACAAAATTATCAAGTCTGTTTTTCACTACTCTTTGTTTTCTCAGAACCAGTAATTATACATTTCTGCTTCTTCTTCAATAGCGACGTCATCTAACACATCGAATAAATCAATTTCTCAACGCAAAAGATCACCAGAAATTATCACAACCTAACCTCTCACTGTCAAAATCAGTTTGAAGGATCAATTTATTGGACGAATAAGTCGTTATCTGACCCTCGGAGCAGCGGATAACTTTATTCATAGTATTTTTATTCCCTTGATAGCTGTTAACTGACTATTGAAAAATTAAATTTTGTACTATCTAATGAATAAGTCCTATCCGACTGTTTATCTAACGATTGAAAAATCGGCCCTTAGTCATATAAATTTAATATAACAATACCTACCTATTCAAAATAAGTGGAAAGGAGAGATAGACAAAACAATATATTATAATAACAACATTTAAGATTTTTGATAATAACCTTCAATGCTAAAAATGATCAACCTGCATATCTATACTAATATTATAAACAGGTAAAGTTTGTGAGGTTGTAGGAAGTAATCCCTGGATCTACTGAACCGATTTTGAAAATTCTTTTACCAATAGAAAGCCACGTTATTTGTGAGTGTCATAGGCTATATATTAACCCTTGGAGTAAATGGGTATTTTCATGGATGCATCTGTCTCTTTTACAGGATTTTCGGCGACATCGACCTTAAAGTACTATAACTACGATACTACTACACCAATCATAAAAAGAACAACTGCACAATGATTGCATTAAAATTTCGAATATAGAATATTGAAATATCATTTTGTAAAACAATTAGATAATAATGAATAAATATGAGAACGTCAAAGAAGTGAAAAAAAACACGGAACCAGATCTGGTCGTATCATACTCAACGGATAATTGTTTCAGAACCAGATTTGGTCGTTGTTTCAAAACGGTCGAATAAAAACGTTTCTTACGAACGCTGTCTTAACGATGAGAGATATATAATTGAGTTTTAGAGAAAAGTTGTAGAGCTTGATAATGCCTACAAAAAAGTCAGCGACAGCATATGTCTAACTTTTATATTTAAGTCACAAAACGTGGTTTTTTATATAAAAAAATAATTTTAATCGTTAGGTCATGTTTATTGGTAAAATTATCAACAATTATGAATTCTTATCAAAATAAGTAAATTGATCGTCTCGAGTATTTAAAACAAAAGACTTTTCCCTTTTACTGCATATAATTTTCCTTTTACTGCTAATGGTTATAGAGATAATACGACATAGGTATGGAACCGCGACCGTATCTCGGATTGGATCTCCTGAAAGTATGGTATCAAATAATAACATCTAATATAGTATACAGAGAAGTTTTGAACAATTAAAATAAACATAATTTATTCAATCATAATCATTTCATTCACTCATTAGAAACCCGGTAATATAGCCAAATCGGCATGCAAATACATACATACATATGCAATAAAAATATAACCCTCCTTTTGGCAGTCAGGAAATAAATCGTAGCACACAGTACTAACCGTACCACACTCTTATTTTAATCACAAGTAAAAATGTTTACCGCCCAACGAAGTGGGCACGGGTCAGCTAGTTTAAAAATATAATTATAATTTGTGCACCTAAGTTTTAAAGTTACAATTTCCAACAAAATATGATGTATGGTTAGTCTGTCATTACTCGATAAACATTTCTTTATTTTATTTTTAAATACGATAAATGACAAATTCATTTTTATTTCTAAATTGATTAAGCTATAAAATCTCGGCGTAATGCAATAGTAACATCTTTCCCAACGGATATTTTCGTCCTGGGTATTAATGAACTATATTCTAAGACTTGTCTCGTTGGTGTTCGATTATAAAGTATGCCGAAATTTAAATTATTATTCAAAAATTAGCTTTAAGGCGACACGAGGCCTCATGAGAATGTTTTTACGATGTTTAAGGCGACGTGAGTCCTCTGAAAAATATCCGCAATGGGCGGACACGCGAAAAAATAGGCGGAGTCAATTTTGTAGGGTTTGACCAATAAAAACCCAGCGTTGACGAAGCGTCAAACGCAGATTTCACGTCCGCTAGCGCCGGGAACCGGACGTATACTAAACGCTCAATCGCAGCGCTAGCACAGAATAACTATCTTTACGCAGTGGTGGTATAAGGGTGTTAATGTCAAAGCATATTTAGCGTAACTCTCAGAGCGCTCTCATTTTATAATTATTTGTAATTAATTTAGGGCCTAAATAAAAAATGTGGCTAAGTGCTGCCCTAGAAAATTAACCAGGCAATATAATGAAGTAATAATAAAACACACTCACCGCTTACATTGTAGGAGTAAACGCGCCTGAAAGTTTTCGAAGTCAGTTTAAAAAGCCTTAATGACGAAGGCAATGAGCAACTTTTTTGAGTCCAAATTTTAAATTGGTTCCTTATCGAGGGATTCACTTAATAACTTTTTTTAATTAACCCCTAGAGCCAAAACACGATTTAGTGTGACGACCCCGTTTTAATTTTATTTTAATTTAATTTGTTTTATTTTATTATGTTTTATTATGTTAATATGTTTTATTTTAATTATGGATACAGTGGTTTGGCAGTAGTTAATGTTTTGGTGAGACAGTGTCATAATTCAATTTTTTAACTAATTTTTACAAAAAATTTTTGGGACATCAACTTGTCAATCGGCTGAGGGGCCGAGGCCTGAAGGGTTAATGCTTATATTTTTCAAAAAAATCATAAAACTAAAATTTCTCAGAAATGGTCTTTCCCATGTATCATTTATTTATTTATTTATTATTTTTTATTTCCTTTATTCAAGTTACAATTTACATAAAGAAAATCCTTATCCTAACACAAAAACATTTTATAATAAGTGTACATATTATACCTAGCTTAGAAAGGAAATTCATCTTTATGACATATTGGTGACATATAGGTATGAACCTGTGTTGAGGTGGTACTAACATCGGTATATTATTTTGAGACGAGAGGGCAAGTCTTATCTAATACGTGAATACAATTTAAAAATTAAAGTTAAAATTAAAAACATCAATAAAATTATACAAATTAAATTAAAATCAAATCATGTCCCCTTAGAGTTTTTAGAAAAAGTAGCCTACAGTCAAGGCCTTTAGCTTCCATATAAAGTTAATTGGTGGAATGGCGATATAGTTTGCGGAGGATAACTTTTAGTATCATTTTGTGCGCAGCGTGTAATGGCTCCAGCAGGGTTTTAGCATATCCAATGCAATGTTTTCATTAACATTTTTTTTTCAGATAGTTAAAATTTGGGACCTTCTCGAATTCGATTGCCTGCAAACCATACGACTTCATTTCCCTTCGTTTGGTATTTTAGGGAAAAGGATCGAGTATGGCGCTTGCTGCATCTATCCAGGCCCCGCTAGAAAAAAGGTGTGAACTTATTTAATTCATCTGTGAGAATGGCCACCCTTCACTAGACTCAAATTGCTTGTGAGCGAAGGGTGGTTCTCAGCATGAAGGTTGCTCCGTTAATGAGAGTCGCAGTTGTCCGTGTAGAAGAGTTTATTCAGAAGATTGAAGAGAAGTGAATCGAAGTCGCCAATTCTTAACACCTTGAGTTACTTTCGCCGTTGTGTTGTAGTGTGGGCGCGAGGTGAAGCCGTGGTGGTGCGTATGTAGACGAGGTGTGAAGTGTGTAGCCGAGATATCTGTCCGCTGAGGGGACGATGTGTAGAGCGCGGTAACTGTCTGCCGAAGTAATGATGTAGAGGGGCAACTGTCTGCCAAAGGAGTGATATTCATCGAATGCAATGTACTGCGTTTTATAGGGTGATCGGTGATGCAATAGCTACGAGTGGGGCGACGCATGTGTCGCTTGCCTGGGCAATATTTGCCAAATTTAGCTGGAAATTAACTGCAGCTGCTCGTGCAAGTTTGAGCGAGTCTGCAGTTTTCTGTTCTGTGAAATTGACTTTTTGTTGTGGGTATGTAGGGCCGTAGGCTCCTACACATCTTTAATACATATTTAATACATCTAGGCATAGGCGTAAGCCTAGTTAGATGTGTGACGTGCCTCAGGTTGCATGGGATTGAGGTGAAACGCTTTATTTGACTAGAAAGTAATTGTTTTTCCTATGTAACCTTAGAAAACATATGTAATATTGAAATAAATAAATAAATCTTTGCTTAATCTCTGGGGAGACTGCACGTTCGTATGTGTGCAGGTTCCAGTAACTTATTCCGAAAATTTGACGATAAGTAATCTTCGTTAGGGCGTACCATACAAATCGAATTAAATTAGTATTACGTAAATGGAGATGCACATACATTCATATACCTAATAAACTGATAAATTTCGTGAAGCTTTTAAATACAATAATCCAATGCCGCGTAAGAATGCACAAAGGACAAACGACAGGGCCAATAGTCACTCGACTGATGAAACACATCAAAATTCTTAAAAACTTTCAGCGAGATATATCGTCGATCTGCGAACACCGCCAACTAGCCTGCGAGAGTCTAACCCCAGCGGGCAGACCAAGCGCCCTCGTTACCAGCAGTGGCGGTCTCTTAATAAACTCTTTATTTGCACTTAATAAGTATACAAAAAAGGCGAGCTTATTGCCACATGGCAATGTCTTACAGCTAACCTAACCTCTTCATATATGCCAAAAAGCCCGGCTTGCCTGTTCATCGTAATTAACAATTAAATAAATGAATAAGACAATTCGTAAAAAAACAATTAAGTAAATTAATTTCCTAGCGCAAACGAGTGCCATCTAGCGGACGCAGCTCGCTCCACGCGGCGAAATTCGCGGCACGCCGCGCCGTCGATAAAGCAGCGAGCGATTGCTGCAACCATTGATTTTATAGTGTAATATAAAATCAATGCTGCAACGTACCGACGAACTTCGCTCGCTCGCACATATGGGCTTTCAATACGGCTTTCAAAATCAGTGTACTTCTCACTCTAACCAGTGGCAAATTACGCAAAACAATTATAAGTATATAGATGACTTTACTATGCAAGCCAAAGCCAGGCCTGCCCATGACGTTGAAAGCGAACGTGTCAAATTATCGCAACGTGAGAGCAACTTCACTTCACTGTAGTTAGTTGGTTGGTATTATTGCAGTATAGGAACCTCTTCTAAATTGTTGATTTTTTAACGTCACCAGACTATATTGACCACGCTGATTCCGAATCTGCAATAATATTTATTCGGTCTCAATAAATAAGCGAGATATAGGCATTCACAAAATCGCCAAACCCATACATTTGGTAGGTTAGGTTTTTTTATTTTAAATAATACATAAACACCTATTTGGCGGTGGGTTAGATTAGGTTTTTTAAACAACCTTAAAAACTGAGTTTAAAAAAACTTTTTTTTTTAATGTAAATTTGGTCTTGAAATTTTACGCGTCCGACGCTTTTTTCTTTCACATTTATAATTACAATGATCTAATCTAGTAGCATTTCTTTATTTTTTCGATTTCTGAGAAAGGTTCCTATACTGCAATAATTCCTCTGAGTTTTGAGCTAAAGAAGTTACTAATTTCTGGACCGAAACCTACACCCGATCTGTGCATTTCTCAGACAAGTAAATCGCATAAAAGACAATTTAATAGATCAGTGTACAAAACTCACTGGGTTGGAGGCTCCCATTTCAATAAATTGTTTTGTTACTGCTGTATTTTTTTTTCAAACGACTTAAATGTTTGGAATTCGTCCGGTTATGATGATCTAAATAATTTAGCCGGCGCTATAAAAAGCAGTAAATTTTAAATTGAAGATTGAATAGGAAAGAGGTACCACTTTTTTTTACTATAAAAAAAAACATAAAAAAACACAAAAAGGTATGTCGGGCTTGCCCCATTCACCAACCCCGGGCACGCCACTGGTTACTAGTTATGGCCATTTCTTCAGCCACCCGACTGGTTATAGGTTCGAAGTCGCTTGCGCGGTCCTCTTTCTAGTGTAGTGGTGATTCGGTGTCTGACGAATCTATCGCGGACCACGGCATCCTTTGTCCGGCTGTTCAATGGTCGTTTAAGACCGGCTGCCACTAGGTAAACAACCGCCCCCGCTCTATAGGAAACAAAGCCGTTTCCAGACTCCCCCGACTATCAGTCGGAATGCACAGTATTCAATGTATTTATTCAAAACATACAATAAAAGCATGAATAATTAATTAAAGCTAATTATCGCGTATTAGAATTCGTCAGTTGCTCGTAATATATTAATATAGATATAGGTACAATTATTAAAGCAGAAATAATAATTTGACAACAGCGTTGACTAAAGTCTCTCTCGGCTTTACGCGGGCGGGAAAAAAAACTGATTCCATGTATACATAAAAAATAAATTATTATTATAGGAATATTAATAGTCATCTTAGGCACTCATCTTAGGTAGTCGATTGCCTGATGCCGCACGGTGAGCAAACCGTCCAGGAGCGCTCGAAGGTCCCATTTTTTTAAATCCTCTTCTGATGACGGAATCAATGAGGACTTGAGGGAAATCCTCCATCATTATTATAGGAAGTTGAAAATTTACATGTCGGTTCAATTCCGATGACAATGCATTTCTTTTGGTAAGCATGACCTGATTCTACACCCAGGGTTGGCTCCCGAAGAGGGGACCCCTCAACGGTCAACAGCACAAACACGAAAGTTTGTATACGCATGCAGTTATAATAGCCCGTTCTAAGTTTCACGATGATATGACTCCTGCACCCAGGGTTGGCTCCCGACGAGGGGACTCCTCAACGGTCAACAGTTTAGAAATGAAATTTTGTATGTGCATTCAATTACGATAGCCCGATCTAAGTTTTACCAAGGCAGGTTTGGCTTCCAGCGAGGAAACTCCTCAACGGTCAACAGCACAGCCACGAAATTTTGTATACGCATTTAATTATGATAGCCCGTTCTAAATTTTGCCATGCCATGGATGCTGCACTTATAAAAAAACAGAGTCTTTTTTTTTTAAATTTTAGATTATTTAATAAATGTTTGTCTCATGTGAGCGGCAACTGATTGTGTATTATGTTTATCCAGAGGCGTAGCTAAGGGGGGCAGGGGGGTACATATGTCCCTGGGCGCCACAGCTTAGGGGAAAATAGCCAAAATAAGGATGGATTTAAACTAACTTTTGTATTTTAATTTTATAAAAATGAATATTTAAAAATCTTGAATGTTCAAAAAATTTTTGACATTATAACCCTCGTTTTCACGTTTTAAACAAACAACTCAACAATAAATATCAGTACGGTTTTTACGTTTAAAAAACCTTAATACCAAATTTGGATTTCTGCTAGACGTAAAAAGTCTTCTGTCTGAGACAAACATTGATTCACTTCATCAAAATTGTTTAGATTTTGAAAATTTCTACGACACCGACGTCAATGGTCCCGAATTGTTCACAGAAATCGGAGACTGCAAAATGCTGCTCAATACCCGGACTGAAATTCTACCAGAAACTCCTTTAGACCTTGTTGGTTTTATTGTATCTTAAGGAGATGGCGCGTTTCCCAATATGCGTATTTCACTGCAAATCCTTTTAACAATTGCTGTTTCAATTGCAAGTTGTTAGCGGTCTTTCAGCAAACTAAAGCTTATTTTATCATATTTACATGCTTCAATGGAACAAGATCGTCTGAGTGATCTTGCACTCCTTAGCATCGAAAGACAAACCCATGATTCTATTAATTTTGACAACGTAATTGATGAGTTAGCGACAGTCAAATCGAGGACGATCAATTTATAGTAGAAATTCAATTCATATATACTACACATACACACTCACGGACCAGAATTTATAACCTCGAATTACTAATCTACCGTGTTTTGAAGAAACACGGCAGAATCCACCAAAACCCAAAAGAATGAATGTAAAAGGACGCCACCTTACTTTTAAAGATAAAGAAGGAAACTATTTTTTTTTAAAAAGATACCCGAAACAAATTTTGAAAAAAAAGAAAAGTCAACCAAAAAAAAAAAAGAAAACGATCTCAGGGGGTGGGCTATTATATTGATCGGCACTGGATTTGGCCAACAGAAAACCCTTTTCCTCAGACACACAAAAGACTAAAGCACAAAAAGAAACACAAGGTTATGTAAAGTATCCGTGTTTAATCGCCCGCAGGCACCCTTTCTTCAATTCCCGCTTATCGGCGCGTCACATGTGCTCAGCCAAATAAAAATAGCAAATTCCGGATATGCAGGCAAATTCCTTGACGTGGAGGCAAGTCCCGTCACATTTAGCGACGATTTAGTCACTTATTTAGCAGCAGTTAAAATACGCATATGACAGAAGTTCAAAGGTGCCGCAAGCTACGATCAATAGAAAAATCCGTTAAAATCGCGAGGATCCTACATGAAAAGCTACCCAAAAGGAAATTAAATGCTTACCAGATAAGTCACACACACTTCACATAACAAATTTTACCGCCAGGCGGTCACTCTCCGGCCTTTATGCTTTATGTATAGAATTTAGTTGTTATTAGTATTTACCAATTTTAATAATTAATTAGTATTTATTTTAGTAATTTAGTGTTTATTAAATAAATTCTTTCAATTCATAAAAAGATTTTTTAGTTTTTATTCTATTTATGACCATATTTTATGGAACGTCGATTTGGTAAAAACTAAAGTCCTATTAACCCATTACAATTTAATTGTATTCAGAAAAAAATAGATTGCAATGGGATATTAGGACTTTAGTTTTTACCAAATCGGCGTTCCATAATATAAACTGAAAAAAAAATATATAAAAAGAAAAATTTATTGGGGACCGACTCCGGCCCGAGTGAGTCTGCAGACTCTCGGTACGAGAAGGGGCGCAGATTTTGTGTCTTATCCCCGGGCGCAAATTACCCTAACTACGCCACTGTGTGTATCCATCACCTGATCTGATGATGATCATCATCATCATCATCAAAATGCCTGCGCAAGATTTTGCTTTAGGATTCCTCCACGTCATCATGTGTCACCATTCCTTGCGAAAGCTTCCATGTTGAATATGAGTAAAAGAAGGCAGCTCCATCTTGCGACCCTTGTACTCAAGGTAGTACGCAATAAACAGCCGCGATATCTTTACTCGATTATGACGTGGTCCCGTAACCGGCATGTCCATTCAACACGGGCACGTGAACAACTTGTTATAATACCCAAGCACAAAACTACACATTTCCAGTGCAGCTTTTCGTATTATTCTGCGGTTGTATGGAATCGGTTGGGAATGGCTTTGCGATCGAAATCAATTGCAGTATTTAAGGACCACTTTAAAAGTTTATTATTAAAGAAAGATATTTAGATGTCATAATTTGATTTTATTTTAAAATAACTATTGCTAATTGGATTATTACTATTGTCTTCGTTTATTTATTAATTTGTAACGTGATTATTTGATGTTAAATATTTTGATTTTGATTATTTTTGATTTATTATATGTAGAGTATTAAATTTATGTAATTACGTTATTTTCTTTTAATATCATTTGATGTTAAATATCTTGATTTTGATTATTTCGATTTGTGTATTTATTTGATTATGATTATTTGGATTTTTTATTTTAAGATTTATTTGATTTGGTTATTTTATTTTAAAAATCATATATGTACCAATAATTAATAGGTGTGTCCTGAAAACCAGGATAAGAGATATCCTGACGATACCCCTAATTTGCAGCGTTTGTAGCTGTATTTCATAGTCTGTCTATTTATAGTTTTAATTTTTAATCTGTGTGTTCTTGTTTTTTGTATATGTTTTTTATAACAGCTGCAAATAAATAAATAAATAAAATCTGTACAGACGTCTGTAGAGATGCATTGTGCCGTCCCAGGTATCCGAGCGTGGGACGCTCGCGACGAGAAATTACTACTCAACACTTCTCAACTTTCTCTAGGCGGCCAAAGACTTATTAGAGGCATTTTCCAAAAGCGGCAGCGCCTCGAGAAGAGGTTCAAGAATGTTCGTGGAAGAAGGTGCTAGTGTTCTAAAAATGGCAACACTAGACGTACCTGATGATGTCACAAGGACTGATAACCTGGAAGTCAAGATGGAAAGCGATAGGTAATCAATATTTACTTCTTGTTACTTCTGCTACTCTTCTAATTTTAAAGTTCACCTAAGAGTAACACGGAGGATGACCAAAAGGTTTAGTAATGGGCAACTTCATTGCAGGCTTCAATATGTGTTATATTTATAACGGACCTTAAGTCCAGTTAACATACGATCAACAAATGCATCGATTTCCAGTGAATTCCACTGACACAATTCAGCTATTATTTAAACTCGTGCAGCGGTGAATCAGCACGATGAAACAATACTTTTACTCAGAATATTTCAAATTGTATCATTTCACGGCCTATATAAACCGGCCAAAAAGCAACCAAATTATCAGTCCCCGATTGATCACCTTCCCCCAAGGTTGCGACGGCATATCCGGTAACACCTCTACGAGGTCGTTCAACGGATCCGGCTCCTTGGTTTCCTTTCCTCATTTTCCCTGAGTCTCGAAACATCAGTCTGTAATCCCACAGACTCGAGCCGTGCCCAGTACAAGATACTAGGAGCACACATACAATCCTCATCCACTCTCCTACATAACCGCCGTCGCGCAACCCTCGCGTCTCGATAAAGTAATCCGGGCACTCGTTAATTCGGCAAGCGTTATAACTGGCAATATTCAATCGATTCAATCAATAAAAACCTTCTGCTTCATCAAAACCGCCTTTAAATACGGAGATAACTCGCAAGTTGACACCGCCACCTCACATCGAATAATTTAGAGTCTTGTGAGGGGTGGTCGCTCACATATTCTTTACACTGCCTTTTTATTTATTTATTTATTTGTTTAATAATATACAAATTTTGGTAATGTACAAAATTTGTAACAAGCGTAACACAAAACGTAGGTAACATCTACACTTTAAGGCGGCATGATACCTGGGAACGACCATATCTGAAGAATTTTAGTTTTATGAGTTTTTTGAAAAATATAAGCATTAATTTAAAAAATGGAATCCCTTGATAAGGAACCAGTTTAAAGTTTGGTCCCAAAAATGTTTGCTTCATTGACTTGGACATTAACAGTGTTATTAATAAACCCAGACTAATTCCTATTCCGCGCGTAATCCTCGGAATAAACGAAAGTGCCATTAATAAACCTGGAATAGCACTATTCCGTCGCTAATACTACTAGACTATCTCCTGTCAGTTTAGTCCGTGGTGTGAGGTGGAATAGTGCAGGAATAGCGGTGAACAGTTGCGTGTTTTGCGACATACCAGCGATTTGTTCAGATTTTGCGTTCGTTATTAGTGATATTCCGTGAGAAAATGGATGAAATGAATTATTTTCGTACCGTCAACGTTTGCGCGTTTTTAGGCTCCGAAAGCCGAAATTTTACAAAAGGCGCTTCGACCCATAATATGTCAAATTGCCGGATTAGGAATTTCGCAAAAAGTATCGTTTCTGGAAGGTGAGTATTCTAAAAATTGTGAATATGGTACGTCCTGAGGTTCGAGGCGACAAAAAGGTGGATACAAGGAGCCCGAGCTGCAAGTCGCCGCGGCAATCAGTTGGTTGTAATAAGGTTAGTTTCTCTGTAATTTGTTTCTTTCTATATATGTTTATACTTTATAGTAATATGTTATTGCGTTTTACTTTCAGATTCAAGCTTAATGCGCAGACCTAGGTTATCGACTGTATCCCAAGAGTCGGCGGAGAAGCTGGACAAAACTATGTCAATCGATAAAACTATTTTTTGATCAACAAGGTTATGGTTGCCCTCAATAATAAATAAAGAATTAGTAAGTGCATAAATATTCTTTCATTTTACTTATTAAAACCAAGCAGCCGACACAACAGAGGTATTGCGAATTGAGGTTATGTCGCAGTTCGAATGACAGCTGAGACCTAAGTCTAGCCAAGTTGACAACATAACGAACCGAATATGACAGTGTTACTATATGGAAAAAAATGTTTTCACTCTAATCCGCCGACTAACTAGTCTAGGTTTGAAGCTGGTTTATTAATACCATTGCTTTAATACCCGAATTAAGAGATAATACGCGGACTTAGTATTCCGACGATAGTCTGCCGATTAAGGAAATCTATTTAATAACACTGTAAGGCTTTAAACTGTCTTCGAAAACTTTCAGGCGCGATTACTCCTACAATGTAAGCGGTGAGTGTGTTTTAATTTAATATCATTATATTGATTGGTTAATTCTCTAGGGTCGCGCTTAGATACATTTTTTATTCAGGCACTAAATTAATTACAATTAATTAAAACGTGAGAGCGCTCCGAGAGTTACGCTAAATATGCTTTGCCATTAACACCCTTATACCACCGCTGCGTAAAGATAGTTATTCTGTGCTAGCGCTGCGATAGAAAGTTTAGTATGCGACCTGTCGCCGGCGCGAGGAGATGTGGAATCTGTGCCTGACGCTTCGTCAACGCTGGATTTTTATTGGGCAAACCCTACAAAATTGACCCCGCCTATTTTTTCGCGTGTCCCCCCATTTCGGATATTCTTCTGAGGTTTCATGTCGCCTTAACAAGAAAAAAAATTTAACTTAAAAACGAATAAACATTTTAAACATAGAAACAAGTAAATGTAAAAAAAATATAAAAAACACGACTGCCCTTACAGAAAGTGAAGTATTGTATTATTCATTATTTTTATCACGATTTTTTATGAAATGTTTGTGGTTTATGAATTTATCCATATAGATACAGACGTGTACAGATTATTTAAGACTCAAACGATTTTTTTCGGATAGTTACTATTTACTTGGATAACTTATAAGTGTTATTGTTATTGATTTTTGGTATTCTTTTAACTACGTCTCATTACAATTTATTTTAGCCATCATAATCATGATCATCAGAAATGGACCTTACAGCCGAAATCTTTGGCTAAATAATGTATTCATTCGGGTAACTGCAATGTAGTCACTAATATTTAGTATTTAGTAATAATAAAAATGTTTAATATTATGTGATGTTATGATATGGTATTATAAATAGGATAGAAACGAATTTACCGCGTGAAATTTGTAGGACCCGACGTTTCGGTGACGTTGCAGCCGCCGTTGTCTAGGGTAGACTGAAGAGCTGTCAGTCCGTTGTTTTGCGGGTAAGCCGCAAACCGCTGCCGCCACTGCGTAGGTTATAACGGTGGTGGGGGGCCGGGCTCAGAGCGCGGGAATGTTTAAAATCCGTCTTGCACACAACACTCACTGTATCCTGTTTTACGTCTTTGCGTTCGGCGTTCGGCGGCGGGAACATTTTAAGAAGAGGGTTCCACGTAGAAGAGAGTTTGTAGCCGTCGTCTCTATTGAAGTTCGGAGTTCTTCTTATTTCAATGGCTTCCCGGATCATGCGAGGAAAGTAGAATTGTTCCTTGGATAGAACAATGGGATTTTGAAACTGCATCCAGTGGTTACTTCCGCTATCCAATATATGTTCGCAGATCGCCGATTTTTCTCGCTGAACGTTTTTAACAGCTTTGATGTGTTCTGTCAGTCGCGTGGCTATGGGCCGTTTCGTTTGTCCAACGTAGGCTAGACCGCAGCTGCATTCGACTTTATACACACCCGGGGTTTGCAGTGGTATTACATCCTTTACAGGCCTCAAAAATCGAGCTATATTTTGGGTCGGTTTGAAGATCGTTTTTATATCGAATCTGTTTAGCATCTTACTTATTCGATCAGTCACGCCCCCACCACCGTTATAACCTACGCAGTGGCGGCAGCGGTTTGCGGCCTACCCGCAAAACAACGGACTGACAGCTCTTCAGTATACCCTAGACAACGGCGGCTGCAACGTCACCGAAACGTCGGGTCCTACAAATTTCACGCGGTAAATTCGTTTTCTATCCTATTTATAATGTCAAACAACCGCGATAGTCTTCGATTTTATAATATTTCGTTTTTGTATTTTGTTATCATAGTAGTACTCTAGTGCTGATTATTCTTGAAAAACCTATTGATTGTTATTTTTTAAAATATTGATTATTATTGGTTTTTTTGTTATTTGTTTTTTTTTATTATTGAACCATACGTACCTTTATATAAAGTATATGTACATGTAATTAAGATATTAATAATTGTACGACAATGAAAAATGACGCTTTCCTCAGTATATACTTTTTGGAATTAATAAACTATGACTATGACTACGACAACTATGGTTGTGGACTACAGCGGGCGAGCCCGTCACCTCAGGAAGTTTTAACGATAAGTCGTTCTATCTCCCTGGAGTGAGCGCAGAAGACTTTGACAAAACAGTCCACCGTCTAGCTCCGCCACAAACCCGTAAGAGGCCAACGCCTTAACAGCGAGATAGCCAGGAGTGTTACCCGGCGGACGTACACTCACGCCCTTACTCCCAATTGTGACCAGATTACTCCGGTCTCTCGATTGGTTACGAGTTCGAGGTCGCTTGCGCGGTCCTCTCCCTTACGAAGCGGTGAAACGGTGTATACCGAATCTATCGCGGACCACAACGTCCTTTGCCCGGCTGTTCACCCAGGATCGGATAGCCGATGGTCGTTTCAAGAGCAGTCGCCGTAAGGTCCGCAACCACCCCCGCTCTATAGGAAACAGTACTGCTTCCAGACTCCCCCGACTGTTAGTCAGAGTGCACAGTCGATTGGCTTACGCCGCACGGTGCGCAGACCGTCCAGGAGCGCCAGAAGGTTGATTCCCAGTGGAAACTAACCATAAGGCCAGAGTCCTACCCAGGCTCGCACTTCATGCGTGGAGGCCGTCGGATAGGTGTTGACCCGTGAGTGTGACCAACCCTGAACAGAATGGGTCTTCGTGGCCAACTCAGCAAGGGCCCATTAGCTCACTATGACTACTATAACTACGACAATTAATATACTATGACTATGACTAATAGCACGTCTTGTCTGTTTGGTTTGTTGTTTATTATTATTATATCGTATAGCGTGCAGAGCGATATATACATTGTTTAATAATCATAAATTTAACGAAAGTCATATTAAAATTGGAGCAGAAAAAAGATAATTATATAAAATATTAAATAATACAAAATTGATAAAAATTAATAAACTGTAGAAACTAAAACCTAAGGTACATAAACGTAAGGTTTTTCGTGATTTTATTTTTTCCATATATATTTTTTTTGTTCTTGTTAACGCTTAGTGAGTATCTCAAATGGGACCGTCCAGAGATCTTTGTAGTGTGCTGCAACCACTTAGCCACGTTGACCTTCATAGAACAACCTATGACGAACCTAGAACGTATCTTAATTCTGGATTACGAAGACCAGAGCTCCGAAGAAGTGCCATCGCCTCTGTCGCCACCACAAAAGTTGTACAGGGCGAGGAAGCCCGACCTTTGGAGTATGGCAGACCTGGAAGTGGGTAAGAAGATCTTTTAGTAATGATGATGATGGTGGTATGAGGTGATAGTTAGAAATGGTATTCATTTTTTTCCTTACTACAAAATTAAAACCACAATTGATACTCCTATGGAATCTGATCATCTCTATCAATGGAAAGAAACACCATCAGTCTAATATGTATTTATCTTTGTTATCACATCACGGACAAATATACTTTCATAAATCAACTTTTCATAAACCCATCAAAAACAAAACGGTAGTGATGAAATTTTCAACTACTAAAAAGAGTGACGAAAATTGCAGCTATTGCCGAAACATCTAGTAGAATGCTTGGCTTCATAATTCGCGCATCGAAACCATTCACCGATCCATTAATATTGAAGGTATTATACAATGCGTTTGTTCGATCTCACCTTGAGTTTGCTTCTCCAATATGGTCTCCCTATTATCAGGTCCACATTAACAGACTGCAAAATATCCAAAATAAGTTCGTTCGATACTTAAATTTCAAGACGAAAAGTTATTGTAATACTACTAATGAGGCGGCCTTACTATTTAAAATAAATTCGCTATGTTATCGGCGCACCTTGAATGATGCTCTGTGCCTCTATAAAATAATGAACGGTATATTCGATTACTCTGACCTGGTAGGAGCGATCAATATTAACGCCCCAATGAGGACCACATGCCAATTTGACCTGTTTCGATTGCCGCGCTTTAAAACTAATGCATCAAGGAATGGAGTACTCACACGCTGCTGTGAGCTTTATAATACCCATTTAAATGGTATTGATATGTTTAATAATTCCATAATCACTTACAAATACTCCGTAAATCAAACTTTTAACCGATACAATAAGCTGACTTGGTTTTAGCTATTTTTATTGATTATTATTATTATTATTATTATTATTATTATATTTTATATACGCCATTACTAATATCATACCCGCTCACACTCCACACTTACACGCTCAACACACTCCCACAAACACATACACACCCTGCATACTCGACTCTTATGTACTTCTAAAATTGAAAAAAAATTAATTTAAGGTACATTTAAGGTACAAGTAGTTAAAAAAACGTAATTTATGTAATTTTATTGAAATCCGTAACCGGTTTTATTTGTTGTAAATCTGCATACATTAAAAAAATATTATTACTGTAATGCTGTGTGATTTCTCAATAAAGAATTGAATTGAATTAAATTGAATTGAAAATATTACGATTAAAATGGAATCAGAAAATATAAATATTGTCAGGAATACTAAATTCTTAGGTATCACCTTAGATGAAAATTTAAACTGGAATCAACATATCAATAATTTGTGTGCAACTTTGTCATCGGCAGTCTATGCTATAAGAAAGGTGAAATTTCTGGCTGGCGAACATGCAGCAATCAGTGTGTATCACTCCTGCTTCCATATTCAAAGATGTCTTATGCGATACTACTATGGGGTAATGCAACCGATATCCATCGCGTTTTTGTGCTACAAAAGCAAGCCGTTAGGACAATTTTTGGTGTAAGCAGAGAGACACATTGCGCCCCTTTTTTTATTAAAGCTGGTATCCTTACCATGTCGTCCATGTACATATATCAGTGCCTTTTATACGCCAAAGAGAATCTTTTAAATTGCGAGCTTCACTCCACTCGATATAGCCATAATACGCGACATAAAAACAATGTGTTATTGCCTAAAGTACGCTTGACATTGTACAAGTATCAAAAAACATTTATATATATATTAGTTTTAAATTGTTCAATGCTTTGCCGTCATCGACGAGAAGACTTGAGATGGCAGCATATAAAATCTGCTTGAAAAATCACTTAGTCAAACATGCCCTTTACAAACTGGACGACTTTTATGATATTGCGTCCACAATTGCTTGATTAAAAATAATCATATAATGACTATACTTTGCACTTTTAGATTTTATTGACATTGTTTTTAATCACGCATGTTTAAGAATCTCTCTTTTTCAATGTATTGATTATTATTTATTGTTTGATTATTGATTATTTTGTAAATTTTACTATTTTTAAGTAATCACCTCTGATTACAATTATTTTTTTTTCTTTTAATTAATCAAAGCGGTTCTATCATCCGGTAAATTATGATTGTAGAATTTGACATGTTCTTCAGTATTGTGAAATGCTTTTATGGAATGAATAAATGATAATGATGATGATGATACAAAGTGCTGCATCTACCACGTTATGTGCGAAACCAAAAGAATAACTATTACCTTAATTTATGAGAACGCCCTCATTGATCACTATATGATACTTCTTAAAAGAAAGGAGTTCAAGTGCAAAACAAAGAAAATTCATGTAAAATGTCTTCATTTCTGTGTTAACTCCATTTTATTTACTTTAGGAGATGAGCCAGCATTGGATACTTTTATTACGAAGACTATAGAACCAGAACAATTAATATCAAGCAACTTTCTGCAAATTCCAAGTTGTTCTCGAGACAAGGATCTACTGGCCTCTTTGGAATCAGAAAAAGAGAGGAAAATCAAAGAAATGAATCTAGAAGAACTTCTCAATTATTCCGGTGAGCATAATGGTGACGTTAGTAGATTAATTAGTGTTATTATAGTCCAAAAAAATTCTGAAATACGAACTTTTAGAAGCAAGAACTTTTAGGGCAACAGATATTTTCTCCCTATTTAAACCATGCTGAATCCGAAAATGCCGGTTAGCGAAATCTGCGAATCGAAATCCTGACCGAAGGTAAGATATCCAAAATGGCGGTAAATATGGCGTCAAAACCCGAAATCTGCGATGTAAAGCCCCTCTTTGACATAGGAACGCGTCCAAAATATCTAGATGTATGTTTATGAGCGTGGGGAATTTAAAAATAATTGGTCCGGTATAAAACGGTGTTAATAAACATTGGTCCGGTAATTTAAGATGGCGGTCAAGATGAATTGACTAGTAATATTAATAATGTATAATCTATCTACTAATAGTCTAGTCAAAAATCGAAAAAGAGCTCTCCTTTTTACTTTCAGAAGCAAATCATGTAACTATTGGACAACAGGTCGTTTCTCCCTATTTCTACCTTAATTGAAACGGTTAATATGCAACGGTTTTATTTCCCCTGCTCTTTTCGCCCAGGGAATTCAGTAGTGATATGCAGTTCTGCACTAGCTTTGAATTAATGGTATTCGAGGCTAGTGCCATAAGAGCTGCTTTGCTATCCGAGTGGATATAGATACGGTGGTTGGCGTAGTTCTTTTGGAGGTTGATATCCGCAAATTCAATAATGGCGTATACCTCTGCTTGGAATATGGAGGCGTATTTCCCCAAGTTTACACTTCTTTCGAAGTTTGGTCGCTCTCCATATATACCACAGCCTACGTCAAGTCCCGATTTGGACCCATCAGTATACCATTTAAGGCTACCGGCCTCCCTTATGGCTTCCCTTATGGGACACATCCTTTAGTAAATCCTCTATCTCTCCGGGTTTGCAGAGTACCTACTTTAAATCAGTATTCAACACGCAAATATCGCATTTCTTCTACATAGTGGGAGGGGGGCATACCGGGGTATCTGTCCCGGGCGACAATTTAATTAAGAGGGCGCCAAATTGATGTATTTGAGAAAAAAATGTTACTTTCACGCGCCTAGAAACCATGGCGCGTCCTATTATCAACTGATCATTTAATTTTGGAACGAATCCGAAGTTGATTTTGAACGCATGCACAGTGTGTGTGTGTGTGAGAGAGAGAGATTCTCTTACAGGGGAATCCCGTCGAATCAAGAAAATCTTCCCCACAGATGGAAGGAAGGGGACGGGGCTGCAAGAGCAAAGCCCAATAAATCCGAACGGCCGAACGTCAAGCGACGGTCGGCATTTATGTGGCTGGTTTTCTTTGTGACTACTACTGTTTCTTATAATTATTAGTTGACGTGGTAATAGATTCCTTCGCGGGAAGGAAAACGACGACGAAAAAAAAGGACGACGTGTAAAGCTGTAGCAAGGTTAGATAGTAATATTTTCTGGGACGTAAGGATTGAAGGTGTGTGTACACTCTGGTTGTGCTAAACTAAGTGTATGTATTCTATATGGGCCCGATTGCATTTCTATTGTGAACTAAAACTGAAATTAGTTCAAGCGAATGATCAATACTTGGAGCAATACGTTAGAGCGGAATTTGAAAAGAAAGATCGTCTATTATCCCGCTTCAAAACTACCTGTCGAACTTATACTCGTCCAAATAAATTAGAATACATTTTGTGCGTTTTAATGGGAAAAAGTGACCACCGTTCATTTCACATACCGCTCTAGGGTATTGCCCTGTCTCGTTCACAAGAACTAATTTCCAAATTTAGTTCACAAAGAAACGCAATCGAGCCCAATTGATGGAACACATAAGGAATCTTCAAACTTCTGGCGCTCCTGAACGGTTTGCGCACCGTGCACCGTCAGCCAATCGATTGTGCATTCTGACTTACAGTCGGGGAGTCTGGAAACAGTAATGTCTCCTATAGAGCGGGGGTAGTTGTTTCAACTTATGGCGATCGCTCTTGAAACGACCATCGGCTACCCGATTCCGGGTGAACAGCCGGGCAAAGGATGCTGTGGTCCGCGATAGATTCGGTAGACACCGTTTCACCGCTACTAGTTGCAACAGCTTGCGGTGTCAACTACAACGGGCGAACCCGTCACCACAGGACGTTTTAACGATTATTCTTTCTATCGCCCTGCAGTGAGCGTAGAAGACTTTGGACAATACAATCCAACGCCTAGCTACGTCACAACCCGTGAGAGTCCAACGCCTTACCGCGAGTTAGCCAGGAATAAACCCGGCGGGCTCGAGATACTCGCGCCCTCACTTCCAATTGTGACCAGATTTCTCCGGTCTCTCGATTGGTTCCGAGTTCGAGGTCGCTTGCGCGGTCCTCTCTCTTACGAAGCGGTGAAACGGAGTATACCGAACCTATCGCGGACCAAGGCGTCCTTTGCCCGGCTGTTCACCCAGGATCGGATGGCCAATGGTCATTTCAAGAGCAGTCGCCGTAAGGTAGGCAACCACCCCCGCTCTATAGGAAACAATACAGTTCCCAGACTCCCCCGACTGTTAGTCGGAGAGCACAATCGATTGGCTTGCGCCGCTCAGTGCGCAGACCGTCCAGAAGCGCCAGAGGTTTGATTCAGGTTTGATTTATTTTAATACATGATAAAAATTAATATATATTTATATATGTATTAATAAGTATTAATATGTATTAATAATATACAAAATAAATTCACAAAAAATAAAATAAAATTGCGTTTAGAAATTATCAATTTATATTACTACATATACTATTATGTTTTTATTATAAAGATTCAATTATTTAATAAGGTTTTCAATATCTGCATTTGTACAATTTAAGAGGTAGGCACTTAAGCTATTTTTAAATTTATGTGAAATGTTAATGTGTTTAATATTTGGTGGTAGGCAATTATAAAATTTGGGGGCAAGATAAGAGAAACTGGATTGGCCAAAAGCTGATCTCCTGAGTGGTATTGCAAAATTTGTTTGTTTCGATCTTCTTGTTACACGAGATTGCTGGCTTTTTTCTGTTCTCATAACTCACTCTGGAATTTAGTGAGAGTTACTAGCACAAACATTTTTCTCACGCTCAACACTATACTCTCGGAAAAGGTCATCGGAAGAATATTTTTGGGGTTATTTATTGATCACCCTCAGTATTGATACAAAATATCTCGTCGCAAGTCTCGTCACGGCCAGGCCGCCAGTGCGCGCCGGGGCTTATGCAACGAAATTTTCTTAGAGCTCTGTGTGAAAGAGACAACAATATGTGCTTCTTATATATAATGCCGTCATAATTCATCAGTTCTTCAGGTTGATTGGAATGTGCTATTGACCCAGACCCATAAAGCCACCCATCAATTCAGCGTAATAAATAGTCTAACAACGTTAGAAGTGAGAGGGACCACCCCTCACTAGACTCCAAGTTGTGCGGTGTGAGGTGGTGGTATCAACTAACGAGTTATCTCCGTATTGAAAGGCGGTTTTGAATGAAGTAGAAGGTATTTATTGATTGAAAGTTTGATATTGCCAGTTATAACGCTTGCCGAATAGGTTTATCGAGACGCGAGGGTTGCGCGACGGAGGTTATGTGGGAATAGTGAATGGAGGATTCTTTCCCAGTCACGAAGACTGGGAAAGGTAAGGAACGGGAACCAAGGAGCCGGACCCGTTGACCTAACTCGTGAGAGAGAGTGCCGGGTATGCCGTCGCAACCTTGGGGGAAGGTGATCACTCGGGGACTGATACTTTGGTTGCTTTTTCGCCGGTTTATATAGGCCGTGAAATGATGCAATTCGAAATATTCCAAGTAAAAGTATTGTTTCATCGTGCTGATTCATCGCTTCACGGGTTTAAATAATAGCTGAATTGCATCAGTGTATTTCCCTGGAAATCGTTGCATTTGTTGATCGCATGTAATGGTACTTAAGGGCCATTACAGAAGCCTCACTGATTTTTCAATTTTTTAGGCTTACAAGGAGTTCTACAGCGAGATTTTTTAAAAGGAACCGTTTTCAAATCAGACCTCAACGCAAAAATGGCTTTGCTTCAAGACCAACATGAGAAGGTCAGTATTGCATTGAACCACCCAATAAAGTTTTATTTATTTTTATCACACGACTGTCCACAATAAAGTAGTGTATTGTCTTTAGGGTTCATGTAAGTATGTTTTCCCTTTCTTTATTCCACGGGCACGTGCGACGACCTCTCATATTTATACTCAAGGTATAAATATAAAAATAAATATAAATAAAAAAAGACTAACCCACTGGTTGATCACCCAGGGAAGGAAAGAAACTGAAAAACTAATTTGCTTTATTCCTAGCTAACTTACCATTCCTAACACATTATTATTCACCTACCATATATTTATGATTGGCATGCTTTTTGTTCTTTATATTATTATTATCACATACCTTTTAAGATTTGTGAGGGTCCACTCCTCACAAGACTCTAGGTTGTTCGGTGTGAGGTGGTGGTATCAACTTACGAGTTATCTCCGTATTGAAAGGCGGTTTTGATGTGAAGTAGAAGGAATTTAGTGATCGAAGGTTTGAATATTGCCAGTTATAACGCTTGCCGAATAGTTTACGTTGACGCGAGTGTATAGATGCGCGACTGCGGTTACGATGATATACGGATGAGGATTGTGCGTGTGCACCTGGTATCTTGTACTGGGCACGGCTCGAGTCTGTGGGATTACAGACTGACGCTTCGAGACTCAGGGAGAATGAGGAAAGGAAACCAAGGAGCCGGATTCGTTGACCTAACTCGTGGGAGAGAGTGCCGAATGGCGTCGCAACCTTGGGGGAAGGTGATCACTCGGGGAATGATATGTGACCGAGAAGCCGGGACACCGAAGTGTGCAGTCGCTATCTGGAGACATGACTACTCGAGGAAAGATAATTTGGTTGCTTTTTCGCCGGTTTATATAGGCCGTGAAATGATGCAATCCAAAATATTCCTAGTAAAAGTATTGTTTCATCGTGCTGATTCATCGCTGCACGAGTCAAAATAATATGTGAATTGTGTCTGTGGATTTTACTGGAAATCGATGCATTTGTTGATCGCATGTAATGGACTTAAGGTCCGTTACAGATTATTTAAAATTTTATTTTTTACTAAAATTTTAGTTTACTTGATTTTATTTTTACTGCATTCTTCAACGTATATTTTTTATTTAGCATTAGGCAGTACTTAATTATACGTATCTGAGCCTACCTTAGTGCGGACGTCTAGTGCGATCCAGTTAGGTAAGGTTTAATTTACTTGTAACTGATATTATGATTTTTTTTAAAATAAAGAATTTGAATTTGAAATTTGAATATATGGGAAAAGCAGCGTCTTCGATATAATTCGCCGTGTTACGTGTTGGTTGTTTTGACAGTCATCATTGGACATTTTATTTTTTCTTTCTTCTTCTTCGCGGCCGCCAGGAATAAAACCTGTAAGGCCAGTAATGAAAAGAAGTTTTTAGAATAATTATTTAGCAAAATAAATTTTACAAAATATTTTATTATTACACTCCACAAAATATTACCAATGTTTTAGTAACCGTATTTGGTTCTTACGAATTTATTCCATTCCGACATTTTGAAAAATTATAAAATTACGTTATTGTACTCGGAAAAAAATATGTAACCCTGATTTTTTTCTGGTGAATAGTTAATTTATTAAACTAATTCCTAACAAAAAGGAGTGTAATATGTGTTACGCTTGAACCGATTTAGAAGTGTATTATATCGTAAGCATCGTTATGCCATTCCAGGTATAATAGAATACCCAAATTGTCCATATGTCAATTAAATAATTGTCAAAATGTCAATAAATTAAGATAAATTCGTCGTGTTCATTATTAAATGAAAGGTCTGATTGAGTAGACTATGGACATCATGAAGAATGCGCTATCGTCTATAAGCACTGGATGTGTACATAGGTAACACGCGTCAATATTAGTCAATATGGCCAGGCAATCAGCCCGCTACAATTTATGCAAATATTCTAATGCAGTATCCTAATGCAGAATGTGAAATGATCCCTCCATTAAAACTCCTTCCAGTGGAATTGCACTTCATTGAACCAACCAGCCAATTAAGATGAGTTCGATCGATCGACATTACGCTATAATTCGACAACTAGGGTTGTCGACTACAGCGGGCGAGCCCGTCACCTCGGGGAGTTTTAACGATTAGTCGTTCTATCTCCCTGGAGTGAGCGCGGAAGACTTGGACAAAACAGTCCACCGTCTAGCTCCGCCACAAACCCGTAAGAGGCCTCCGCCTTATCCGCGAGATAGCCAGGAGTGTTATCCGGCGGGCCTACACTCACGCCCTTACTCCCAATTGTGACCAGATTACTCCAGTCTCTCGACTGGTTTCGGGCTCGAGGTCGCTTGCGCGGTCCTCTCCCTAACGACGCCGAGAAACGGTGTATACCGAATCTATCGCGGACCACAGCGTCCTTTGTCCGGCTGTTCACCCAGGATCGGGTAGCCGATGGTGTTTCAAGAACAGTCGCCGTAAGGTCCGTAACCACCCCCGCTCTATAGGAAACAGTACTGCTTCTAGACTCCCCCGGCTGTTAGTCAGAGTGGGAGCTAACGGGCCCATGATGAGTTGGCCACGATGACCCATGTGTTCAGGGTCGGTCACACTCACGGGTCAACACCCATCCGACGGCCTCCTCGCACGGGGCGCGAACCTGGATAGGACTCTGGCCGCGGTCAGTTTCCCCTGGGAATCAAACCCCTGGCGCTCCTGGACGGTCTGCGCACCGTGCGGCGCAAGCCAATCGATTGTGCACTCTGACTGCCAGTCGGGGGAGTCTGGGAACTGTATTGTTTCCTATAGAGCGGGGGTGGTTGCGGACCTTACGGCGACTGCTCTTGAAATGACCATTGGCCATCCGATCCCGGTTCAGAGCCGGGCAAAGGACGCCTTGGTCCGCGATAGATTCGGTGCACACCGTTTCACCGCTTCGTAAGGGAGAGGCCCGCGCAAGCGACCTTGAACTCGGAACCAATCGAGAGACCGAAGAAATCTGGTCACATTTGGAAGTAAGGGCGCGAGTTTCTCAAGCCGCCGGGAAGTAATTCCTGGCTTTCTCGCGGTAAGGAGTTGGTCTCTTACGGGTTGTGGCGTAGCTAGACGTCGGATTTGTTATGTCCAAAGTCTTCTACGCTCATTGCAGGTCGATAGAACGACGAATCGTTAAAACGTCCTGTGGTGACGGGCTCGCCCGTTGTAGTTGACAACTCAATATGTTAGTCAGAGTGCACAGTCGATTGGCTTACGCCGCACGGTGCGCAGACCGTCCAGGAGCGCCAGAAGGTTGATTCCCAGGGGAAACTAACCATAAGGCCAGAGTCCTACCCAGACTCGCACTTCATGCGTGGAGGCCGTCGGATAGGTGTTGAACCCGTGAGTGTGACCAACCCTGAACAGAATGGGTCTTCGTGGCCAACTCAGCAAGGGCCCATTAGCTCCCCGCTATAATTCGACAACCGTGTCACCTATTAACAAAAGGACACTCAGAGGTAGAACATTTTTGTTGGTATGAGTAAGCTTACTACCAGCCGTCAGTTTGGTCTTATGGCGCGCTTGCATTTTAACGTATTGGAAATATGGAAAATACACCATTCCTTCTGGACCGCTGGCAAACGACTCGTACATTTCAACGACGCCAGTTTCGACTCATATCAATAGTATTACTGGTTCACGTCGTTTCTTAAAGGTCGGCACCAGTGTGGAAAACACTGGTGCCGACCTTTAAGAAACGACGTATGTAACCAGCTGTAGGACATAAAATTCAACTAACAGTGTGTAACCAGCTGGAGGACATAAAATTAAAAAAAAACATCAAGGAGATGCTGATAGGCCACCCTTTCTATAATTTGGCCGAATTTGAGGGCCATGATTTTTCAAATATTGTGCCCATTTAAATTACTTAAAAAAGTAGAGCCTTATTGTCTGTTTATTTTATATGGTCTTATATCTGTACTTTTAGTTTAAAATGCATAACGTAGATTTAATTTGATTATTTAACATTTTACTGACAATTTGAATATTACGATAAATAATTTTACTACGCATCCTTTCGAATCACTAACTACTTCAAATATTAAACTTCTATTTTGATTATTTATATTTATAGTTGGACAATCTAGTAGTTAATTCTTGACTAACTATGCATGTTCAGTAAAGATTAGTAACGAAACTTACTACATAACCCAATTATTTTGACACGTCCAAGAGCGGTCTTTAGCCGTCAATTGAACACGACGAAAATGTAATGTAATGTAATGTGTGAAGGGTAATATGACCAAATCTCCAACATTCTACCACAAGTCGCCGGTGTACCACAAGGAAGCGTCTTATCACCACTGCTCTTCTCTCTTTTTATTAATTCATTGTCTAATTCTCTTCATGCAAAATATCATCTTTATGCCGACGACGTCCAGATCTACTCACACTTTCAGCCAAATGATATTGAAACAGCAATCGCGGCAGTTAACGCTGACTTACGTAAATACCATATCAGGGTGCTCTAAATGCCATGGCTTGCTCCTAAATCCCTCTAAAACACAAGCGATCATCATCGGTAGCAGGTTCTACACCTCGAGGATCGACATGCACTCCATAACAAAAATATATATTGAGACGGAGGAGATTCTTTATAGCATGCAGGTGAAGAACCTTGGTGTCCATTTCGACCAGAATCTATCCTGGCAGCGCCATATTAGTGAGATGAGAGGAAAGATCTATAACAGATGTCATTCGCTGAAGAAGCTCCAAAATTTTCTCCCGGAGAAAAGTAAAGAGACAATCTGTCAATCTTTGCTTCTTCCACTTCTTCATTATGGCGACGCCGCCTTCCTCGATCTGACAGAAGAGCTGGCCACCGAGGTGGAAAGGCGACAGAACGTCTGTATCCGCTTCATTTTTGGCCTCAGAAAATATGACCATATTACGGAATATCGTAGCAGACTATCGTAACCAGGGAGACGAGACAGGTTAGAACTCTCTGCCTCTTATATAGAATCCTCGCGGATGGCGTGCCGCTTTATCTTGCCGATAGGTTCACCGCGTTATCCGCACACGGCAGTCCCCTGAGATCAGAGGGCAATATTCATATTCATATTCATTTTATTGGTATAATGGTACACAAGTCAGATTATCGAACATTCATACATATTAGCAAGCAAACATATATTTTTTTTATCGTAAAAAGATAAAATAAACAAATCAAAATGAAGAAAAAAAACACAACAATAATGTAAAAAGAAGAAAATACAAAACAAAATGCAAAAGAGATCATTAAATACTTTAGCCACCAAAGATTTTAGACTTCACTCGAGTAATATTCCTCCAGTGAGTAAAACGCCTTATCTGGAAGGTATCTCTTAAGGCGTCTCTTAACCCCTCAAATGTGAGGCGTCCCTGGCAAAATGTATACAAAATGAATATAAATTTATATAAATGTAAATATAAATGTAAATGTGCGCCGCTTTATAGTAATCCGCTCTATAGTAATGCTATAGCTCTATAGTAAACCCCGCTCTATGTAAATGTAAATGTAAATGTAAATATAAATTTATATACATTTTGCCGTAGGCAATCCGAGCTAATCGCCATTCATTTGAGGGGTTAAACACGTCAAGAGATTGCGCATGCCTAATGTCCTCGTTTAGTTTGTTGTAAACCGCTGGGCCGGCGATATAGGCTAGCCTCTCCGACTTGGATAATGCATGACTTACCGAACGTAGCATACTACGGGATCTTGTTGGATAGTGATGATGCACACCATTCACTTCAAAATCGGCTAGATTTCTGCGAACGAACAGCGCTACTTCCATTATATAAATGGACGGCAGCGTCATGATGCAGAGATCTCTAAACAGAGGCCTAGCTGGCGTATCAAGCGCCACACGCGCTATTGTGCGGACTGCACGCTTCTGCATAACGAAAGCCCTCTGCCTGTCGGCTGCGCGCCCCCATAACTCCGCGCCGTACGTTAGAAGTGAATGAACGTATGCAAAGTAACACATGCGCAGCGCGGATAAATCGAGAAATGAAGCGATGCGATAGAGTGCATAGCACGCTCTTCCCAATTTATCACTACAAATCCCAAGAACTTATCTCGATTACGAATCCCAAGAACTTTGTTGAGGATACCTGAGTTAATTCTTCGTTATTGACGGTCACATGTATTTCGGTTTTAGTAGGTCTAAGGCTGAAATACATAACATTAGTTTTGGTAATGTTGAGTACCAAGCCATTAGCGTTAAACCATGCACCTAACTCATTCAACACAAGTTGGGTATTGCTGGTTAACGTTGGTACACTCTCGCTCGCTATTTATGCGCATGTGTCATCTGCGAAAAGTATCAGCTCAGCTCGCGATGTGGCAGATGTAATGTCATTCATGTATAAAAGAAAAAGAGTGTTACCCAAACAAGATCCCTGCGGTATTTATACCTGTTATCCATCCCTGGTCATAGCCGGGTTTTTTTTATATTCCTTTTCCGTTGAAGCTGCACGACTCTCATTCAGCACGAGCTGGAATGCTTTACCAAATGATGTTAGAACAGCCCGAAGCATCTCCTCGTTCAACGCCAGGCTCAAGGAGCATATAGCCCTAAAATCCATAAATTAACCAATCCACTCCCCCCTCCTTTTTGCTTCCCTTTCCTTCCTTCCTCTCCTTCCTTTCCTCTGCGTCCTTATTTAATTTTAGTCATTTGTTTTACTTTTTTATTATCTGTCTCTTTCTAGTTTCTGTTTGTTTCTTTTTATCATTTGTGTTTTTATTGTTCTTTTGCGTAGCCAACGTTCTAAATTTGTTATAAACTTAAGATATAAGTTAGCTGATAGACATTACTGCAAGGCAATAAGCTCGCCTTTTTTATTTAAAATAAAGAGTTTATTATTATTATTAATACAGTAGAGCGTCGATTATCCGAACGTCGGTTAACCGAACGACCGTTTAACCGAACTGCTGCGGCCGCAGATTCTCGGTTAAAAACAGAACTCGATTGCCATGAATGTGATGAAGAAGACGTTCAAGAATGGATGAGGGTTGATGATGCAGATCCAGTATACCAAATCATGCAGGACAGCGATATTATAGACCTCGTTAATGATAATGCTGACGCCGCCAGCATCTCATCGACTAGTGAATCAGAAAATGAAGATGAAAAAATACCTACACCTTCTGAAGCATTTACATGTCTAGATACTATCTTGCGATGGTTTGAAGCTCAAAATGAAAGCGACCAGTATCAGATATCTGTACTGAAAAAAGTGCGGGAATTAGCTGCTCATAAGCTGGTAGGCTTGCTTCGACAGACCAAAATTAAGGACTTTTTAAAGCGTTAATTCGTTCCTCTTCATGTACATGTATTACATACACACATATCTATTTTGTTCACTGGATTACTACTCACTATTGTAATAAATAATAAAAGTTAAAACAGATTACATAGATAATACATATTATTATGTCCATATATGGTTTTATTAATACAGTTTTTTATATAGTTCGATTATCCGAATAAATCGGTTTTCCGAACACCCTTGTCCCCCAATTAGTTCGGATAATCGACGCTCTACTGTAATATTATATCATTGCACAGACTTGTGTTATGTCTAATCGAATTTAATATTAATTGTTTATTGTTTTTGTTTTTGTATTAATTGTTTTATGTTTCACCATGAAGATTGCTGGATGTTTTTCTCTTTGTGTACTCGTACGTCTTAACTTACTACCGTTAGTTAAAAATTGACGCTTATTTTCAGATGCAGGTTCATATATCGCAAGGAGCACCATACATGGCTTTGGACCTTCACGAAGTAGCCGAAGTGAAATTCTCCCAGAACCTTCCAATAAGCGATCGTATGAAGAAGAGATCGGGTGCTTCACACTTCAACGACACCGACATATTTAACAAATATCCCAGGTATTAGGTACTTACGTACTTTCACACTGGCCTATCTTATCCTACGCCGACCAGACTGGAGGACGAAGAAATCCGGCCAAATCTGGAGGTGAGGGCACGAGGTCGGCACGCTGCGTTCACATCCCAGTGCCTCGCTGTACGGCGTTGGACACTCACGGGTTCGTCGGTGGAGTTAGACAGTGCACTGTCCTTGTCCTTCACGTTTACTACATGGATGGAGTAAACGTGAAGGACAAGGACATATATAATGACCTGATGTCGTTAAAAATCCGTGGGGTGACGGGTACGCCCATTGTTTAGTCAGCCCCAGGTAGCCTTTTCTGCCTGCCACTATTGGGAGGCAGAAGGCAGAGGCTGTGGAGCTAACGGGCCCATGATGGGTTGGCCACCCATGTGTTCAGGGTCGGTCATACTCACGGGTCAACACCCATCCGACGGCCTCCACGCACGGGGTGCGAACCAGGGTAGGACTCTGTTTCTGGTCAGTTTCCCCTGGGAATCAAACCTCTGGCGCTCCTGGACGGTCTGCGCACCGTGCGGCGCAAGCCAATCGATTGTGCACTCCGACTAACAGTCGGGGGAGTCTGAAAGCTGTATTGTTTCTAAAAGAGCGGGGGTGTCTAAAAGAGAGTACCTTACGGCGACTGCTCTTGACCATCCGATCCCGGCCATCCGATCCCGGTTCAGATTCGGGCAAAGGACGCCATGGTCCGGGATAGATTCGGTATTCACCGTTTCACCGCTTCGTAAGGGAGAGGACCGCGCAAGCGACCTTGAACTCGGAACCAATCGAGAGTCCGGAGAAATCTGGACACAATTGGTAGTAAGGGGTCGAGTGTCGCCCGCCTGGTAGCATTCCTGGCTATCTCGCGGTTAAGGCGTTGGCCTCTTATGGGCTTGTGTCGTAGCTAGATGGTGGTCTGTTTTGTCCTCAAGTCTTCTGCGCCCACTCCAGGGAGATAGAACGACCAATCGTTAAAACTTCCTGAGGTGACGGGCTCGCCCACTGTAGTCGACAACCCTAGTTGCCACTATTGGTTCCTTATGGTTCCTTTGGTTCCTAATGAGTCCATGCAGCATGGGCCTGATGACCTGTCTGTGCGGTAGCCCATTCGGAGATGACCTAATCTGGAAGGGCCGCTGTGAGCTTTGCCAACGGCTGCAACATGCAGTAGTAGACAGTTGGGATCGGAAGTTCGGAGCTGGTGGGATACCTCGGGCGGTACGGGGCGGTCTGCGCTCCTGGCTGTGTCAGTTAACCGTTAGCGAACGGTTTCGTGCAGCTTGGGCCATAAGATCCAATTTGTTCTCAGACCGGCCAAACTCACGATTCAGCTCCTAATCAGAAGCCTCCTCGTGTGGAAGGCTACCCTGGGTAAGACTCTCGCGTCTCAGGCCTCACGGGTGGTGGATCGGGTTTTACTAGTGGGATTGCATTCCAGCGCTACTGGGCGGTTTGCGCACCGTTCGGCGACACCACTTGGTTGTGCACTCTGACTAATTGCTGAAGGATTCTGGAGACTACGGAAATATCTCCTAAGCAGCGGGGGTGGATGTTGACCTGTTGTCATGCCATTTTTTAAACGACCTATAGACCACCCGATCCCGAGTATTATGACGGGCAAAGGACGCTTAGGTCCGAGATAAATTCTTATTGAATTACCACTGAAATACAACAGGTAGAGGCCGCGTAAGCGACTTCGGCCCTGTAACCAGTCGGGAGGAAGGAGGTATCCTGATGGTTAATTCCAGACGGAGATATCCTTCCAAACTGGCAGACAGGGGGCGAGGCTACATGCTGGGTACCTTTCCCGGTGCCTCGCCGTAAGGCGTTGGCCTCTGTCGGGCTTGTTGGCACAGCTAGACAGTAGATTTGTATTGTCACTAAGTCTTCTACGCTTATCCCACGGCTAAAAGAACGATCACATATCGTTATACCAGACTGGGGTGACGGGTTCGGCCGTTGAAGTCGACTACGCCTCACTGTGTCAGGTGTGGTCCTACGCCGTCGTATAAAAAATACCCCCAAAACATTTGCTTGTCGGGGTATTTAAAAAATCAAAAAATGTACGGTTAATTTAATTATTAAGCTCGCTACTGTACATACACACAGGCACACAGAGACACTTTAATCTTGAAATGGCCTTAATCGTCTCAGAAGGGCTCGAAAAATAAGTTATTTTATTAGAAATTAATTAATATATCCATCATCATCTTAATTTATTTAGCGCTTTCACAATACTTTCTTTTGTCGATTGGTGGACCGGGAAAGTAAATAAATTAATAGTTTAAAAAAAAACACTAAAAACACGCTTTTATAAATGCACGTAAAAACCACATCATCAGACCTTGAAACCTAATCGTGGTCAAAGTTCATTCTAAGACTTTTCTAACAAGTCCAAACACAGCTATGATACGATGTTCCATCATGAAGTTCCAGTTCATATCTTCCGACTCCATCATCAGATCAGTTCGACAGTACCATATTATTGTATTGTCATCAGAACTACATACAGCTGCCAATTTTCATGACGCTACGATCCTTGGAAGATGGTTTAGTTACCTTAGATTCCATTACAAAGTTAGTTACATACAGGTCGACCTAATAAAAGCGTGTTAAAAACAAAATAACCTAAAAAACCCTATTTAGCGGTTTTGTTTCGGCACCTCAACGCCTAAATGATTGTCTTTTTCCTATTTTATCAAACCTAATAAGTGTTTATCTAATTTTCAGCTGTTTCTCCATGGCATCACCAAGAACTTCATATACAGTATCTACCAGCAGATCAGACAAGAGCAGGACTACTGCTAACTCATCGTCAACTGGAAGGCGCAGTTCGTCCAAACTGGATAAATCAATTTAATACCCCATTGTATATGGGTATTTCATGGATTTCTATGTTTCAAAACTATCCCAATTATTTCTAACTGTGTATATTTTTTTTATATAATATTATACAAGTACAGTTGCAACATATTTTAGTTATTGGATATAACTATTCAATGATACTGCTTTGTCGATAAATAAAATAATAATAAGAATTAACTTTGATTTTCCAATTTTCCAATAAACCTCAGGATTTTCCATATATACAAGTGAAGCTTTTCATGTGATAATTAGTAAATATATTTAAAAGAATAAAAAAAACACTAAAAACACGCTTTTGGGCTATAATACGATATTCACATACACACGGCTATGATACGATGTTCCATCATGGAATGCCAGTGCCTATCTTCCGGCTTCATCATCAGACCTTGAAACCTAATCGTGGTCAAAGTTCATTCCAAGACTTTTCTAACAAGTCCAAATAATCATAATCATAATCGTAAGTTTTTTATTCAAAATAGTACGAAATCGTAACTTTTTGACGTCAATAATGCATACAAACATACATAAATGATATAAAAATTAAATTATTGTGACATTATAACAAATTATTGTGACATATAACGTGATATAAATCATCGACGTAACCATTTTATTTCCAAGGGTCTTTGTCGTCTAGATAATTATTTATTTTATCTCTTTATATATAGTAGCTCTTTGAGTACAGCTTCTTCTTAATAAATGACTTAAATTGTATCACAGATAAATTTTGCATGTTTTCTGGGACTTTATTGTAGAAGCGTATACATTGCCCTTTGAATGATTTTGTGGTTATGGAGAGTCGACTTTTATGGTCAGCAAGTTTATTTTTATTTCTAGTATTGACACCATGCCTATCAAAGTTTTTAAAAACAGTTCTTTATTTTTATGCACATACATTAAGTTTTCATAGATGTAATGAGATGCAACTGTCAAAATATTGATTTCTTTAAGTTTTCCGCGTAACGACTATGCAAACACAGCTATGATACGATGTTCCATCATGAAGTTCCAGTTCATATCTTCCGAGTACATCAACAGATGAGTTCGACAGTACCATATTATTGTATTATCATCGGAACTACATACAGGTGCCAATTTTCATGACGCTACGATCCTTGAATAAATTAGTTACCTTAGATTCCATTACATAGTTAGTTACATACAGGTCGACCTAATAAAGCGTGTTAAAAACACGACTGCCGTTTCAGAAAGTAAACTAATCTTTTATAATATTCTGTATTCTCATATAGATAGATGTATATTTCCGGAATTTACTGAATGAAACCTTTCATTTTACACTAAACACGATATATTTATATTAATTTGTTAACGTTTGGACATTTAGGCAAGTATTTTCTGCCATTTTAACAGTTAAGTATCATATTTTCCCATTCCCATGTGCTATCAGCTAAACAGTTATTCATTAAGCAAGCGCTTCTTGCATTCTACAAATCTAGAGATGACCACGCCCGAACTCAAAACAATCTGAACACAAGAATGTCCGCGAGTATCAATTATATAATTCCGTCAGTCAGGACAACATTTGCCCAGAGACATATATTCTACATAGCCCCAAAATTATATAATTCCCTTAGTGAAGACATGAAAAATTATCCTAACATAAAAATATTTAAAGCAAACCTTAATAGATGGCTACTTAACAAGGGATATGTAAAATCTGATCAACTTCTTTGCAACGCACGACAATTTATTTAGTATCACTTATCTATTTTTGTTAATTAAATTTTATTAAATTACAACTATAAATGTATATATTTATTACATAGCTATATTTTTATAAAATTGGTATATTTATGTGTATATACAGGTGGTGGGTCCAAATAATTTATTTTAAAAAAAAACACTTCATTTCTTAAAATTGCATAAAAATATGCACATCTAGAGACGGGCCAAATTATCGCCTAGTTAGATGTGCTATTGGCAGTAAAGGTCATGTAAGATGTGTTAAACCTCCCTATATTAATTATTAAATAATTTATATAATTATTATAAGATTACATGACCTATGAATGAACTGTATACCTAATCCTATTTACCTAAATAAATAAATAAATAAAATATGACACTCGTGATACATAACGATTCTAACAATATTACACACTTCTAAATCGGTTCAAGCGTTTAGAAATTATGGTAGAATAATAAAATATGGTTTCATCATTAATACATGCCGGTTTTTTCGAGTACAATAGCTTAGTTTTAAAATTTTCCAAAATGTTGCAATAACAAACGACGGAAAGACAAATTAAAAGCTGATTTTTAAATAACAATAACATGGCCCTAAATTAAAATTTAATTTAATTTGAAATTCTAACTCAAACCCAAGTTATCCAAGTTCAACGTGGCCAGTGTAATAAACACTAGTTAAGGACTCAATGGGCCCGATTGCGTTTCTTTGTGAACTAAAACTAAAATTAGTCCAAGCGAACGAGACAGAGCAATACGTTAGAGCGGAATATGAAACGAACGATCGTCGATAAATACTACCTGCCGAACTTATACTCCTCCGAATAAATTCGAGCATATTTCGTGCGGTGTAAGATTTGACCTTGGCGGGCAGTTTTAATGCGAAAAGTGACAACCGGTCATCTCACACTTCGCTCTAGCGTATTGCCCTGTCTCGTTCACTTGGACTAATTTTAGTTTTAGTTCACAAAGAAACGCAATCGGGCCCATTATAGTTGTAAAAACACAGGAAAGGAAAAGCAGCCAGGAGACGACTACAAGAAAGAAAGTTTTGATTGAACCTCTAATAAACAAAGAGGTCAGTATCACCACGCTGAAGTGAGTCGACGAGTCAATTTCTGTTTATCTCCCGGTTAGGGCTTATATGGTAACTACTGATCCAGCGTTGATGTCCCGTGGTTAGATTGTATGTGAAGATATATGTTCCCCGGTACGTATCCAGACTTTAGTTTCGGGGAAGGGGGGGGGGGGGTATTTATTAATTAAAATAAAAATGTGAAAAAAATCGCTGTAATTATTGTAATATACAGAAATCACTGTAATTAGGTACCTACTACCATACATAAGTTTTTGTCTGTTCTTGTTGGCAGCCATTACATAAAGTACCACTTCATTAGATGTAGGTACATCATTTTTTCACTTGGCGAACAAAAGACTGTACTCCGACTTCAATACCGAAACTCCAATATTTTCCACCCAATAAATTTCAATATTTTTTTGCTCGTGTTATGCTTCCAAGAGGCAGTCTAAAACGCCTTTAATTCTTTTCTTGATTTTTATCCATGGTAGTAAAAATTATATAAAGAATATAATACAATAATACACAACAGTCTTTATTTTGTTTTGTAAAAGAGCATCTTCTTATGTGATTATATTTTATATATTTATAATTATATTATATACTAATAAGATTCCGGAGCAAATAAAAAGCCTTGGAGAGGACCAATTTAAAAAGATAATTATACATAATTTGGTAAGAAACCCAATTTATGGTATAAGGGAGTTTGAAAATTCTGAGTTTATTTTCCATGTTGATGATTAATGAAATGCGTAAAGTTTTAAGCATAATGGTATTATGATAGCTGACATTATAATTTTCATATAATTTATTATACATCTATTCATATTTTTTTAAAATACGAAGGCATATTGCTGCATTGAAAATTAAAATATATATTTTTTGATTATTTTACATAGAATTTGCATTTCTATTTTAATATATTATTCTCCCTGACTCTTAAATCAAATTAGTATATTTTGATTATTTTTGTGTAGGTAATATTGAATATAATATTATAGCCATGACAACTATCACGATAGTTATGTTTTTAATAATTAAATTTTTAGCATTTAATTTTGTGACGCATCCAAGTGTAGGAATGCCTATCTACCGGAGTAGTTGATTGTATTGTATTGTATTGTATTGTACTCCAAATCAGTTACCTTTTTCCTATTTTACCAAAATTCATAATTATATTATGTATACTTTCCAGCTGTTTCTTCATGGCATCCCCAAGAACATCATATACAGTATCGACTAGCAGATCAGACAAGAGAAGGAACACCGCTAACTCATCGTCAACAGGTTGGCGCAGGTCGTCCAAACTGGAATAATCAACCTAATACTAATTATATACTATATTTCATAGAATAGTATGTTTAAAACTTTCTTAATTGGTAGCAAAACTGTAGGTTATCTTTTTTATGTAATACAGTCGCAATATATTTTAGTTGTTGGGGATTGTTTTTATATGATACTGCTTTATCGATAAACAAAGTATTAATATCAAGAAAATGTGATTTTCCAATCAAAACAGCTCCAAATTTGATTATTTTTATCGTTGATTCATATTGAAAAATATCTTGATTTTAAATTAATCAAACTATTATGTCGAAATGGGTTTGATAAGCGCCGTGTGTGGTATAATATAAACTGATAAGCATTTTCGCGATAATTGTTATATTTTATGATCAAATAATGATATTTTTTTAATATTTTCACGGTTTTATAAAAAATATTGTAATAGAATTTTACAAAAAAGCAAATAACAAAATATTATTCACATTGGTACAAAGTCATCACAATTTTACCAAATCCTTTGAAGTGGTTATTCCGATCCGCCAGTTTTAGTGTTATGCCTAACGTGTCTCTCTCCTGTGTATTTTAAGCTACTAGATCAAAATTTTAAATGGCCCCAAATCTTTTGGAGTGTCTCTCTACTGTGTATTTTAGGCAACTGGATCAAAATTTTAAATGGCTCAAAATCTTTTGGAGTGGTTGTTTCGAAACGCCAGTTTTGGGGTAAGCGACAACCCCGACTTTGAAAACGGGACACTGGTCTATGGTATAGGCGAGTCGAAAATATACTGGAAAACCGGATAATGGATATTTAGACCGAAGTTGAAATTTCAGTCAAGCAGTTCTTAAATCACCGAGAATATTTGATACCCTATACTAAAGCAACTGTCTACGTAGAACAATCTAACTATGGTGTGGGTGCTGGATCACGAAGGGATGCAGGGTAACGAAAATGCTGAGTACCTTGAAAAGAAAGGAGCCAATATGCCCTTCATAGGAGCTGAACAATTCTGTGATGTGACTACAAGACATACGGCGGAATAAATCCGATCTTGGGACAGAAGAACGTAGTTCAAATACTGGGACGAAATATCAGGATAAAGACAAGCGAAAAAATGTCTAAATCTTTCATTAAAAAGGGCACTAAAACTACTTTCCTCGGTAAAGGTAAACTAAAGCTAATAACAGGAATTTTAACCGGTCACTGTCCAATGAACTGTAATTTGAAAGGCATGGGCATTGCTGAAGATAAACCGTGTAGATTTAGCAAAGAAAATACTAAAACGGCAGAGCCTTAATGCTAATATACTATGCATATTCGAACCAATTGCATACCAGAGACTCAGTCCTCTAAAAGAGATGATATTAAAGCCTGAGCAGGTCAGCAACATCACACAAGAATTGTAAGATTTATTAGGAGTTACGAAATGAACTAGGTAAATTAAGAAGCTCGTTCGTTCGTTAAGGTGTCCAGGCCAGGTTAGGACATGTCCCTCCAAAATTATGCGGTCTAGATGGCCTTGTCGTTCACCTTTTGTAGATCCTGGTGTGTGATAGGGGTTGATAACTGCAGGCAGGATAGGAGGTGGCCTTTGTCCTACAGCGTTTCACAGTCGCATATTGGATTTTCTGTTTAACCCTAGCGGACGGGATTGACTTGGCATCTTGTCACACTCACCCCTTCAATCTGTTCAGGCTAACTCAGGTGGTATAGTGGAGATGGGAACGGTGCTATATCTCCGAACGATGCGGCTCGAAAACTGACTGCCTCCAAGCGGTTGTTTTGCGGCTCAACGATGACTTTCGTGATTTGAGGCAATTGTGGTGTGGTCCTTGCCTGTGTAGTGGGTATCTTGGATCGTCTACCACCTTTAGACTTTCAGAATCAGCCGGGACATCACGACTCATTGCAGGCAGAGCGGTGCCGATGAGCGGATAAACCATTTCGACGGGAGTAGGTTTGAGGCAGCCGGAGACAATTCTCGCAGCATCGTTCCTAGCAGTGTCAACCATTTTTGCGAGTGTTGATCCACTTCACACTGGAGAGGAATATTCGGCTGCAGAGATACATAGGCCCAGAGCTGATGTTCTGGGTGTAGCTGAGTTGGTTCCCCATGTGATAAGAAGTGGGGTATATCACATAAGATCAGGTCGCAGTGACGAGATGCTGTACAACCCCTTCAATACTATCTACCTCGGTGCAAACGATTTGTCGACTATAGGTAATTTAAATCATGACGTATCAATATCCAATGCGTATTTGTCAGCAATACAGTGATTATATATGATAAAATGTAATCATAAGATTGTTTCCTTTTAAATTATGTTGTTTGCTTTAAGGATTACCAGGTTTTATTTGGTTACTATGGTATAAACGAATATATTGATTTCTATTAGATTGAAAATAGTGAGTTTCCTGATCATTACATATCTATTAGACGATGTCGGTATTTTCACGCACTCATCCTACACTTTCGTGTATTGCATTCAAACATGCCTTTTTATTTGTACAATTTCTTCTCTCCGCTTTCATTCCATGGCCTTCCATTGTGTTCTTAGGAAAATCTATTACTGGCTATACTTCAGCATTCATTAACTTTCATATCCAAGACATTTGCAGTGCAGGCTGCCCAAATATGGAACTCCTTTGCCCCTGAGACAACTTGAAAACCTAATCGTCTTTTAAAATGTGTTAAGAGGGATTCATTAAAGTATGAATACCAAACCTGTCTTCGATCTTGTTCTTATGTCACATTCTTTCTTTCGATATTAAGTTGACATAAGCTATTAATTTATGTTTTCTTTCATTATGTTATTATTCTCACCTATTACTATAACTTATTTACAAAAATCACACATGTTAAATTTTTATTTGCCACCATATATGTTTAGTCACAATAACCCTGGCGGTATGCCACCTAGAAATAGGCACACCGTGTTGTACTTTATCGTGTGTGCAATGAAGTTTTTCAAACAAACAAACAAACAAACATATATACCTCAAAGATTTTTCACATATACAGTCGTCGCTTTCATGGGTTGAAATGCGAGCTATCCGAAAACCTCCTTGCTGTCAATTTGACATAAAAATAATCAGAGTTCCGTCTTCGTATACTTCATGTGTGAATCTCATTTTGGATGTATGGAGTGTAGACGTCCTAGGGTATCCTGACCTGACATTCCGATCAATGATTCCTTAAAATTTTCTAAATGCCTATCACCGAGCGCAAGGTGAGTTTAGGTGAGTGTAGTGTGAGTGAGCCGAGCGCCGAGGAGATACAGTGAGTGTCCTTATGTGTGGGCTGCCAACTTATTAACTTGCCAATTTTGATTTCATATTAAATTAGTTTGTGTCAATTTTACAAATATTCCATCATGTATTAACTATTGGTATGTTTACTGTAAAATTAAAGTTAAAAAATATATATTTCTTTACGCAAATTTGGAATCCATCCTAAGTGAATAAGTTTTATGTCCTTTAATAGTCAACAGGGTCAGATATATTTTTTTCATATTTCAGATTAAATCTGTGAATAAACTAGAGTTTTAGGTGGGGCTCCAAAATTTACATTATTGTACGTATATATGACAACATATGTCTAATGAATTCGGTCAATATCTAAGGCTATCAAATATTATTATAATATTTTGAAAAAAAAAATATTTTTTCCTAATTTACTTAAATTTGGTGTAGCCAATATTATTGTAATAATAACATGTCGATTTGATTGCAATCCTTTTGTTATCGGCCTGACAACATTCTGATATCACAATTACTATAAGTATTCAATTATGCAAGCTTTTTAATCAGTTGCTTTGCGGTTGGCGCAAGCGAGGGAGTTTTACAAATATTTAAGGTTATGAAAGGGATAATTGTCGGTTTAGCACTCGTGGCTATGGTCTTAGGTGAGAAATTTGTTTAGTGTTTTTTTTTTCAACTCACTAAAGTTTGTCATGTACACGTTTTCCCAATTTATTTAGGCCAAGACTCGCCATGCGTCGAAAGAAAATTCAGCTCTACCTCTTTCGTCTGTGTCTGCAATTCGACTTACTGCGATGACATTGCACAGATGGAAAATCCAGGACCTGGCAAATATATTCTATACTCCTCGGACAGGGTAAGGATAGGGTATGGTTTATTTGGTATATAACAGATGGTAGTAAAGGGGTTGTATGCCGTTTTGCCTCTAATCACTGCGACCAGTCTTGATCTTTTGTGATATACATTGTGATATACTCATTTATTAGATATACTCATCTAAACATCTTGTGATATACTCATCTAAACACAACTTGAGAATTACTTATTGGAACCTCTATACCAAATTAAATATTGATATATGAATGGATGTATATAAAATTAAAATAATAGGTAAGTACCTAAGAATTTTATTTTCAAAAACCCGATCTGGGTATAGAAATTACATATCTAATGATATTATTACAAATAAAATAAAAAATTCCAATGATACATAACATTATAAAAAGGTCAATACAAAATCTAATTAATGGAAACAACACAAAATTCAGAAATTCAATAACAAAGAAAAAACTAGAAAATTAAAAAAAAACAGAAATGATGAGAAAACATAAACAATCAGTAATTCAATAACAAAAATCTATAAAAAAAAACAAAAAATAGAAAAATAGAAAGCATTCAAGGAGAGTTCTACAGAAACCATATTTATTAATCCGACTGATGTGATAAAACTGACATAGACACAATTTTAACAAAAAGAAAAACCGACTCTGTCAGCTAAGTCATGGTGATACCATTGATTATAGTATCCTATAATCAATGGTGAAACTTAGAACGGGCTGTCGTAATTGAATACATATACAAAATTTTGTGTCTGGGCTGTTGACCGCTGAGGAGTTCCCTCGTTGGGACCCAACCCTGGGTGCAGCAGCCATGTCATCATAAAACTTAGAACAGGCTATCATAACTGAATGAGTATACAAAATTTGGGGCCTGTGCTGTTGGCCGTTAAGGAGTTCCCTCGTCGGGAGCCAACCCAGGTTGTAGAATTAGGTCATGCTTACCATAAAAATAAATGAATTGTCATCGGAATTGAACCAACATGTAAATTTTCAATTTCATATGATAATATTTGAGAAGTTCCCTCAATTCCTCATGGTTCCCATCATCAGAACAGGATTTTGATAAAAATGGGACCAATCTGTAAGTATATTCTTTCGAATAAAAAATTAATTTTCCAAGTCGGTTCATAAATGGCAGTTCTGAGGTAACAAACATTTTTTTTTAAAATACAACCGAATTGATAGCCTCTTCATCTTTTGAAGTTGGTTAAAAATAACACAATTTATCTAAATATAAAAATCAGAATCTAAAATAACAAATAAAAAATCAATCAAAAAAAATAATATTAATTTAAAAAAGCTTTAAAATATTCCAATTTAAATAATCAAATTAAGTATAAATAATCAAAATCAACGTAATGAAATAAGAGTCAGAAAATAAATTTACAAATTTTAATTTATCAATAAGAGGAATGATTTAAATAATTGTTTGGTTTTTTAATAATATATTATTTCGAGAAATTAAGCCATATAGGCGTTTTTAGAGTGCCAATCGTTTTGCGCCGCCATAATAATTCTGCCATACCACGAACGCAGCCATATTGAACATAAGAGAAGAATATTTGGAACTTTAAGTGCCATCTACACGTTGCGTCTCGTAGTAAAATCCGTACTGCCAAATCTTAGGGTGGCTTTGAGCAATCCAATAAGCTATATCTTACAAACCTTATCAAATATAACTATATATATATATATATATATATATATATATATATATATATATATATATATATATATATATATATATATATATATATATATATATATATATATATATATATATATATATATATATATATATATATATATATACGATGGCATAAGTGAGAACCTAATATTTTTGAAATTTCCTTAACAAAGGGTATATGAGAAACTGAGTACGAATTCGTATTCTTAGGTTATTATTCTTTCTTTTTTGACAAAATATTAATTTGTATTCCAGGACAAACTAAGATTCCATAAAACCGAAGGAAACCTAGTGCCACGATCAAGCTCGATAGGAAATAACTGGCTTGGGTCAATATTAGGTAAATATTTTGAATATTTTTTTAGCAACTGACACAGCAGTCAAAAAAAAAAAACATGGCTGCCTTATTAAAAGAATAAACCTATCTTTACCTTTTGTAGTTAGTGCATTTGAATGTGTAATCAAGAAATTCACATTCACCGGCTCATTCGGACATGGACAACAATTCGTGAAGAGGTTAATATAATAATGAAGAACTTCAGTCTGAAATTAAATCCCGTTTGCTATCCCGGAGGAGGAAGTAACTCTGTACAAGACACTGATCAGACCAGTTTTAACTTATGCTTAAGAAACATGAACAATCAAAGCAGATGAAAATGCACAATATGTTTTTGAACGTTAAATACCGTCTAACTGATTATTTCGTATTCCAGGTCGTACTTACGATCTAGTAGTCAACACAGCTGAAAGTTTCCAAGATCTTCTTGGTTTCGGTGGTTCAGTCACGGATGCAGCTTGTATAAACTACTATAAGCTTTCTGAACCAACCAGAAAGAGGATTATCAGGTTTGTTTAAGTTTTATGATTCGACTTCTACTTTCGCACTGAGGTCTAACCGCAGATTGTATGCCATTATCAGATGCACATATGAAAACTTGCAAACAGCCTACAAACATATACCTATGTATTATTTCTTTACATATATTAGATATATGATATATCTATACACACTTGTCCAAGTAGATTCCGAGGACTCGTCTACTAGGAACTTCCCTAATTTAGTGCATTATGTTCACACAGTAAATACAAAGAACATTTTGAAGAAAGATGGTTATGTGACGGACTGTTTGATGTGAGGAGGTGGTGTCAACTTGCGGGATATCTCCGTATTGAAAGTCGATTGAATGTATATCAGAAGGTATTTATTGTATCGGAAGGGGTTAACGCGAATGCGGTGGCTATCTGCCTGAGGATACGAGGGTGCATGGATAAGGATTATAGTTTGTGCTCAGAGTATCTTGTATTCGACACGGCTCGAGTCTGTAGGAGTTAAGAGAATATGAGGAAAGAAGGAAGAGGTACCCAAAATGGTTGGACCCGTTGACCCAACTCGTGAGAATAGTTACGGGTTGATTCCACCGCTGTCTTGGGGGGAGTAATCATTCGAGAAATGATACCTTGGTGCTATTTTCGCCGCCTTATAAAGGCCGAAAAATAACGCAATCCAAAATATTCCGAGTAAAAATGTTGTTCAATGTAACTGATTTGACAAAGTAGTTAAAATTCGTGCTAATTCAGCACTTCACGAGGTGGAACAATGGCTGTATTGACGTCAGTGCATTTTACTGGAATTCAATGCATTGGTTGACTGGCATGTATGATACTTTAGGATCGTTACAGTTTCAAAAAAATCAATATGCATTATTCAAACGGTCTTCACTATGATTAGTCCACTCTCAGAGATATTTCTTGGGGAGTGTTTGAAATCCCTGGCCGATACACACGCTTTAATCGACGATAGCAGTTTATTGAAGAAGCGATATAACAATAATTGTGTCGGTCGTCATCGTGTCTAATATATTTCTGCATCATATAGTGTTTTTCGCGATTTGTCTTACTGAATGTGAATGGATCAAGTATTGCCTGAAGCAAATATCATATATCTAAACATTTCAAAAATGTGAATGTGTTGCAATATCTGAAAAAGCCAATATGGTATTTTTTGTATTATCTTTTTATGCAGCATAATATCGACCTTTTAGCCCAGCCATACGCTGCCGAATTATTATATATTTAGTAAAGGCAAGCCATATATAGCTAAAATTATTTTCATTTTCAAAAACGCTATTCAGTATATAAAGTTGTTTTGAAAATTAATAAAATGAAAAATTCAATATTAATTAGTATGGATTCAGATATAACGTAACTTCTTTTCATCGTTTTTCTTCAAAAACTTCAATATTCATCTGGAACATTGGTTTTTCAACATGTAAATAGTTGAACAACGGCGGGATAATAACCGTGAATAAATTATACTAAAATAAATAAATAGATTCTAATATGTGGGTACTTTACAAAATGAGACGAAATCGATGCGCGCAAATCTCTCAAACATCAACACGTAATCAGATATAAGTCTGTAAAACACCGACTGACCTGTGATGATGATCCTCGCCTATCTGGAAGTCCCAGCACTGCTACGGACCCTCGAGGTGCCTGCTGGTGGATTTCTCATGCAAGTATCTTCGAAAATGTCACACACGACGCGGATTAGTTTTTTCGCGGAGTTTTATTCTGATTTTGAGGAGCGGTTTAAGAAGGCGATAAATAAAAGCGGTACAGAGTCGCGAGAGTATGCAAAAACCTCTGAAAAATATATTTGTTGTCGTTCCGACAGCGCGATATAATTATAAAAACTAGCGGGGGGGGGGGGTAGGCATTTTTCGAGCAAACGCAGTACTAGCAGCGTTCAAGTCGTTCTTCTTCTTCTTCGGAGTCAACATCTGTCAGTGAAATCGAACATCCACATACACTAATCAAATGCTGATGCAAAGATACTTTGCGCGCAACCAAACATATTAACATGGGTCCCAATATGTAGGTCTTACTTCGGGAAGGAAGGCATCGAGTACAACATGATCAGAACACCAATTGGCGGGTCAGACTTCTCAGATCATCCGTACGCGTACAACGAGAACCACAGACACGATTTGAACCTGACACACTTTGCTCTGACCGACGAGGATATCGAATGCAAGGTAAGATCTACTCGTCTTTTGACCTGGTAAGAAACATACAATTTTGAAAGTAAAAGGAGGATGTGATCGCTTACTGTTATGCTTGTCACAGGGAACCCTTATTTATCCTACAGAAAATAGCATTACGGATTATCGCCAACGCTAAACATATAGAAACATTTAGACCTATTTTTTAAAGATTGAAAATCATGACTCTCACTTCACTTTACTTATATAGGCTATTATTAGATTTTTACACCGAAAAAGAAAGCCACGTAAAATTTAAAGATATACATAACAAAAACACCAGATACAAGAATAATTTCATTCTACCATGCGTGGTTTTAAAGGCAAAGTACCCAATTCTCAGGGCCTTATTATTTTAACCGCCTACCATGTAACGTAAAAGGCAATAGCAATCTCAGAACGTTCCAAAAACTTTTAAAGGATTTAATTACAACAGATACGTTTTACTCTATTGAGGAATTTATAAATTTTACAAAATGACTTTTTTTACAGCCCCTTTGTTTTAATGTAATGCGTATACTGATTATTTCATTTGTTAATTGTTTTAACTTGAATTAATTATTTTATTGATTGTTAGTTATATGGTATCTAATGTATTTAGATTCTTCTTGGACAAAACATTATAAAAAAATTGTTTGATTGATTATCTAATTATTGATGATTATTGCTTTTGTTTGATCATCTCTGATATTGATTTATTTTAATTGTTGATGGTTTTAGTTTTACTGCTTGTTGATTGCACCTTATATAGCTCCTACTTTATGAAGTTTCTTCTAAAACGAAATGCTGTACGCTCTCTGCGCAGTTTGTTACTTAAACATTGTATGTTTTTTTAATAATTCACACAATAAAGAATTATAGAACTATAGAACGTTACCATGTACGTACCCATAGATGCACCAATATATAGACAATCAGCCCCACATCTACGGTTTTTCCGAGCCGGAGCAAAAACTTGAAATTGGCGCCCTTCCCCTCCAGTATTTGAGATTATTGATTAAAAAAAACTCACGAATCAAATATCGTAGGAGGGACTTTTTGTGACCAAGGAATAAGAACCCTTAAATAAATTTGCACCTTTTTTTACCTACTAGCTGACCTGGCGAACTTCGTACCGCCTAACAGTCAATTAATGTCGTGTTACCGATTAGCTGAACTTAATTTATGATTTTATGAAAGTAATACAATGAATATAAAATAAATATTAAGTTCACATCTTTATTAAGAAAATAACACAAAATAAAATATAAAAGTACAAAAATTAAGTATATCAACCGCGTGTCAGCAAGAAATGATTGAATTAAACTATTTACATATTGTGCAGCATGGGATGCACTCGGTTTAATTCTCTTTTCACGACTTTTTTTGTTTTTATATCAGGCGCAAGAACAAATAAAGCGGATGACTTGCCGACACATGAACATGCCACGTACAACTGACCATGAGTAAAACACGGGTTTACATTTTGTATAGGAAAATGTTTTTCTATTATTTTAATTTTTCGCTAACATTCCAATTTTTGTTTTTAATAGTTATTCTGCTATTCGGGATGAAGACAAATACTACAAATCAAAAACCATGAAAATCGGTCCAGTCGTTCTCGAGTTATAAGTGTTCGAACAAACCCGGCTTTGTTTTATATACATATATAGATTTGTCAAAAACTTTCCTTATAAAGCATTAATATAAAATACATACGACCAGTATAGACAATAGATAACGCGCAAGCCAGACTGTACACTCGCCTTCAATCCTTAGGTCCCAGCAAATTTTACTGTCTATTCTTGCTACAAGTTTACAAGTCGAGCTTTCGTTTCAGCGAATGAATCTATTACCACATCAACTAATTATTAGAAGTGACACATTTGATAGGATAGTACATTTTAAAGAAATCTACGAAAAATACTACGGGGCAGGTGCCCCGGTTGAACGTCCTAGCTCCAGGGCTGCAATCAGTACAATTCTGTGAATTTTAATTACTTTTGAATATAATTGAGTTCGTTGATGTCCTTGATGTTGCGCCCTCTCACCTATTTGAGTCCCCACTAGTCTTAAGAATGCAAATATTTATGTATTTATTGTGACATTGTACAGCGATTTGCAGTCAGAGTAACATGAAAATTAGGTAATATTAAATAACAATGAATAAACCCACAGCAATTTGATTCACGCTTATATTGTTAACTACTGGGTCGTCAGCATTTGTGATAGTTTTACTTGCCACCTAATCGCTTAGACTAATTATTTAAGGTGACTACCTCTCCCAAACAGTGAAAAACTGACATTTTGCGATCAAATTTACGTGACTCCCGAGAACATTTAAATAATAATAAACATATGAGTCTTGTAGAAAAAAAATCAATATTTTATACTACGATGTCAAATTTTAATGTTTTGATTTTTTTCTTAATAAAAATAAATAAAATCTGAAGTCATCACTTTTTTGTAAATAGCATTTTTCTTGGAATCTATAAGGGTTAGCAACTTGAAACCATGTTGGTAATAAGAACGAAGTAAATGTTCAAAATGTAACATTGCTTTATTTTTAATTATTTTACTTTTTCCATTACAATCTTCCAAAAAACCAAAAAAATATTTTTTTGTCAAGCGTAATTTCAGTAGAATGTCATCCTGCACAAGCAAAAATAGTCCTTCTGTGTATAGCGACCCGCTCGACTTTCCCTTGGCAAGTCCAGTCCGTGCGTGGCAGCAAGCTGCGGCGGTATTGCTTTAGGCGCTACGTCGCTTATTTTTACTGTTTAACGCGATCTATTTCAAGATATTATTTTGCAAAAAGGTGCTAACTTGGAATCGATCACAAAACATGGGGAAGAAATATTCATTAGCATCCAATAATGGATTTAAAAAAATGTAATAGGGCTGACAGAATCAAAACGGTGAGTTTCCATGTAGCAAATTTTAATATTTTCGAGCGATCGACACGTCGCATGATAATGGGGTGTTTACACGGTTCGTTTTTCGCCGTGCGGCTAATCGCTTCATAAATCGATTCACAAAGCCGCATCGCTACCCCATTTACACAGGTGACTGAAATCGCATGCGACTAGGTCATATCTTCGAAAATGTTGAGCAGAACAGATGTTTTACGTGCAAGATTCTTAAGAAACAGGCTCTATCTTGGCACACCGCCTTGCGGAAGGCGATAATTCAAGTCTCGCTGATGGCTATTGACACTTAAATATACACAAATGGCTTTCTATCAGTAATATAGCTTCTGAACCAGTCCAATGTCTTATATTTCGCTCCTATCTCCTCTTATATACATGTATGCAAATGTCTAGGTGACCGAAGCCACATCTCTCCCCGCTTTTCTTCTCTCCTCTTTTCTTTTCCTTTGTCCAGCGATCCGTAGTCGCTACTAGATGAAGCAGTTCAGATTAAATATTAACTAGGAGGTCTTGTTTCTTTTCTTCCGCCACGCACCATCAGCGTTCTGATGGGATGACAAAATGTCATATATGAGATGACGTCATGATTATATTATTCTATATCGCTTTTCATTCGTAACTTGAACATGGTATGGGGCTGTGATAGAGATATGACGTCATCTCGTATACGACATTTTCTCTACCGATTCAAAAATCAAGCTCCTGGACTCCACGTGGGCCCTAGACAGTATTTCCGTTTATGAACCAACAGATTAGCTCGTCGACACACTGTGATGATAATGAAGATGATGGTGTTCGAGGTAGTTACTTAGCAGTAGTGCGGTAAAACCTTTTTTCGACCATCTCCTGCTCGCCTACTAGAAGAAGAGAAGAAGACTACTAGAAGAGTACTAGAAGAGTACATTGCAATGGGTCTGATCCTGATCGGATGTTTCAATGGCAGTTCGCATTAATATATGTTTATTTTTATTCAACTTTAGATACCTATGCTTAAGGAGGCCATAGAAGCAGCTACTGATGAAGTCCTTATAAAGTCTGCCGTTTGGAGTCCCCCAGGTTGGATGAAGACTAATGGCCAAATCGGCGGATACTCTAGACTTCTACCAGGTTATTACCGTACCTACGCGCTCTACCATTTGAAGTAAGTGGATCATCCTATTCTTAATCAGTATTTAGATTCCCACTGAGCGACTCGATTAGCATATCAGAAGCTACTTCGGTTGTCATATCTTATAAGGACAGGCCCTATCTTGAATTTCATGAACCGGGCCCCACATGACTCCCAGGGTTATTCTCAGAATATTACATCATTTATAAAAAGTGTTAACTGTGCCATAATATTGTACTTACATAATAACTGTGCCACAACGGTACCATAATATTGCACTGTCACCGTCACCATAGTATTGCCTTGTCACCGAACTTACGTATGCAGAATTTCAGCTCAATTGAATACCAGCAAGTGGTTGAAAAATGGTTTGCAAATACTGAAACGGACAACTTAAATACAAACATTGCATGTACAAAATAAAGAATGTATAACTTAAATACAAAATAAAGCTTGTAAAATCAAATCAGAAAGAATCAGAACATACTAAATATGGCCGAAAGAAGTACATAATAACAATAGACATAAAGAAACAATTAATTACTATTTACTGCCTTTGCCGCTCTAAGTTCCTAGTGTACTGATATATTGATTTACCTTTCTCTCCCTTCCTTAAAGCCAGATGTAGGAGCATCTGGCTTTAAGGTTGTGGACAACCTTAAAAATGTGCCCCATGGTGTATTCAGTGTACCGTATCAGGGCCACTACTGAGTGGGGTGGCACAATTCGATCGTTATTCCAATTAATTTCTAGGGCGCTGTAGGTACCTACTCGTAATTGTAGTTGAGGAGCCAGCGACAAAAAAAGTGCAAGAGTTTTGTAAAAGCTGATACTTCCAGATCAGACAGTATGTTGACCATAGAATGCCGGGGTAGAGTCAGCAGGCCAGACTCCGGGACACCTGGCGCTGGCGTACTAGGAAAGGTGTAATTTTAATTAGTACCCAGAACGTTTTTTGAAAAAACTGCCAATTAATCAGTAAACTGTGGATTCAATACAGAACTCGAAACAAATGGTCAGACTGCTTAACAATAGAATGCGTGGTGTCATTACTCCATCTTCTCCGTCGTTCCCTCATTACTAAGGATCGTGGCCACTAGACAACAGTTTGCCTACGAGGCTCCTCCACTTCGACCTGTCTTCTGCATGGCGGGTTGCAGATTGTATTGACCCTTTTTTAACTTCTTTGACGAGGTCGTTCCATCTGGCCGGTGATCTGCCTCTGCTTCTTCTTCCCTCCACTTGACCCCCGGAAAGCATTTTCTCCAGATTCTCTGGGTTTCTCCTGGCAACATGACCGAAGAACTGCAGGACCCTTCTCATGCATACGGTGGAGAGCCTCACTTGGATGCCGAGTTCTTCCAGGACAGACATGTGACAAAAAGTCCATTATATTGGGCGGCACATTAGACAGATTCGTAATAGTTAAAATTATACCTTTTCTAGTACGCCAGCGCCACGTGTCCCGGAGTCTGGCCTGCTGACTCTACCCCAGCATTCTATGACCAAAATACTGTCTGATCTGAAAGTATAAGCTTTATCAAACTCTTCTACTTTTTGTCGGTGCCTTTTGGCTATTAACATCTAGTATCTTACTCTTTTTGTTCAGATACCTGGAGGAATACAAGAAACGTGGAATCAACATGTGGGCTATTTCCACCGGTAACGAGCCATCTTTAGGATTAATTCCCTGGAGTACTTTCAACTGTTTGGGATGGGATGCTGATAAGCAGGTTGGTGAACCTTAGATGTCCTGTAGCATTACGATCCGAGCCTGATCCTCACTCGCTTCAGAATACGTAGTGATATCAAAAAGCACCCGGAATTGTTGAATTTCGCACGCAGCTCTCCCGAGCCCTAACATTAGTCGCCATTTTTCCCTTGAGTCGTACATGTTAGCGTCATGTGTGTGCATTGTCAACGGCTTCCGATCTGTAGTTTTTTTTACAACGTTCGTAGGTTTTTAAAAAACCGAAAAAAATTGACCGATTAATATGAACACGGAAAATGACATGTGTCGCTTCGAAAGACCTCTGCAAGCTGAGCAATGCTGAAATAGCAGATAAATTTGTAAACTATTTTAAGTTTTTGTTCAATATTTCCTAAGATACGTGTCCTAAAAAAATACATTTTTTTAAATTTTTAAATACATTAAATTTGCTGCAATTTAAGTATAACTCGAACAGCTCTTCGAAAACTGTCCATGCTTTTCAAAAAGTAAAAATTAAAACAAATAAAAAATAAACTATTTAGCAATTTGAGGAGCCTCTTGCCAAACATTGCCAATTTTCAAAGATCTGTCCCTCGAGAAATTTCTGGATGTATGGTGCTCTTTAAAAGATTTAATAAGCATAATAATCATAAAAATAATAAATTTTATTTAGAACTGTAAGTAGGCCGTACTAAATCGATAGGTAAACATTATGTACCTACTGTACAGTTTTCCCATTAGGTGTACAATATTTTCTCTAATTTAATGTAGTTTCTCTTAATTCATATTATAGGTATGTATACATTAATATATACATAGATGTATTATAACTCTGGCATTAAATCATAGAACCAAAATAAATGGCAAAAAAACCAAAATATAATGAGGTAATCACGTTTAGTAAATTTAATTTACAACGTCATTTCAAAGTTAGTTAAAAAGAAGATGAAAATAACTATAAATATATAATAAATTAATAGTTTAAAAAAACAATAAAAACACGCTTTTGGGTTATACGATATTCACATACACACGGCTATGATACGATATTCCATCATGGAATGCCAGTGCCTATCTTCCGGCTTCATTATCAGACCTTGAAACCTAATCGTGGTCAAAGTTCATTCCAAGACTTTTCTAACAAGTCCAAACACAGCTATGATACGATGTTCCATCATGAAGTTCCAGTTCATATCTTCCGACTCCATCATCAGATCAGTTCGACAGTACCATATTATTGTATTGTCATCAGAACTACATACAGCTGCCAATTTTCATGACTCTACGATCCTTGGAAGATGGTTAAATTAGTTACCTTAGATTCCATTACATAGTTACATACAGGCCGACCTATTATAATTAAAGCGTGTTAAAAATAAAAAGATAACAATAATCTATTGATTATATAACAATGGAGGCTAAACAAAAGATATAAAATGAAGTTAGATTTAAAATATCTGAGAAGTACGATAGGAATATGTCATAATATTTATTTGTTGTTATCGGTTATTATTATCCTTATCATTTACAATTACATTTGCGTCATTATCATGATAAGCTGAGGAATATTTGCAATCAAGTATGTCGCAATGCCAAATGGTCCTACATTCGGAAAAACCCATAAACGTTATATCCCAGAAACACCTGGAAATTTCGCAATTCCATTGTCGTGTTAAAATTAAAGACACAAATATCAGGATCCAACCTTGATTTGAACGCAGTTAATTCTTACTTTACCAATCCCCCCATAGCCATCGATACCAGCATCACATCTTCAACAACATCTTTAATATACAACAAGAAATAAGACAGCAATAAGACCATTTTTCAATTATTCTGCTTCTGCTACTTATTAAATACTTCTGCTCCCTATATTTTTGGTGTGTCATACGCGATATAAATATCAACGCTTCTGGGGTTGAAAATCTGATAATTTAACTATTAATCTCCATTTCTGAGCCGATTATGGCAGCTCTTATAAAATAATCACGTTATAAAATAATCTTTCTGCAATGGTCATGTCAAGGCCCAATAGATCCGAAGACCTCGTCACCTCTGTCGGCCAAAAATTGTCCCACCTTGCCAATCTTCCCCAAAGTTATGGGACTTATTGCCTATATTCAAACCAAATTAATTTTTACGTACCCTCAAGTTAATTAATCACCTTTAATAGGGTTTTCGTGCAGATCACAGCACTAGAACAGTCAGTGACAAAGTCACGGATGATATAATATATAATACGGATGATACATTAATAATATGATAATATTAATAAATGAAAAATAAAAAATCCTCAGGAATTGACGATATCGCAATAGACATGGTAAAACTGACACTTCCGTTTATAGTTGACAAATTAGCCTATATATTCAATATATCCCTCCGAGATGGAATTTTCCCAGATCAATTCAAAATTGCTAAAATTATTCCTATACATAAAAAAGGTTCAAAAACTGAAATAAACAACTACAGACCAATAGCGTTGCTACCTGTTTTTTCCAAAGTGCTTGAAAAAATAGTAAATTCAAGGTTGTTATAATACGTAGAAAATTAAAATATCCTAACAAAATCTCAGTTCGGTTTCAGAAGAAATAAAGGTACAATCGATGCACTGAACAACGTTCTGAGAAAAATCTACAATGACATGGACAAGAAACTTTATTCAAGTACCGTTTTTTGCGATTTATCAAAAGCGTTCGATATGGTAGACCATCAAACACTGCTAACTAAACTCGACAGATATGGAATCCGAGGAAATAGCTTAAAATGGTTCAGCAGCTATCTCTCAAAAAGAAAACAAGTTGTACAATTAGACGACTGCACAGGTGGCGTATTGAAGAGAATTATTTCCGATGAGTGTGAAACGAAGAGCGGTGTTCCTCAGGGAAGCATCCTGGAACCGACCCTTTTCATTCTATATATTAATGATCTCCCATCTATAGTAGCTCACTCAAATATAACTTTGTATGCAGATGACACCAGATTAAGCTTTGCAGATGCCAAAATAGAGAATGTAGTGAAAACGTTAAACTATGAATTGGCTCTGTTGAATACCTGGTTCGAGAAAAATAATCTGTCTCTTAACACATCCAAGACAGTATCCATCTTCCTATCTTGTAGAAAAAATAAGGTTATGAAGAGTCAAAATTTAACTATAGGTGCAAACACAGTAGCCAATATTAAAAGCCATAAATTTCTGGGTTTAGTTTTAGATGAAAATTTAAGGTTGCTCACGGAGAGGAATTAAGCGACAGACTTTCCGGCGCCTGTTTCTTACTAAGGCAAATAAGGAAACTGATCAGCGTTAAACACACCAAAATAATATACTTTGCCTATTTCGAGTCAATTCTTCGTTACGGGATTCCCTTCTGGTCACAGTGTACAGTAGTTTTAAGGCAACATATTTTCTCTCTCCAAAAACGAGCCATAAGAATATTGATAAACCACATAATGAATCATGTCGTGGTCACTTCAAAAATCTCAGTATTCTAACGCTACCATCACTATACATATTTGAATGCATAAAGTTAATATTAAAAAACATAGGAAAGATGAAGACCCAAAAAGAAATTCACTCGCATTTCACCAGATGTAGGCACAATTTAGCATTACCCCGTCCATCTCTGGAATTATTCAAAAGGGATCCAAATTACGTTGGAAAGGCTTGTAACAATAAACTGCCTGAGAATATCAAAATTATATGTAGAAACGGAAAAATAACCCAATTTAAATCGAAATTAAAAGGCTACCTTATTGCGAGAGAATTATATAATATTAACGAATTATAATTAGATTACTGACAATTTCCATCTCGATTTTTTTTTATTTAACTTGAAATTTGTACCATTTTATTGATTATTATATTATTACTATTATTTCTAATTATCTCCCATAATCTCTAATTATGTTTCTTATTTATAAGACCATTTAATTTTAATATTATAATTTCATTACTATCTGTAGTTATAAATATCTAATATAACTAACTCAATTGCGTGGTGAGTCTCTAATGAACTATTTAGTATACCTACATTTTAAAATTATTTTAACATTAAGCGGCTATATAAAATGTCTAAATAACTATGTAAAAGTTTTTGAAGACAATAAATGCGATTTGATTTGATTTGAATAATTGTAACGGTGTGTTCTAGCTGACTGACGATTTTTCAGCCCAGAAATAGAACACGCATTTCTAAACTATTTCCAGTAGTATCCGGCTGGTATGATAATTTTATTTATTTATTTATACTTTATCCTATTTTTTATAGTTACATAAAATAGATTGAGTTCATTTTTTACACATTCAAAAATATACATATGATAAAAATCGCGAAAGGGCATTACTTGTCAGGATTGCATCACCCTACTAGGTATACGCCTGTGTTGGGGTGATGGATACAAAGTTCTGTGGTATTTGCTGAGCCTGTACGCCTTGCCTGCTGTCCTTCTTCCGTCTCATAAAAAACAATACTTAATATAATTTAGCATAATATAATATAAATATTATAATATAACATAACCTTAATACAATATAATATAATATCATATATTATAACATATAAAATAATGTATCATATTTATATATAATATAGTATAAAATAATAAAATATAACATATTATAATCTGTATATCCATAATTTACATCTGTATATCCTATAATTTGTGGTTAGAAATAAAATATTTTAATATATCATACTTTCGCATTCATCTCTAGTATAATTCGAGAGCCAATGAGACACCCGTTTCTTGAACTGGTTGTCGGTTATGTTTAAAATCTGTCCTGTGTACGAGTTAAATATATTATAGAGTTTAGGTCCGAGATATGCGTAGTGTCGTTGTCCGTATACAGTCCTCATTTTAGGTTGAATCTGTTTGTCTTTGTGTCTAGTGCTGTGTTTATGCTCTGGTTTGTCTTTATCCGTGTTCCTCATGAGGTCCTTCCGATCACCAGAACAGCGCGTACATATAGTTGGCGTACTTCAAGTACGTTAAAGTCTGTGTTGTATAAATAAAGAGATATTTATAAAGAGACATTTATGGGATAAATGGACGTTTCATAACGACGAAAGAAATGCCAACAAATCACCAACCTTTTTAACGGTCGATCAGTGCACCTGACGGAATGACGAGCTGCTTGGCTCCCACTCGATTTCACAAACTTCGACCGCGAAGATGCTGGACCGCACGCGCAATTCTCAAAACAGCACACACCAATTTTCACGAGAATCAGCACACACCAATTTTCACGAGTTTTTCGACGATTTTGCGACAATGATACGACGGCGGGTAGGATTCAACTCAAACGAACAAAGCGACCGCGCGGTGTTCACGACTCACTTATGTGTGTGTGTGTGTCCTTTATGACGACCCGATACACACGTAATAATCTGTCGGCACTGCGGGATTTGGAATTAGGAGTTTGGTACAGGATTATACAATAATAATATTTTGGTTTAATACTTTATTCATTTCATTTTTGTACATTTAGCCCCATTGTTATCAATATAAGTAACTCGGAAAAATTGAACACCGAAATGCAGCTAATGCTCATTGCCCACCTAACTAGGACTAAACTGTCCCATATCTAGGCGGGTCAGAGTAATTAAAATAAGTAATACAACTTATGTAACAATTAGCCTAATTAACTAGAAAAAAACTTTTTATTTTTATAATAAATGAATGTACTTAATTATTTTTTTTTTAATTATTATTTTAAGATTGAATAATATATAATTATAAATAAATAACATTATAATACAAATCCAAACACTAAATTTGTACGAATAATACATTGTAGGTAATACAATATGGCAAATACACATATACGTAAATACGATATCAATAAATAATAAATGATATATGGTAAAAACATATTTATAATTTTATAAAATATATAAATACAATTATAAAATCACTGCTAAAAAATATGAACTAAAATAAATAAAAATATGATATGATATACTATTAATATATACATAATAATTTATATAAATATACAATATTATTTTTAAATTAACCGTTATACATACGCTTTACAAACCAAGTTTTCAGATTTAAACCTTCCTAATTCAAATAACCATTTATTAATATTGTCTTTAAGCTCTTGATTGTTCTTTAAGTGTTTCCATTTTTCCTCTATGCCATTATATAATTTGGGACCAATGAAAAAAGCTTGTCGTTGCGCAAATGTTGTTTGTACTCGAGGAATAAGGAAATTTTGTTTCCGTGAACTCCGAGTATTGCAGTTTTGCTGACTTTGATCATGTCTATCTTTGTGTTTATGAAAAAATATTATCACATATTTAAGGCGACGTACTACTTAAAAAATAAACCGTATCTGAGTTTTTAAGCCCCGCCTACTTATCCCCTCCCCTCGCGACGGGGCAGGTGTTTATTATGTTGACTCATCTCGCAGCGATATTCACTCGCTATCGATGTCTGGACTAAACACACTAGGTATACACTATTGCAATGGGATTTATATTTTGGGATTATGCAAGTGTCATGTACCTACGCTGGTGAAGAAGGCTACGCTTTATCATCATCTGAACTTGAACATTATATTACTTTCCCGGCTGCCACTGGTAGGGAAGGTGTTGTGATCGTGCGGAAAAAAATGTTTAGATAACGATAGAGATGTCCATTTTGAGGTCCACCAAGATGATTAAGACCATTTTCAGAGAAATGTATGTCTGTTTGCCTGTATGTAATCTCTCACGATAACTGCCGAGCCGTGGAACCGATTGAGTTGAAATTTGGAACATAGGGATAGTATCACCCTGGAATGCGCCCATTAGATTTTGGCTGTCAACTGTTAAACCAAACTATCACTGTCAAAAATTGACAGAAGCCATATCTTACAGAATTTCATTTGCGATATGTCATTTGAAAGCCCCTGAAAAACTGTATTAAGAACAGTCACCTGTCACTAATTAATTTTCGACATTTTAAAATTATTTTAAATGGTGATAGATGACAATTGGAGAAATGCCGTTAACTGTTTTGGATACAGTTTTCCAAGGGCTTTTAAATGACATAAATCGCAATTCATGTTCCGTGAGATACGGCTTTAGTATTTTTTTTATAGTTGTAGTGACAGTTTTTGATAGTATTTTTTGGCAGAAAAAACATTTAGCATCGAATTAAAAAACAACATTGTGTATCGAACTATTTATTCATCAAATGGTAATACATTTTCAAAAGCCTGTTCATCATTATTAATTAGATCTGTACTCAGCACAGATTTGGAATATCGTGTACTTTTCGGTGGCTCTATATTGCTTGTGCTTTGCTTTGGAGTGTTATTGGCAAGTACATTCTCTGTGAGTTCTTTGCTCACTTTGTGATGGAATCACTGAAAACTAACTACCGCTTAAGCGTTGGACAAGGGAGAGGAACCGATTTCTTTCGTTTTATCGTGTCGTTTCTTTTATTTGCTTCTTTCAAAGTGTATTCAGGCTCCCTTAAATCCATATTCCTTCATACTCCTGGATCGATAATTTCAGGTAATACACAGTCCATATAAAAACAAACAAGTTTTTTCCATGACATTTGTCCAAATCAAATCATCCGTCTGTATATATTCGGTTTTGAGGAGATCGTTTTTACCAGACCAAAATGTAAATAGGCACACTTCCTTTCCAGTTATATCTATCGTTCCAGTTACAGTTTCTTTCCAGCACACTTTCTTTAAAGTTATCCACAATACCACAGATAGTTCATACCTTGTTGAAAACTTACGTTTTTTCGTTCCTCAGCGATTAATTCGCAATTCACGCACGTTTGAGGTCTCTCGTGCCAATACCAACTACGGGAAACATTCCATCGCTTATGGGCTGATATGCACGTACGACTCTTGTTTCTCCACCATCGACATTTTCAACCTCAACCAACCGACGTTCGTTAAAGAATTATTCAAATCAATTGCACCTAACGAGCTTGTTAATACCTATAGTAATTAGTTATATACTTTCTATACAACATATCAGTAGCTACCACAAATATTTATAAATATCTATAAATATTTATTATATATCTATAAATACCTATAAACATCAATAAATATCTGTATCTATATATCCACTATACGACCTATCTATATCTTTATTTATATCTATATACATATACACATACCATCATCGTCTAACTCCTTCTTCCTAATCACTTCCAATTCCCTACCTCTCCCATCGGTTTTCTATATATTTTTTATATTTAATATGAACTTTGTTTATTTTATAATTATGTTTTAAGTGTAATATGCTGAAATCCAAATGTGTAATAAACGATTATAGGCGTAATGTTTTTCTTTTTTTTCTACATTTATGCACACGTATGTATATTGTATGCGCTGTATTTTTCCAGAAATAAAATAAAAAATAAATAAATAAAAAGAAATTATGTATGGACCTGTCCTTGAACTTGAACGTACCAGTGATGTTCGATGCTGATTTCAAGTTTTCCATCTTTCTGTTTCCAAAATGTCACTTTTCTTTTTCTTGTCGCTTCCGTTAACCAGATTCTATGCGCTGTAATAGGAAATTTGACTTCAAAAATATAATCATCAGATATTCCATCTGGAGAAGCTCCCAAAAATGGAAATTTAGGGTCAATGAATAATCCACATTGCTGAATTTCCACTTTTTCTAGACATATTTTTCATTCTAGTGCAGTTGTTTCATTTTCTTTTCCATGGCAAATTGATGCTACGTTGCTCAAATCCCATTTTCAGTCATGGATTTAACTAAATTGGCGCATTTTGTGTGTTGTTAACTATTGACAATTTTGCCAAAGTTAGACGCAGTTACCATTTTTCTTCGTAATTCCAACCACTCGCTGCTTTCACCTTGAATAACCGTAAGTTTTTCAATTCGCAATCGATCATTTTTCTATTTTCCAATTCTTGAAATAACAGAGCTTTGCTTTTTTCGAATATTTCTGATGGAACATCGGGTTGGTTGCAATGTTCTCCATAATGCGAATTATTGTTTTTTTTTCAAAAAAACTTTCTGCTTTTATTTCTTTTATAAAGAATGGATTTACTTAAATGCCTCTGTCTTCTTTATTCCACTTTTGATATCCTGCCATAGGGACTTTGCCTATATATTTTTTATGTAATCTTGACAGTGGCTGTTTTGTATTAAATGATATAACTGCCGCATTACATCGCGCTTGGTAAGACTGCTTTTGGATGTAATTTGTCCTCTTACCACCAATAAATTTTGCAATGATGCCGTTAAACCTTTCGAGAACATTACTATCTACATCATGAATTAGGCTTCTTGCATGTATTGCTACCTACGTTGTTATGTAACGTATTCTTTCCCAAATAAAGTCACCCATCAAACAACTCATTGCATCCAGTGTTTCATTTTCCGACAAACAATTTTAAAAACTTCTACATTTATCATGGTTTCCAAATGCATCTATCGGGGCGTTCAAAATGTCATTATTCAGGCAATCAATTTTCTCATCAATTGAAAAGTTTTGACATTTATTGTAAGCTACTGCTGATGTAATATTTCTTCGCATTTTTAGATTTTTTTTCACAGACATTACAAGTTGAATAAAAGCTTTTAAAAAGTAGATACCTACGTTTTGTTTTTTAAATTACAATTCTGCCTATCTGACGGTTTTCTATATTAGAACGGTCAGAATCGTAGCCTAATTGTATATTATATTTATACATGGTGTATAGCTCTGTCATATGGCTCTAACGCAAATGTATTGGCATTATTTGCTGTCCCCTTATATACACACATTTTGACTCGCAGAAAGCAAGCTGAAGTGGCGCGCTTGTTTTAAACTCGCATAAGATCACACCGGTCGTAGGTTCAAAACCTACCGATATGTATATATTTTTTTTGTTTTTATACATAAAGAAACATTGTTATCAAATAAATGAACACTTTTTATTAAAAAAAAGTAATATTGTAAATTAAAAAAAAAAAAAAATAATAAATAAATATTATTTTAGTTATTATTGTTTCTATTTTTCAACATACGATTTATCATGTTTTTAAACCTCTTTCATTTACACGGTGAAATAGCCATCTAAAACCGATATTTTTTTACTTTCACTCTCCGATCCATCGAAATGTCAATTTGGTAATAATAAGTCATGAAACAGAGCGTCGCGAACGCAACCGCATATGTCGGCCTTCGAAGCCGAAATGAACCACGTTTCTAAGAGCCAATAACATTTCACTATTAAAGGTTGGCTGTTATGCCATTTGAATCAGTAATTGATCCCCACATAAGAACCATATTGACCCAATGTCGCTTGCGGCATTTTGAATGCCAGCGCGTCGTCGCGAGAAGAGCGCGCTCATCTCATTGTATGACAAAAATAATATAAACGGGCTCTGCAAAATATTATTTTTAAAATATACTGATATTTTATTTGAAAAAAATAATCGTCAGTACTACAAGTTTATTGTACATAGTTTATGTAAAAAAAAACAAACTTGAAAAAAAACACACAGTAATAAGTAATATTTAACAGTGAATATGGATGAAAGTTACACTTTTTATATATTTTTTTTTAACAAGAAAAACTTATTTTTTTAAATTTATGCGAAAGCATTCGTCTTTACAACTATTGTTAAAATGCCGTAGTATTTTTTTTGAGTTTCTTGATCGTGCAGTTTAGTGTGAGGCACGTTTCAAAAATGCTCTAAAATGAAAATTTCCTGTATAGCTCCCAGATTTAATTATTTTCCTCAATTTTCCAATACTTTAAAAAAAATCTGAAATAGCTATCTACTTAAGAAAGGTACCGTGAGTTACGATATTTTTGTTTTGTTGGCTAACATCATCAGTTATTTCAGTATGACTGTTCAAAAATTGCCAAAAAATGTAATTTTCGAAATTTACCTACATCGTCGCCTTAATAAACAATTGCTTGACGTCCAGAACTTTCGCCTCGTTGAAAAGACGCTCTGACGGGTAGTCATTAGGTTTCCTATAAATAATCCGTAACAACAGTTTTTGCGTCTTTATTAGTGGATCCAAGGCCTGTTTCGTGCAAGCACCCCACCCTACAATCCCATAAATCATAAGACTTTGGCATAGAGCTATGTAGGTGATTTTAATTGTTTTCCGAGATAGTACATTGCGCAGTTCACGAAAAACATATATTAATTTCCGTAATCGATCAGAGAGTTGAATTATGTGGCTAGACCAATTCAGCTTAGAATCCACATTTATTCCAAGGTATTTTATGTTATCTACAACACTTAGTCGTTCACATGAGCATGTGCAATCTTTAAGGCAATTGTGAGAGTGGATTTTTAAGAAGCTGGAGATATGAACTGATCTTAGGCTAAAGTTCATTACTTTGGTTTTCGACGAGTTAATTGTTAAAATATGTTTATTTAGCCACTCACTAACGGTATCCAGAGTATTTTGAAATTTAAGTGTGACTTCTGCCGAATTAGTCGCTTCCGTTAACAAGACCGTATCGTCTGCGAATGAGATGACTTTCGCATTGAGTTGGAGTTCAGATAATTCATTAATATATATTAAAAATAGGAGTGGCCCAAGCACACTCCTTGTGGAACGCCATATCTTATATTTAGTTTATCACTGATCTGTCCATTTATTGCTGTTACCTGGGATCTGTCATCTAAGTAACTTCTAAACCATTCCATGGATACCCCTTTAACTCCAAAGCTCTCCAGTTTTTACAGAGAATCGGGTGAGACACCGTGTCAAATACTTTTGACAGGTCGAGGAACGCTGCCATGACTTTTCTCCCCTTATCAATATTTACTGATATATATTGGGTAACAGCGTTAATTGCATCTTGCGTTCCTCGACCTTCTCTGAAGCCGAATTGGTTGGTTGAAAGGAGCCCCTCATCCTCGACGTGTTTGATAAGCCTCTTTTTTACAATTTTTTCAATTACTTTTGAAATTATACTTTGTAGAGATATCGGTCGATAGTTTCCAATATCTTCTTTGTTTCCATTCTTATTAATATTATTCCATTCCATTTAATATTAAATCGCTTTATTTGATCAAAGAAATCGGCGAGCTTATTTCGTAGACGCAATATCATACAGCTAACCTTAACCTAACGGAAAAACATATTTTGCAGTAAAAATAAGATAAAACTCTTATTAAAATTACTTATAGAGGCAGCCCCTATCAAATATATCTTTGATAAACATACAGCAGAAAAAAACATATATTTTTTAAAGCAATATACATATAATGACAAAGGGAAGGGACAGGGGAGGGGACAAGAGAAATTTATAAGCTCGTGTTAAAGTGTTCTTTAAGCCTACACTTGAAGCATTACAAACTCGGTGCTGTCCTTACACTATGTGCGTAAAGCACTTCAGATAGGGGCTCGTACTGAGAAGGAGTGCGAGTAAAACTCACTACTGTAACCAGGGATCGAGAGCAGTGATCTTCAGATCTCATTGGGTGTTCGTGAGGTTAAAGAGAATTAAACCTTTTTATGAGATAGCTCCGAGTGGCCCCATCCAAGATTCTGAGGAACAAACCGAATAATCTCGTATCTTTCTTTCTCGGGTCGTCAGCCAGTGAAGTCTCCTTCTGTGCTCCGCAATATGGTCATACTTTATTAGGTCATAAATAAAGCGAATGCAGATATTTTGCAGTCTTTCAGCCCTGGTGGCTCGATCTTCCTTGGTGTCAAGAAAGAGGTCATCTTAATAATTAAGGAGAGGGAAGGGAACGGATTGGCACACAAACTATTATTGATAAAAAATAGCTAGTTTCACTTTGTTTAACTTCAGTAGTGATTGAATACTTTATAAATAGGATAGAAAACGAATTTACCGCGTGAAATTTGTAGGACCCGACGTTTCGGTGACGTTGCAGCCGCCGTTGTCTAGGGTAGACTGTCTACCCTAGACAACGGCGGCTGCAACGTCACCGAAACTACAAATTTCACGCGGTAAATTCGTTTTCTATCCTATTTATAATGTCAAACAACCGCGATAGTCTTTGATTGAATACTGTTAAGTTTGACCTCTTTTTAGAGCGGCTAAAATCCCTTAGCTTCTTTATTAAGGCAATAGTGGTTTGATTCCTATCCCAGAGAACGCAAGCAGTGTATTAAAATACCCGACCCAACAACTGGTCTGGTCGATATCACTGGCGCCATTTCGCAGGGAAATTCTGTCTCCCTTACTATTCCCCATCTACATTAGACCACTTATTAATGGTCTTCCATTATTATAGGTATGCCGATGACTTCCAAGTGTAGGTTTATGTCAAACCAGGCGGTCTCACGGCGGCTACTTCCAAAATAAATTCGAATCTGATCCACATATCAAACTGGGCGGAAAACAGTGGTATACTTTTTGGTGCGACGAAATCCCAATCGACTGAGATCGGCGGACACAAAAATGTTATCGTCCATTAATCTGTCTTCCTTGCCTCCAGTTCAGATCGGTCACAATGTCATCGAATATCCCTTGAAGTAAATTTTCTGTTTTTTTATTACATTACTTTGATTAACCCTTCGAGTAGCGGCATGATTTCATGGCAGGCCGCGGCAATTTATTAGAATTGCTCGACAAAAAGTACTATATTATGGAACTACTATAGCAATCATAAAAAGAATAACTATGCAATGATCGCATTGACATTTCGTATATAGAATATTGAACTCTCATTTTTTAAACAATTAGATAATTATGAATAAATATGAGAAATCCGAAAAAGTGAAAAAAACTCGGCATTTCTAACTTGTACTTGTCTTACGGAAAAACACGGAACGCTATTTAGAAATTGTAAATACTATCGTAATCTTTATTAGATTCTCTATCAAAGTTAATATTTCGTATTGCTTATTTACATACAAAATTGTTTAGATATTAGCTCATAAAAAAACAATAGAAATTTTTATGATTTCTCAAAAAAAAAAAAAATATGTTTGACAATAGAATTTTACCAGAAATGTCAGCGAAGTGACGCGAGAAATTATTCCGTCTATGTATCTATGGTAATAATGAGATATTTGGTATGGATTTTAGGATGCGTTCGAATTAGAAAATAATATTACTGTGCGCTCCGGGAGCAAGCCGCCAATATTGGGCGTTACGTAGTCAACGGTGTTCTTATGTGCAACCAAATTTGGTCGTTACGTAGCCAAAGCGTATTCATAATCTGATTATTCTTTCCCGATTATTAAAAATCTGAAAATCTGTTGAGTTGGAGAGAATTGTATTATTTTCCCCATCCCCTCAGCTCATGTTTTTAAAAATCTCAATTCTTCATTAATTCAAGGTTTTTTAAATATTTCAGGCTGACTGGATAGTGAATCACCTGGGGCCTATGCTAAGATCTTCGGAGTTTGCTCATCTGAAATTGTTCACGATTGACGACCAGAGATTCAAAGTACCTCTATGGATCAGAGCGGTAGGTTTATTTAATTGTATTTGTTCTTCTTATATTTCAGTGAATCTAAACTAATATTATAAAGAGGTAAAGTTTGTGACGTTGCAGGAAGTAATCTCTGGGTCTACTGAACCGATTTTGAAAATTCTTTTACCAATAGAAAGCCACGTTATTTGTGAGTGTCATATGCTATATATATATATATATATATATATATATATATATATATATATATATATATATATATATATATATATATATATATATATATATATATATATATATATATATATATATATATATATATATATATATATATATATATATATATATATATATATATATATATATATATATATATATATATATATATTCGTGGTAGTAAGATTTGCAAAGTAACTCGGAGAAAAAAAGGTCGAACGAAAACGTTTCTAACTAACGCTGCTTTAACGATGAGAGATATGTGATTAAGTGCTTGATAGAGCTTGATAATGCCTACAAAAAAGTCAGCGACAGCATTTGTCTAAATTTTATATATTTAAGTCACAAAAAGTAGTATTTTATATTTTAAAAATAATTTAAATCGTTAGGTCATATTTATTGGTCATATTATCAACAATTATGAATTCTTATCAAAATAAGTAAATCTATCGACTCAAATATTTAAAACAAAAGACTTTTCCCTTTTACTGCATATAATTTCCCTTTTACTGCATAAATATGCTCACAAATAAGACACTCACAAGAAGAGTGATTCGAGTTTTAATTCAAAACTCGAATTTTGAATTAAAACTGACATAATGTGAAAAAAAAACCGTCTCGCAATAATTTAGTTTTTAACACGAATAAAATGATAAAAGTGTGAAAGAAGTCATATTGAGTGTTTATATATTCGCAATCAAGTGATATTACATTGATTTGAAGGAATAAGTGAATTTCGTAAATAGTGCACTTAAATCTGATGTGGCGATATATTCATTTCGCTACCGCTTCGCAGACTTTAATTTAAAAATCGGTGTAATTACACGCTAATCACGCAGGAAAGGCGTAATGCTAATAGTGCAAGTCACATGTATTCTTCTGGAATAGAAATCTCGGAAATCGATCCAAAAACGGGTGAGTTGCCAGATATAATAGATATAATATGGCTAAATCAAAGAGCGATGAAAGCCACTTCCAAAAATTAAACAAGCGGTTGGATGACATCACTGGCATGTTACAGACACTTACATCTGAAGTTGTCTCGCTTACAAGGAATAATAGGGAGAGTTTCCAAAATGTTAATAAAAAAATCGAACAGCTGGATCGAAATATGAGAAGGATGAATGTAATTATATTTGGCCTCGAATCAACCTCTGATAGAGAAAGGTACGAAGACTTACTCTCTCTTGTTTGTGACTTGATACGAAATGGGCTCCGATTAGCAATAGACATGCACCAAATTGCTTTTGTTACCAGAATCGGGCCCCGCGCAACAAATTCGCCTATATTAGTACAGCTCTCTAATTACAGCATTAAGCTGTCTATTTTGCAAAATTCAAGGAAAGTACAGGGGCAAAACATTCGCTTCTCCGAGGATTATACGATACAGCAGAGAGAGGTCAGACGTACCTTGATATCGCATATGATTGCTGCGAGACTCCAGGGACATACGGCTCAACTGAAAGGTGTGAAGCTATTTATAAATAACAAGCTATGGAACAGCGAGAGGCTGGAAGGTGTATCAGCTGAATCTGAATCTGAGCTGCCTACCACCAACAGCATTCACCCGAAAAATGCGGTCAACTTCTGCTCTCAGACTGCAATGACAAAGGAGAAGATCCACCACCACGAAGCCCCTGTGGCTAATCGTGGGCCGATAGCAACGAGTCGCGCCACTGTCACCGCGCGCGTTCCTCCTGCGTCCAATCAAACGCTGACCGCGCCTAGCGGTGCCAAATTCCATAACCTCCGCCAAAGGAAGCTGACGCGTACGCAGTTTCTGCGCCATACTTCCCATGCTGGAAACTTGCGGAAACCACTGGTGAAGAAAAAGAACGACACCGGATCGGGCTATTCTCGCGATGTTACTGCCGCAGACGCCGGGGATGTTACGCCTTCCTTCCCTTCTACAAGAACGCCCACAGCAGCCAAGGGAAGAATTGCCGCGAATCCACTCAACACCTCGACCGACTCAAAGGATGCGGACACCCTGGATGGCTGCAGTTCCGAACACCAATCTATCTTAGATATTCCTACTTACAATTGAAGTGTACGACAAAGACTATCTAATTTGGCTACAAACGAAGCTGTTAATAAATATACATTCAATATTGCAAGCATAAATATTCGTTCGATTAGTAAAAAGTTGGATGAGATCATAAATATGTTGTCTATGTACAGTATTCATATTCTTGCTGTACAAGAGGTTATGTTTTTGTACAATCGCCTCGAATGAATAGTAAGAGAAAACGCGGCGGTGGCGTTGGGTTTTTTATTCAGAATAATTTCATGTTTAATATAATAGACTTTGAATACGATATTAGATTAGAGCAAATATGGATTCAGTTTACTTTTAAAAAACAAACATTTATCATAGGTTCAATATATCGTACTAGTGACTATGGCTGGGCAGGCTGCGCTCAATTGCTTGAAGATCGGTTGTCTTATGTGTCGCCCATCTGTGACATACTTATTGTTTTGGCAGATTTTAATGTAGATTTGCTGGCCCCTCTCTCTCGGGAAGCTACTATACTACATGGATGTATCGATGCTTTCGGCTTACATCAAATAATATCGCATCCTACACGTGTAACCGACGCTCATAAGTCATTGCTTGACGTGGTTATAACTAACGGGAAAGCCGATTGCATTCGAGCTTCGGTCCTACCCATGCCACATCTAACCGATCACTCACTAGTTTTGGCTTCTCTTAATTTCCATAAACCCACTAAGGCCATACGCACAATCGAGTATAGGCCGATTGATCGGATTAAACAAGACATTTTCATAAACCATCTGTCTAAAATCGATTGGTCATCTTGTTTAAAAACACATTCTCCTGAAGACAATCTCAACACTCTTAGCAACCTAATTATGTCTGCTTTTGATTTGTTTGCCCCGATACGAAATCATACGATACGTGAAAGAAATACACCGTGGATAAGTGACGAAATCAAGGAGCTCATGTTCCGTCGCGATAAACTTGCTAAGAAAGCTCGTATTAGTGAACACTATAGGAAACCTTATAATCATTTAAGAAATTATATTAATAGTTTGTGTAAGCGGGCGAAGAGTGTATATTTTTCTCATCATGTTAATACTAATTTAAAAATAGCAAAATGTTATGGAAAGAAATCAATCACCTGACAAATGCAAACTCTTTTGATAGCGCCTTGCCACCAAACTTCGATGCAGAGTCGTTAAATGTATATTTCTCTGACAACTCAAAAATTTTAAAAGCGGACGTAGATTCTATTCAGTATTACAATATGTATCCTAATTTACGCAACATCAATACCTTGCAGTTTAATAAGGTGTCTTACAGGGAAGTCACGAAATATATAAATGAAATTAGCTCAAATGCGATTGGGAATGATGGCATTTCTATCAAAATGTTAAAAATCTGTTTGCCATATATAATTGAGTACATTACCGCTATAATAAACAAGTGCATCGAAACCTGTCAAGTGCCACGTCAGTGGAAAATTTCACTGATTCGCCCGATTCCAAAGAAAACACCTGTTTCTAGTTTTAAAGATCTCCGCCCTATCAGTATTCTTCCTTGCTTTTCAAAAATCCTGGAGAAGGCTATTTATTCACAAATGATTCCTTTTATCTCGAAAAATAATCTGCTTCCTGATTACCAGTCTGGCTTTCGCCGCAATCATAGCACCTCTACTGCGCTGGCGCACGTCACAAATTTATGTCTATCCAACATGGATAAAGGCAAAGCAACTGCCCTCATACTTTTAGATTACAGCAAGGCTTTTGATTCTCTGGATCACTCTCTTCTGGTGGCAAAACTTTTACATCTAGGCTTTTCTGGGTCAGCATGCGAATTGATAAGTAGTTATCTGTCAGAACGTTTTCAAAAAGTAATTTTGAAAGATGTATCTGGCCGTCAATCGATTTCCTCTCTTCGTGAAGTTAAAACAGGCGTATCAATACTGGGCCCGGTCTTATTTGCACTATATACTTCTGACATAGCTGCAAATTTTGAAAACTGTCGCTATCATCTATATGCCGACGACACTCAATTAATGCATTCCATAGACACGAATTGTCCATTTTCAGCAGTCAGCCTAATCAATGCCGATCTTGAAAGGTTATCCGCTTGGTCCAATAAACATGGCTTACAAATCAACCCTTCGAAGTCATGTTTTATGATTATTGGGTCGAAACAGGGCAGGACTAAAATTGCTAACTATGGCTCTCTTCCTATAATGGTGGACAGTTTGCCAATACCACTGGTCACTACGGCTAAAAATCTGGGTATTCTATTTGATGGAAAATTACGGTTTGAGGAACATGTCAGCAAAAGCGTTGGGTGGGGTTTCTCACGTCTAAAGGCCTTATACAGAATTCGGGAGTACCTCAGCGTCAGAATCAGAATACTACTTGTAAATGCCCTTATATTGTCTATAATGGACTATGGCGACTGTGTGTACGGCCCCTGTCTATATAGGAAGACTGAGCGGAGACTTCAGAGACTGCAAAATGCCTGCGCAAGATTTTGCTTTAGGATTCCTCCACGTCATCATGTGTCACCATTCCTTGCGAAAGCTTCCATGTTGAATATGAGTAAAAGAAGGCAGCTCCATCTTGCGACCCTTGTACTCAAGGTAGTACGCAATAAACAGCCGCGATATCTTTACTCTATTATGACGTGGTCCCGTAACCGGCATGTCCATTCAACACGGGCACGTGAACAACTTGCTATAATACCCAAGCACAAAACTACACATTTCCAGTGCAGCTTTTCGTATTATTCTGCGGTTGTATGGAATCGGTTAGGAATGGCTTTGCGGTCGAAATCAATTGCAGTATTTAAGGACCACTTTAAAAGTTTATTATTAAAGGAAGATATTTAGATGTCATAATTTGATTTTATTTTAAAATAACTATTGCTAATTGGATTATTACTATTTTCTTCGTTTATTTATTAATTTGTAACCTGATTATTTAATGTTAAATATTTTGATTTTGATTATTTTTGATTTATTATATGTAGATTATTAAATTTATGTAATTACATTATTTTCTTTTAATATCATTTGATGTTAAATATCTTGATTTTGATTATTTCGATTTGTGTATTTATTTGATTATGATTATTTGGATTTTTTGTTTTAAGATTTATTTGATTTGGTTATTTTATTTTAAAAATCATATACCTATGTATCAATAATTAATAGGTGTGTCCTGAAAACCAGGATAAGAGATATCCTGAGGATACCCCTAATTTGCAGCGTTTGTAGCTTTATTTCATAGTCTTTGTCTATTTATAGTTTTAATTTTTAATCTGTGTGTTCTTGTTTTTTTTTTGTATATGTTTTTTATAACAGCTGCAAATAAATAAATAAATAAATAAATAAGACACTCACAAATAACGGTATTATAGTCAAATTGGCATGCAAATACATACATACATATGCAGTAAAAATATAACCCTTCTTTTGGCAGTCAGGAAATAAATCATAGCACTCAGTACTAACCGAACCACACTCATAATTTCATTACAGGTAAAAAGTTTTATCGCCCAACGAAGTGGGCACGGGTCAGCTAGTTATATATATACCGACACGGCCCGGTGGCATAGTGGTTAGATCGCCTGATTTTACATTGTAAGGTCCCGGGTTCGATTCCCGGCTGGGTCACCATTTTCCGTTGGGATCAAATTAACGGAATTGCATTTTCAATTCTGTCGATCGAATGCAATAACAAGACACACACTTACATACATGTTACACGCACACATACCTACATATAAACACGTCATAGTAGGTTGGTTGTAAGAAATTGTCATATGACAATAAACCCGCCCATTGTGAAATTTCACAATAAACAGTAGAAACAAACAAACAAACTTATTGAAGATGATGCCAGAATTGTGTATTCCTTCTCAAGAGACACAAATTGAAGTGAATGTAGCATGTATTGAAGAGCAGCCCCTGAAAGGTTTAGGAGTGTTAAGATAGGTATTTCTGCAGTCTTACGAGTTTTGGGTATTTATTTATTTTTATTTATTTTGTTTATTCACTTATTACTAATCAACATAACAGTAAAACCAAGGCATTGAGAAGTAAAATTAATAAAGATATTACCATAATTATACAAATAGAATGACACTTATAATACTAGATATCATGCATATAAGAATAAATAATTAATAGCTTGCAATTTAAACAAGTGAGGGTTGGCTGTAAAAATATCGAAATCTGGTGCCATTAAGTGAATTTCATTCAAACGCCGCAAAGCAAGCGCCAACAAGTTTCACCTCGTAAGGTTAGTGCGCGAGAACGGCTCCGCGAAAAGATGGTGCGATCGAGCACGAAGATAATTATTTGGTATGAAAAGATCCACCTTGGCTGGTAAGCTAGGGTTATCAGTTTTACCACGAATTAGATTGAAAACATAGGACATGGTCAGCATTTCTCTTCTGAGACAAAGAGAATTATAGCCAATCATGCCTGTGATAAATGCAGTCGGATACAAAAATGGATAATATCCGTACTGCTTGAAGTTCAAAAATCTCAAAAAACACTTCTGTACCTTTTCCAGCATTGATGAGGGTATAAGTATCTTCATGCGGATTCCAAATAGCTGCATTCGTTTCAATGCGACTTCTAACAATCGAGTTGTACAATGTGCGCATAACCCGAATATTATTGAAGTGCTTGAATTGCCGTATCACAAACCCTAGAAGCTTGAAAGGAGTTGTAGATAGTTGCCTAATGTGTTCCTTAAAGTTTAACCTGGGGTCGAAAAAAACTCCCAAGTCCTTGACTTCAGTAACTCTGGGAAGCACACATCCAGCGATGGAGTAATCATACATCAGATGAGCACGCGATCTTGTGTATGTCATCACTGAAAATTTGTTAATATTGAAGTTAAGATTACGAGCTTGGCTCCATGTGTAAACTCATCAATATCACTCTGGAAGAGCTCGGAGGCCTGAGCACTTCCAGTTGATAAAAACAATTTGATGTCATCAGCAAACATTAGACAACGTGCAGAACATTACTTTGCTTAGATTATTAACAAATAAGTTGAATAACAACGGCCCCAAGTTTGATCCTTGGCTAACCCCCGATTGAGTGTTGTATAGTTTGGATTCAAAATTAATATAAAGGTTTATCTGCAGTTATAATTATACCATAATGCTATTTTACATCCAATTTAGTTCCAAGGATGGTCGAGTATCGGGGGTATAATCGTCCAGTCCCTTTATTAGATATGCGTTTTTGAACCATCAGTATACAGGCTGAGTTTTATATTAGTGACATCCTTTTAATGGGTGAATCAGTACGAGCAAATTTGTAATCTCATGCATTGAAAAAAGTTTGAGAAGCATTGAATACGCTGCGCCATCTAGCAGTAGGTAATATATCGCGAATAAACAATATTCGCGATATTTTACCAACCGGTAAATTGCGCAATGCGCTCAAATCTTTTTACACTATTTTTCTAAAGAAACAATAAACAAAGTTTCAAATAAACAAAAAAAACGGAAAGAAAACATTTATTTTTTGTTTTTTTCCCAAAATTTTTATCAAAACTTGCTTACCTGCTCGTACTGATTCACATTACAAGGATGTCACTTATAAAAACTCACCCTGTATATTGTAAGTTTATCTGAGCACAATTAATTTCTTGCGGTACTCACGGTATCTGGTAGGCAGGCATACCTAAAAAGAAGCGCAGTATTTTATTAGAAGTTCGCTCAACGGTAAAAACCCTCATATACAGGTTGGTGACTATCCTAATTTCGACTTGTATTTTAGATGAAAGAAGCCCAACCAACTGTTATGGATTACATCGACGGAATAGCGCTACACTTCTACTGGGACAAAATCGTGCCATCATCAGTCCTGGACGTGACCGTAGCAGAAAACCCCGGAAAGATCCTGCTGGGAACTGAGGCATGCACTGGTTAGCATAAAGACTTCTCATTCTTATATATCTGGCAAGGTTATCCTGCTATAACAATGCATTTGTTGACTTAACTTCCCACTTCTATGCATATTATGCTGTATATTTCTGTTGGTTATCTTCGTAAATACGACTACTTATGTTCGAAAAAAAGAATAAAACAATCTAAACATCTGGCAAGACAAAATTCCAGGACCTCACTTCTTCTTCATCTTCTTCTTCCTCAGCCTGGTTTGGTGTACTTTTGAGCGTAGGCCTCTTTCTTCTTCTTTCATGTCTCTCTGTCGGCTGCTGCCTTCAGCCAGTTGGTCCCTGCTGCTTTACTGATGTCGTCCAGCTATCTGTGGTCTTCCTACGCCTAGACCTCACACATATAATAATTGTGACAGAAATCGATATAGTCATTATAGTCAATACAGTCAATAATCAATAGCGTTTTAGTAATCACAAATTGCAAATAATAATATTAAACGTTTAAAATATAAATATTTAAAAATATATATAAAACAATATTTTTGAAAAATAAAGAAATCATAAGCCTAAAACTGACGCAACAAATAATTTATTAAATAAATACTAAAAAAACAAAGTCAGACAAAATACAAGATAAATTCTCAGTAACCACATACGTACCACAACCTATTTTAACAACTCAGTCTTTAAACTCCTCGACTGTTCATTCAGAGAAACTATTGCAAGAAAATGTAGTATGTGACATCGTGAACCAATTTGTATTTGAGAATGTAACCTCCGATGTAATTGTTAAAACATTTGAATGTTCAAACTTAAAATACACGGAAGATAATTGGGGTATGTCAGTAAAGGTAATTAATTCAGTTTTTGATGCTATTGCGCCACATTTGGCTGTTATTTTTAATCAAAGTGTAGACCTAGGAGTTTTCACAGATCTAATAATAAAACAGCCGGCTCATTCCATTATTTAAATCAGGACTACAGACTGAACCAATAAATTATAGACCAATTTCAATACTGCCTGTTCTTTCAAAAAAAAAATGAAAAAATTATAAACAATCAATTGCTTATATTTTTTATTTCAAATAAATTGCTTCATAAAGAACAGTATGGTTTTAGTAAAGGCAGGTCCACTATCGATGCTGGTGCTAAACTTTTGGAGCATATATTTTATGCATGGGAGCACTCCCAAAATGGAATTGGTGTTTTTTGTGACCTTTCTAAAGCCTTCGACTGCGTAGTCCATGATACTCTTCTGCGCAAATTAAAATTTTATGGTTTAGAAGGTAAAGCATTGGAGTTGCTCAGCTCGTATTTGAGTAACAGAATACAAAAGGTTGATATTTCCGGAGTTAAATCGGAAGGATCTATTGTAAGAATGGGCGTTCCTCAAGGTTCAATTCTGGGTCCTTTTTTATTTCTAATTTACATTAATGACTTGCCATTTCTTGTACAGAAATTAAGTAATATAGTTTTATTCGCTGACGACACTTCGCTCATATTCAACGTTCCTAGGAAAACCAATAATTATGATGAAGTAGAAAACACACTGACAAAAGTTTTAGGATGGTTCACCGCCAATAATTTGCTTTTGAACTCTAATGTGCATTAAATTTATCTCACCTAACGTTAGTGACTCTGACATTAATATTGTTGTGGACGGTGAAATACTAAAGTTTGTAAATTCTACAAAATTTCTAGGAATTACAATAGACAATTAACTTCAATTGGGTCCTCATATTGAATTATTACCTGGAAGACTTAGCTCGGCAGCATTTGCGGTACGTCAAATAAGGCAACTAACTGATGAAGCTACTGCCAGAATTGTCTATTTCAGCTACTTCCATAGTATAATGCCGTATGGGATTTTGCTCTGGGGGCGCGCAGCCGATATGCAAACGATATTTACTTTGCAGAAAAGAGCCATACGATCAATTTATTGTTTAAACTCCCGAGCATCGCTAAAAGAGAAATTTAAAGAGATCAATATTCTGACGGTTTATAGTCAGTATATATTCGATAACATAATGTATGTTCGTAAAAACTTGCACAGGTTCCGTAGGTTGGGTGACATTTACAATAGGAACACCAGGTTCAAAAATAAACTAGCCATTACGGGCTCTAGGTTAGCAAAAGTGAGTAAATCTTTCATTGGAGACGGTGTTCGCTTTTATAACACTTTGCCTGAGGAACTAACCCTTTTACCAGACACTAAATTTAGAAAAATTGCTAAAGATACTTTGTGCTCTAGAGGCTATTATAAAATTGAAGATTTTTTAAGCGATACATTTGTCTGATCAAGTCTTTTTTGTGTAACATAGCTATGAAAACCATTTGTAAAGTGTTATTATTATTAGTATTATTATTACTATTACGTAAAGCCATTGATTATATAGTGTAGTAATCAATGGTAAAGCCTACAAGCAAGGCATAAATTTCTAGAAACATAAGACGTTCGGAAAGTACTGTAGGTCTACTTCGAATAAAATCTATCTAATCTATCTATCTATCTATCTATCTAGAACGAAGATTTCGCCGGTGCTGAAAGACTGTAGTCCCGCCTATTCGATGGCAACCTTGTGTCCAAATATTAAGTTAATCGACCGACTGATTTTCGAGTTTTAAGCACAAACATACGCAGGCTGTTTTTTTTTCTATATTAAGATAATCAAATATTATCAAATTATTCCTAAGAGGTTTATCCCCCAATGTATGTTTAACATAAGAATAATCCGTTTCGTATACCTTATTATTTATACATTTACCTACATTTGTATGTTTATACTATACATATTAAAGATTATAATTATATATTTTTTTAAAGATTATATTTTTCGAGGTCGTCTACCTATAGCATGTATGATGAGCCAGTGCATAACTCTATATAAGTCCCGTATTGACTTAAGAAGATTATTAAAGAGGTTAAAGTCCAAATACATAAATGACGTTTGGATTATAGTCAAACGAACTTTGGGGAGGGTTATGTTGGCTTTGCTACGAGTGTCGTGATCATGTACGTGCATGTTAAGCGTACGCTCGTGTACGTTGTTTCTGTCATACACTAAAAAACTGAGAATAAACTTAGGAACCTAAACGTGTTACAAACCAACTCTAGGGTTTCCTGGAGAGGTGTGCTTAGCCCTTCGCTATCAGACTTCACTAAAATGTCCTATTACAAAGACACATGTTTGAATAGTAAGTAGTCTATTTAAAATAGACCAAAACCTTTCCAATATGGAAAGGTTGTGGTTCAATTCAGTCCACCAGGGGGCGCCCTAGTCATATTTCAATCTCGAAATATTGAACTTAGAGACTTGAAGTTTGGTATCCAGATATCATTTTAAGCGAATATCAAATTGTGAAATTTTCATTGCAATATCTCATATGCAAGCAACGCTAATAATGGGCCCGGTTGGGTTTCTTCGTGAAGTAAAATAGGAACTTAATTCTACCGAACGAAACAGAGCGATACGTTAGAACTATAACGGCCCTCAAGTATCGTTACATGCAATCAACAAATGCATTGATTTCCAGTGAAATGCACTGACACAAATTCAGCTATTATTCTACCTCGTGCAGCGATGAATCAGCACGATGAAACAATACTTTTACTCGGAATATTTTGGATTGCATCATTTCTCGGCCTATTTAAACCGGCGAAAAAGCAACCAAAGTATCACTCCTCGAATGATCACGTCCCCCAAGACAGCGACGGCATACCTTGGTACCCCGGATTCTTGGTTTCCCCCAAGACAGCGACGGCATACCTCGGTACCCCGGCTTCTTGGTTACCTTTTCCTTCCTTTCCTTATCGAGGCGAGAAGCATCAGTCTGCATTTCCACAGACTTGAGCCGTGCCCAGTACGAGATACTAGGAGCACAAGTACAATCCTCATCCATACACCCTCGTAGCTTCAGGCAGATAGCCAATACATTCGCGTCAATATAACCTATTCGGGAAGCGTTAAAAACTGACAATATCGAACTTTCAATAAACACCTTCTGATATACTTAAAATCGACTTTTAATACGGAGATAACCCGCAAGTTGACACCACCACCTCACACCGAATAATTTGGAGTCTAGTGAGGGGTGGTCCCTCACAGAACGGAATATGATATAAACTGTCGTCGATTTTCCCGCACCAAAACTATTTGTCGAACTCATAGACGCCCGAATAAGTTAGAACACATTTCGTACGGTGTTCGATTTAGCTGATTTACCTACGGTGCGTAGTTTTAAAGCGAAAAAAGGACAACCGTTCATTTCACATTCCGCTCAGACGTACTGCTCTGTCTCGTTCAACCGAAGTAATTTCCGGTTTTGGTTCAGAAGAAACACAATCGAGACCAATATTTAATTTTGCCAAAATATTTTAATAAAATTTTAACGCCGGCTGTTGGCGCTTAACCGAGAAACGAACCGCGTCGACCGAGGCAACTGAACCAAACCGCATTCGTCCGGTGGCCGAGAGAGGGTGCTTATTTTAGACGCTCATTTAGATCATTTACGATTTTATTTATGAAATTAATATTCATATGATATCAGTACTTGGCCACCTGCCGGAAAAGTCTTCGGGTGACACAACAGAATTTTTTTATTGTATTAAAGCTCTGGATTGTCGATCTCCTGACTATGAGGCCCACCGTTGTTCCCAGACGAGCTCGTTGCAGCCTTCGCCTAAAATTTAAATAGGGCTTCGGTCTAGCTTGTCTATGAATCAGTTGTATACTTCTAGTAACGAAGCTGACACTTTGTTTCAGGTTCCAATTTCTATCAGAGCGAGAAAGTCTCCCTGGGCAATTGGGGACGATCTGAGGAGTACATCGAGAATATTCTGGAGGTAAGAAACGGAGGTTACAGAAAAAATATATGCAAAAATCTGCTTCACCATCCCAATAAGACACACCTTATGCCTTGTCCCCTTATACCTTATATCATATGCCTTATGCCTTATTCCTTATGCCTTATCCCCTTTCCTGGCCAGAGCCTCCTCACTGAATATATCTCACCGCCGGCAGCTACATACAGGTGAAGTGACATCCTTTAAGTAGGTAAATGACTTGAAAATTTTAAAATTTTAATATTTTGAAAAATAGTATAAAAAGAGGTGATCGCGTAGCGTCGGCGTCGTCTAGCGGTAGGTAAAATATGGCGAATATTATTTATTGACGCAGCGCGCTCAACGCTTGACAAACTTTTATTTATTAGTATTTTTTTTCAAATTTACCAAAAATCAAAACAAAAAATAATGTTTTTCCAAAAACATATTTTTTTGTTACATTTTTCCATTTTTTAAATCAAAAGTTGCTTATTTGCTCTTACTGATTTAACCACTTCAAGGATGGTTTATAATTAAAGATCCACCTTGTATAGCGGGATCTCTACTGAAGGTGGTTCAGACTGGCCCCCCACCAACCTCTATGAAATAATTAGGGCTCCAATAGAAGTTTAAATCTGAGACACACAACTTGTCACAACTCGTCCTCGTACATTGAGGAGGGCCAATTACAATGGGCGAACCCGTCACCCCAGGGAATTATAGCGACCTTGTGCCATCCTGTCTCTAACGTAAAGAGTTTAAATGCCAAATACACAAATGTATTTTGGATTATAGTCAAACGGTCTTTAGGGAGGGTTATCTATATTGTCTTTTAAATGCTTCGATTGCCGAGATCATGTACGTGCATATCTATACTAATATTATAAAGAGGTAAAGTTTGTGACGTTGTAGGAAGCAATCTCTGGATCTACTGAACCGATTTTGAAAATTCTTTTACTAATAGAAAGCCACGTTATTTGTGAGTGCCATAGGCTATATATTAATCCGAAAAATGAAAAGACTTTTTCGTGGTAGTCAGATTTCCAAAGTAAGTCGGAAGAAACGGTCGAACGAAAACCTTTCTAACTAACGCTGCCTTAACGATGAGAGATACATGATTAAGTCCTAGAGAAAAGTTGTAGAGCTTGATAATGACTACAAAAAAAGTCAGGAACAACATATGTATAACTTTAATATTTAAGTCACAAAAAGTAGTATTTTATATTTAAAAAATAATTTAAATTGTTAGGTCATGTTTATTGGTCATATTATCAACAATTATGAATTCTTATCAAAATAAGTAAATTTATCGTCTCAAGTGTTTAAAACAAAAGACTTTTCCTTTTAACTGCATAAATAGTTAAAGAGATAATACGACATAGGCATGGAACCGCGACCGTGTCGTAATCTATCTATACTAATATTTTAAAGAGGTTTCTTGTTTTCTTCACGCAGTCGAAGAAAAGCTCAGGAACGATAATTAATTTAAATTTACTTATTACTTTATTATATACAATATATTTATGTGTGTATGTATGTCTATATGTATATATATGTCAATAGTATAGGTATGTATGGCCATTTATGAACGTATATTACACATAGTGTTATAACAATCCCTCCCTTCCATTTCCATTCCCCTATTGTACTTATACATTTATATTTAGAAATGCTTCTTTTTCCTTTTTTCTCAAAAAGAAGGTTATAAAATTATTATCTTTTAAATGGGTACTTTATATTTTTTGCTAATTTAAAATGTATTAATGGCTATATTAATGTTAATTTATAAAATGTTTTTTTTTATATATAAAGAATATGCTGTATACATTTAGTTAATAAAATAAATAAATAAATAAAGTTTGTGACGTTATAGGAAGTAATCTCTGGATCTACTGAACCGATTTTGAAAATTCTTTTACCAATAGAAAGCCACGTTATTTGTGAGTGTTAAATATAGTTAAAGAGATAATACGCTCTCAAAGAAGACACTCACAAATAACGGTATTATAGTCAAATTGGCCTGCAAATACATACATACATATGCAGTAAAAATATAACCCTTCTTTTGGCAGTCAGTAAATAAATCTTAGCACTCAGTACTAACCAAACCACACTCATAATTTCATCATAAGTAAAAAGTTTTACCGCCCAACGAAGTGGGCACGGGTCAGCTAGTTTAATATATGCCAATTAACATGAAATAAATAAATAACAAAATGGGACTCGGAGTCAGGCCAGACGAAGTAAAAACACATTTTTTAAAACAAGCTTTTATTAAAATGATATGTCCCGAGCCAACCCTGGGTGCAGCAGTCATATCATAGTGAAACTTGGAACGGTCTATCAATAGTTGAATGTGTATACAAAATTTCGTGTATGTTCTGTTGACCGTTCAGGAGTCTCCTCGTCGGGAGCCAATCCAGAATCAGGTCAAACTTTCCATAAAAATGCATTGCGATCGGAACTTCACCAAGATCTAAAATTTCAACTTCATAGGATTCTTCCTCCCACGACTTCCTCTTGGCAGTGGTTCTAATTCTGCTAGAACCACTTCTTCTTGGAAGTTATATGTATCGAACTAATATTGTGTATTTCACTGTACCAATAGAACCTCAACAAAGGATACACAGGCTGGATAGACTGGAACTTGGCGTTGGACGAGCAGGGTGGCCCCAACTGGTTCGAGAACTTCGTGGACGCCCCCATCATCACCTTGCCGCAGAGTGACGAGTTCCTCAAGCAGCCGCTGTTCTACGCCATGGGACACTTCAGCAAGTTCCTGCCGAGAGGCTCGACGAGGATCGCAGTCGACGTGTCCAGGAGTATCGCCCAGGTCGCCTTCAGTACTCCCGACGGCAGGGTCGTAGTGGTCTGCTATAACGGGTGAGTGACTAAGAGGAATAACAAAGGGTTGTCGACTACAGCGGGCGAGCCCGTCACCTCAGGAAGTTTTGACGATTAGTCGTTCTATCTCCCTGGAGTGAGCGCAGAAGACTCGAGGACAAAACAGTCCACCGTCTAGCTACGCCACAAGCCCGTAAGAGGCCAACGCCTTAACCGCGAGATAGCCAAGAGTGTTACCCGGCGGGCCTACACTCACGCCCTTACTTCCAATTGTGAACAGATTACTCCGGTCTCTCGATTGGTTACGAGTTCGAGGTCGCTTGCGCGGTTCTCTCCCTTACGAAGCGGTGAAACAGTGTTTTCCGAATCTATCGCGGACCACAGCGTCCTTTGCCCGGCTGTTCACCCAGGATCGGGTAGCCGATGGTCGTTTCAAGAGCAGTCGCCGTAAGGTCCGCAACCACCCTCGCTCTGTAGGAAACAGTACTGCTTCCACACTCCCCCGACTGTTAGTCAGAGTGCACAGTCGATTGGCTTACGCCGCACGGTGCGCAGACCGTCCAGGAGCGCCAGAAGGAATAGTCCGATCAGGAAATACACCATTCTTACAGTAAATACACCGAGAGAAATACTTCTAGCAGTCGTAATGGTGAACGAAAAATACCAGACTAATTGTATTAAACACTTAAATCTGAAAGCTACGCCTGGATTACACCGGAAATACAAGCTTGGTTTTTTTTTATTAGACTTGACAGAGTTCTACGGAATTGTATGACAGTAATACTAATGCAATGGATCTTAATTCATACTCATGTAGGTGGTATAATGGCGGCAATGCAACGTGAAAAAATATGAGTCCTTTGGTAGTGGTTCAGAAAGAATGGTGTGTTATGGGAATTTCCACAGCCGTATCGTCACAGTAGATATATGAGCTAAAGATAAGCAACTTAACAATCAATCATTCTTACCTTTGGTGGCACCATTGAATTACAGTACGCCGACAAGTGCTTAGATTATTGTTGAAGCGTGCGTCTGTGTGAGTGCGTTCGTTTCGATCGTTTGTACATAGTTTCCATACTGCTTTAGCTCATATATCTACTGTGGTATCGTGCTACTGTTATATTCTCATGCTGACAGAAATGACTACATTATTCACATTGGATCGATTGACATAACGCATTCAATCGACGACCACGCCAGCTACTAGCGCCTGACAAAACTACACTTTTACAAGAAATCATAACCCTTTTGATGTTTTGAGTAAACTGACTCGATACCGGTATCTCACTGTACTACGAGACTGATAGCGAATGGTTTCATGCAGCTTGGGTCATATTATTCATTGTGTATCTAGGGTCGGTCTAACTCACGATTCAGCTCCTATTCAGTAGCCTCCTCGAGTGCGGGACTACCTTGGGAAAGACTCTCGCGTCCCAGGCCTCACGACTGGTTGATCGGTTTCCCCTGTGGGGTGGCCCTCCAGCGCTACTGGACGGATTGCGCACCGTGTGGCGTCACCCAAACGGTTTTTCACTCTGACTAATTACTGACGGAGTGTGGAGATTACGGAAATAGACTGTCTCATAAGCAGCGGGGGTGGATGTTGACCTGTCGTCCTTCACTCTTGAAATGACCATTCGGCTACTTTTCCTGAATTTCGATCCGTGTTAAAGATGCCATGGTCCGCGATAGATTCACACTGAATCACCGCTGAACATACATCAGGTAGAGGACCGCGCAAGCGACCTCGAACCCGTGACCAGTCGGGAGGACGGAGGCATCCTGATGGTTAAATCCAGACTAAGACATCCTACCAAAACTGGTAGTCAGAGGCGAGGTGGCCCGCTGTGTATATTTCCTAGTGCATTGACGTAAGGCGTTGGACTCTAACGTTCATGTTGGCTTTGTTGGATAGTAGGTTTGTACCGTCCCATAAGTATTCTGCATATACCTCACGGGAGACAGAAAGATCACTATTGTTAAAACTTTCAGATGTGGGGTTTGCCCATTATAGTCGACACCTTCAAATGTATCACGATGATGATAATTTCTGTAACTGTTATTTTTCTTTTCAGGAGGAGAGTCACAGTCGACGTGACAGTGATCGTTGGAGAGCAGAAAGTAACAGTGACAGCTACTCCTTACTCTGTACACACTATCAACATCTGGCCATCAGCATAAACATTTATGTGAAATATTTGAATACATGGAAAAATCAATGTCATTTTGAAGAAATATATTGTCTTATAAACTTTTTTGGATTTTTATCCAACTTTATTATTATAGCCCATTAAAAACAGCAAATTTTCTAAACACGGTGTAACGATCCTTAAGTATCGTACATGCCAGTCAACAAATGCGTTGAATTCAGTGAAATGAACTGACGTCAATACAGTCATTGTTCCACCTCGTGCAGCGCTGAATTAGTACGAATTTTAAATATTTGTCAAATCATTTACATTGAACAATATTTTTGCTCGGAATATTTTAGATTGCGTCATTTTTCGGCCTTTATAAGGCGGTGAAAATAGCACCAGGGCATCATTTCTCGAATGATCACTCCCCCTAAGACAGCGGCGGAAACAACCCGGTACTACTCTCACGAGTTGGGTCAACGGGTCTGACCATTTTGGGTACCTCTGCCTTCCTTCCTCATATCGAGACGGGCAAGCATCAGCCTGAACTCCTACAGACTCGAGCCGTGTCGAGTACAAGATACTCCGAGCACAAACAATAATCCCTATCCATGCACCCTCGTAACTTCAGCCAGATAGCCACCGCATTTGCGTCAACACCTGGCATATTCGGGAAGCGTTAACAAATTGGCAATATAAATCACTATAAATTCCTTCTGATACAATAAATACCTTCTGATATACTTTCAATCGACTTTCAATACGGAGATAACCCGCAAATTGACACCACCTCCTTACATCAAACAACTTGGAGTCTAGTGAGGGGTGGCCCGTCACAACGGTATAAAAATAGCTTTTCGGAAGATTCGCTGATAGGGTTGATAGTAGATAACGTGCAGTAATTCAGGGAGACTGAATTTCTATTTGCATCTTCCTCTATTTTGCAGCACGCATTATACTTATAAATTCCTGTGAATAACGGGGTTAACAGCATCACGCATCTATCCAAATATTCCGATTATATCATTAGAAATATGTTGCTGACTATGCACTTTTCTTAAAATAAAAATCGTCTACTATACCATTCAATATAACTGTCAATAATAATAATCTAGAATTAAAAAAATCTACATAGTTCCTAGGCATTATGATCGATTATCATCTCAGCTGGAACAATTTCAGGAGTATCCCGTGATACCCATTGCGAACCATTATTAAGTACAAAATACTGACTTTTACTGCTGAATATAATTTAAAATATGTAATACTAGCTGCGCCCCGCGGTTTCACCCGCGTAGTGATGGAAAATTGTGATAATGATTAGTATAGACAACTATATGACTTTATAAATTATAGCCTATGTGTTATTCTGATGTGTAAGCTATATTATTGTAAAGTTTCATCAAAATCCATTCCGTAGTTTTTGCGTGAAAGAGTAACAAACATCCATACATACATTCTTACAAACTTTCGCGTTTATAATAGTAGTAGGATATGCTAAATCTAATATTAACGACCAAGGTGTAAACGATAAATATGCACTCAAACAATACATCCAGTATACCCATGTTCATGAAATCAGTTCTGATTTTCATTATTTGTCTGCCGTGTAAAGCCGGCTTTAGTCAACGCTACTGTCAAATGAATATTTCTGTTTGATTAGTTTTATATCAATATACTATTAACAACTGACGAATTCTAATATGCGATAACGAGCTTTAATTGATTATATTTATGCTTTTATTGTATATTCTGAATAAATAAATTGATGCTGATACTGATTCCGTTACTCGCGACATTATGGTAATTGTAACTGCTCTTAACTTTATAATTGATCAAAGTTATTTATTTGTCATTCTGAATTGTAATTATTATTTGATTATGATTATGAATATCGGATAACTATGACAATTAAAATAATGTTACCTGCTTTTATTTTTTTATCTGATCAACGATAGGAATTATGCAATTTATTTAATAATATTATATGACTATGATTATTTCAAAATTCTTTTGTTTTTTGTTATTTTAATTGTTCCTAATATTTATAATTCACCTTATTTATTTTTGATTTTGATTTTATAAGTCTCATTATCTACTTCTTATTATTTCTTTTTCTCAACAATTACTTTACATTTTTTTCCTTACTTTCCTTACTTTATAAAATGTTTGTTTTTTTTTTAGAATTCCTATTCATTATTATATTTTTTTATAAATTACTCCTGGCTCTTTTGACAATGCAATTATTTTATTACTAGGACTATTTAAACTGCTTGGTTTTTTTAGTAAATATTTAAACCTCTTATTTGTATTTTTTAGTTTACATTGCTTTAATCTTCTTTTTATTTATTGACTACGTACGTAACTCTTCGACTTTCAGTTTTTTAACGTATTCACTGGCTAATTTATGTCAAGATTTGTTAAGTTAGACGCCATCGGACGGGATACATAATTTAATAATTGAATTTAATTTCTTGCTATGATTAAGTAATTTAGTTATGTAATATTATACTATTTTTTTTTCTCAAGAAAAAGAAGTTGTCTAAATTCCGAAAAAAGTTGAAATCAGTTGAAGCAAGGTCCGGAGAGTCCTGTGGGGACGAATATTTTCCAGTGGCAGCTCCTCTAATTTGGCGACCGTCTGTCGTGCAGTGTGTGGTTGAGAGTACTCTATCGTTTTAATTCTTCATTACAACTCGCGTTTCCGGCCGTCCACGAGACTCGTGCTTTAAATTAAAATATTCAGAACGGAAACGGTTGAACCAAAAACGCACCGTGCGATTGTTAGTGGTGGCTGGCTCAAACACATCGTTTATTCTTCGAGCTGTATCTACAGCGCTGGTGCCAAGGCGTAATTGATATTCGAAAATAACGCGTTTTTTAAGTTTTACCATAGTTGTGAACAGAGAGATGTCAGAGTGAAATAAAATGACGCGAAACCAAATATATGACTTACTTCGAAACAGAGCTTTAATCTATACTATTATTATAAAGAGGTAAAGTGTGTGAGGTTGTAGGAATTAATCTCTGAATCTACCGATTTGGAAAATTCTTTTACGTATAGAAAGCCACGTTATTTGTGATTGTCATAGGCTATATATTAATCCGAAAAATGAAAAATGAAAAATGAAAACTTTTTCGTGGAATTGCAAGGTAAGTCGGAGAAAAAACGGTCGAACGAAAACGTATCTAACTAACACTGCCTTAACGATGAGAGATAAATGATTAAGTTTTAGAGAAAAGTTGTAGAGCTTGATAATTCCTACAAAAAAGTCAGTGACAGTATATGTCTAACTTTTATATTTAAGTCACAAAAGTAGTATTTTATATTAAAAAAATAATTTAAATCGTTAAGTCATGTTTATTGGTCATATTATCAACAATTATGAATTCATATCAAAATAAGTAAATTTATCGTCTCAAGGGTTTACAACAAAATACTTTTTTCTTTTACTGCATATAATTTTCCTTTTACTGCATAAATGGTTAAAGAGATAAGACACTCACAAGAAGATACAAATAACGGTAATATAGTCAAATTGGCATGCAAATACATACACACATATGCAGTAAAAATAAAACCCTTCTTTTAGCAGTCCGGAAATAAATCATAGCACTCAGTACTAACCGAAACACACTCATAATTTCATCACAAGTAAAAAGTTTTACCGCCCAACGAAGTGGGCACGGGTCAGCTAGTTTGAAATAAATTCGAATTTGGAATTATAAATTGAACGGTAGATATTTGAGTTCAAAGTTGCTAGTATTGAGGAACGACAATTTCATAAGTAATGATTATGTAATATTAATTTTCTTTTTGTATTTTTTTCCAAATAGTAGACAAGTGGTTCACTCATTTATAAAATCAAAGAGGCGCTTCACTGGTTACGCACACAGGCGCTGACCATGCTCGGCGCGGCACTGCATAAACCCATAGTATAAACCCATAGTATATATATCCAGTAGCCATTCACTTAAAATCCAGCCGGGCGTCATTCCATGATTGCTGTGTTACTTTAAACAGACTTGGGGTCACATTTATGGTCAGTGTCAGTGATATTTCGAGGACCGCGATAGTAGGCCGCCAGCTGACTGCAACGGGACTAAAATATTTTAAAACGATAACATCAGTGTTTTAGTGCTTCGTTTTTACTATAGAACCGATGTATAGTTAGCGAATTTTGTGCGAGCTGACGAATAGGTGAGTCTAGTAATTAATTCACTTAAGGTATTTACTGAATCTTGAGCTGCAACCGAAACAAGTAAATATATTTAAAATAATACAACACAGGACTGCCGCACTGAGAAAAATATTGGATTGATTGATTACCATTGTGTTATTACGGTATTATACAGAACTAGCTGACCCGTGCCCACTTCGTTGGGCGGTAAAACTTTTTACTTGTGATGAAATTATGAGTGTGGTTCGGTTAGTACTGAGTGCTATGATTTATTTCCTGAATGCCAAAAGAAGGGTTATATTTTTACTGCATATGTATGTATATACTTGCATGCCAATTTGACTATATTACGGTTATTTGTGAGTGTCTTCTTGTGAGTGTCTTATTTGTGAATGTCTTATCTCTTTAACCATTCATGCAGTAAAAGGGAAATTATATGCAGTAAAAAGGGAAAGTCTTTTCTTTTAAACAATTGAGACGATAAATTTACTTATTTTGATAAAAATTCATAATTGTTGATAATATGACCAATAAACATGACGATTTAAATTATTTTTTTTAATATAAAATACTACTTTTTGTGACTTAAATATAAAAGTTAGACATATGCTGTCGCTGACTTTTTTGTAAGCATTATCAAGCTCTACAACTTTTCTCTAGAACTTAATCATATATCTCCCATCGTTAAGGCAGCTTTAGTTAGAAACGTTTTCGTTCGACCGCTTATTCTCCGACTTACTTTGCAAATCCGACTACCACGAAAAAGTCTTTTCATTTTTCGGATTAATATATAGCCTATGACACTCACAAATAACGTGGTTTTCTATTGGTAAAAGAATTTTCAAAATCGGTTTAGTAGATCCAGAGATTACTTCCTGCAACGTCACAAACTTTACCTCTTTATAATATTATTATAGTATAGATAACGACATTTTAATCGTAATTTTCTTGAATTACAAGGAATTTTGTTGAAACTCCAATGCATCAACATTTTCCATACGGTCAATACGGAAATAACAGTAGATATACTGTAATTTCAACATGATTCGTGTGTCCGACTGTATACGTAGGTACGTATCCTATTACATACTTTCATGTTAGAAGCTAGATCCCAAGGTTGCGACGTATTGAAATAACATTATGTATTAACATTACGGCATGGTAACTACCGTCACGCCAACACCGTTACGCGTCATGTTAATTCCTACGTATGGCCATAATCCGAGTTATATACGTAATCTTTGTTGAAATATGCGAATTTCTGTGTATTACACTGTTATATTTTTCTCAGTGCGTTACGGGAATTGAACTATTGTGTTAAAAAATAATTTTATTACGGTTTTTTATGAAATATTTGTGGTTTATGTCTTTATCCATATTGATACATATTGATACTCAATCAGACTTTTCATGTGACACTAAACAAGATATATTTATGTTAATTTATTGACATTTGGACCTTTGGATTTATACAAATACTTACTTGATATTTGGACAGTTAAGATGACCTATGACATTCGGGATGACATAACGATACTAACAATACTGCACAGTTCTAAATCAGTTCAAGCGTTTAGAAGTTATTATGGAAAAAAGAAAAGGAAAACATACCAATATGAACCCTGAACACATTACAAACCATTTTTTAATGGGCAGTCGTGTAAAAAGAAATCAGTCAATTATTAGGATAGTACCTACTAATTTTTGAACCAAATAATATTAAGCACGACTAATTGAACCTAAAGCATAACTTAAGCATTAATGGTAGAGTAATAGGTACATAAAGCAGTCAAAATCAAAATTAAAATCAAAACGTTTTTATTCACAATAGAATTTGTAAAAAATTGCTTTGTGACATCAAAATATGAAATACAATGGTTTATATTATAGATAATTTGTCATTCAGCTTACGTTTCAAATACTTTATAGATAGGTACATTATATAATCATGATATAATGTAATATTTAAAAACAGAAATATTTTAAAACACTTTAAAATATAGGTACAGTTAGAATTTAAAATAGTCATAAAATTTTAAATAGTCATTATTAACAACAATAGTAAAAAAAAAAATATACCTACAACATAGCTAACAATAAAATAAAAATAGAAAAATAAGAAAAGAATATTCAATAAAATAAGAAAAGAATATTAAATCTCGATTTTATAATAATTCCAAAAAAACAATATCAATTATAAAATCTACTACTTTGTAGTAAGCCTTTTTAAAATACATAGAATATCTTTAATTTTACTTCTAAACTGAATGTCTGATAGACCCTGTATGTCCTCTGGAATTTTAATATAAAACCGTATACAGTCTCCCATGAAACATTTGCTTATCTTACTTAGTCTAAATTTTGTCACTATATATTTATTTTTATTTCCAGTATTGTATTTGTGATTGTCACAGTTTTTTGAATAATGAGATATATTTTTTTCGTGCATGCATAATGTTTTCAAATATGTATTGACTAGGAACAGTAAGAATGTTAATTTCTTTGAATAACACTTTTTTGTTCAATGCAGTGTAAAATAAAATCTAGTAAAATAAAATAAAATCTTTTCTTTGCAGTGAAATGTTAAACTTGCCAAAACACTTGAAGATATTTTCGATAATGAAAAACGTTTATTAGTAAATCTGTAATTTTTGGCTTACATCCTTTATTCAAGTTGGGCAATTCTAGGGCTGATACTATTGCTTAGAGCTGCTCGAATATCATGACTTGATTCGAATCGATTTCTGGTCTCAAAGCGGATAACCCTTGTTGGCATTGATACGTTTTGGAGAAGGATATAACATATGTTCACACTCTATGTTCACATGTCTCACATTGGCTCTCTTTATCTCTATCTCTGTACTATATATGTACATATTCCTATATTTGCGCTATATTTCTATATTTCCACAAAATAGATCTTCAGTCATGTATCTAAATGGTTTGGTTTAATCCCCCTAAGCACTAATTTCTGTGGTTTTAAAACTGGATTTAAAACCCGCGCCACCTCAACCAATAATAACATAATTTAAAATAGATTGGCAAACACGAAAGAAAACCATTTTAACTGAAGTTGAGTCCATATTAATATCTTTGAAATCATATATTTGTTTTCTGACCCGGGTTGCTAAAGTATAAATATGTCCATACCACTATAAAGTCTGGTAAATAAAAACTAAACCTAAACTAAACTAAAAAATAATAGATTCTTCGATTAACTGCTGGACAGTAAAAATGGTTTGTCTCTTAAGAGGCCGTACACGAAATTTTGAACATTTCGTGAATTTACGTAATTTTGCAGACGTGAATTTAAGGTTAAAATACTGTATTTCTATAAGTTTTATTGCACAACATAAAAGATCATTTATATTATTATCTAATGAGTGAGCTACTTTTTTGAAAATTATTATAGAATTTTGATTAATTGACCTTAAACCGGCGATTGTTTGTGATTTTTTGCTGTAAGAGGTTTAGAATATAACATATTTACGAATCGTTTTGACACCTAAACGGTATAAAAAAAATTGCAATGTATTGTTGTGAAAGTCCTCTATATAACAAGTGAATCACTTATTACTACTTTCATATAAAATTGTTTATAAAAAAAATATGTAACTTTGTCCAATTTTTTAGAAAACGGGCGAAGAATTGCTTTTGATTTTGGCCTTTAAGAACTCTCGTTCATAAAATAAAAACAACAGAAATAAACTTTAGTTCAATATCAATCCATTTCCTCAAAAAAAAATGCAAAACATTAATTAAAATTGGCAATAAAGTCTTTTAAAACAATCTAATTCTCGCGTTATAATACTCGCATATGATACGATTCACGCCTCAAGTCAGCTAGTCCCCGCCGAGCGCTTCCAAAGGGTGGACGTACTCTTTGGCTCCGAAAATCCTACCTACCTATAGTTATATTATACCATTGATTATAGAGGTATCACGGCCCACATCGATTTCGTACACGGCCTCTTAATTATAAATGTATGGGAAAAAATGGGTTAACTGCATCGCGTGAAGACTGTTGTCCAGGGTAGACTATGTAGATCAAGCGGTAAATTCATTTTCATCCTATTTATAATATGAAACAACCGCGGTAGTATTTGATTTCTTACATACATGTATTGTATAACCATACTGTTCGACAGCTGACCAGCCGCTGTTTTAATCTCATTCGCAGACGATACGGTCTTGTTAACGGAAGCGACTAATTCGGCAGAAGTCACACTTAAATTACAAAATACTCTGGATACCGTTAGTGAGTGGCTAAATAAACATATTTTAACAATTAACTCGTCGAAAACCAAAGTAATGAACTTTAGCCTAAGATCAGTTCATAACTCCAGCTTCTTAAAAATCCACTCTCACAATTGCCTTAAAGACTGCACATGCTCATGTGAACGACTAAGTGTTGTAGATAACATAAAATACCTTTGAATAAATGTGGATTCTAAGCTGAATTGGTCTAGCCACATAATTCAACTCTCTGATCGATTACGGAAATTAATATATGTTTATCGTGAACTGCGCAATGTACTATCTCAGAAAACAATTTAAATCACCTACATAGCTCTATGCCAAAGTCTTATGATTTATGGGATTGTAGGGTGGGGTGCTTGCACGAAACAGGCCTTGGATCCACTAATAAAGACGCAAAAACTGTTGTTACGGATTATTTATAGGAAACCTAATGACTACCCGTCAGAGCGTCTTTTCAACGAGACGAAAGTTCTGGACGTCAAGCAATTGTTTATTAAATATGTGATAATATTTTTTCATAAACACAAAGATAGACATGATCAAAGTCAGCAAAACTGCAATACTCGGAGTTCACGGAAACAAAATTTCCTTATTCCTCGAGTACAAACAACATTTGCGCAACGACAAGCTTTTTTCATTGGTCCCAAATTATATAATGGCATAGAGGAAAAATGGAAACACTTAAAGAACAATCAAGAGTTTAAAGACAATATTAATAAATGGTTATTTGAATTAGGAAGGTTTAAATCTGAAAACTTGGTTTGTAAAGCGTATGTATAACGGTTAATTTAAAAATAATATTGTATATTTATATAAATTATTATGTATATATTAATAGTATATCATATCATATTTTTATTTATTTTAGTTCATATGTTTTAGCAGTGATTTTATAATTGTATTTATATATTTTATAAAATTATAAATATGTTTATACCATATATCATTTATTATTTATTAATATCGTATTTACGTATATGTGTATTTGCCATATTGTATTACCTACAATGTATTATTCGTATAAATTTAGTGTTTGGATTTGTATTATAATGTTATTTATTTATAATTATATATTATTCAATCTTAAAATAATATTTTTTTAAAAAAATAATTAAGTACATTCATTTATTATAAAAATAAAAAGTTTTTTCAAGTTAATTAGGCTAATTGTTACATAAGTTGTATTACTTATTTTAATTACTCTGACCCGCCTAGATACGGGACAGTTTAGTCCTAGTTAGGTGGGCAATGAGCATTAGCTACATCTCGGTGTTCAATTTTTCCGACTTACTTATAACATTGATAACAATGGGGCTAAATGTACAAAAATAAAATGAATAAAGTATTAAACCATAAAAAAAATAAAAGTTTTTTTTTGTTGTTGTTTACCGTGTCGGCAGATTGTCGGAATTCTAGTTTATTTCAATCACATATAACTTCTTCTTAAATTTTTTTTAACTTCTTAATAATACGACAATATAACACGATATAATCACAATACGACAATATAACGACAATATAACAAAACGACGATATAACAAAATATACGACAATATTACCCAATATAATCAAATATAACATGTTGATATATACGGCAATAGTTCGAATGACATAAGAAGACAAAAATGTTAGAGGTAGAAAAAAAAGGAGGAAAATAATAAATTGACTCACTATCTAAAATTGTCATAATATAAACAATTCAATTATTGATAACAAGATTGATAGCAGTCAATATTATTATATTTTTATAGTTTGTTATCTCGATACAACAATAATAACGATAGCAAAAACTATGATATCGCTATATCTGGGAATCCATTGTCGACGAATTTTGCCAGCAGGATTTCAATTGTTTTAACAACATAGCTAAGCTGCCGACACAATCAGATGCCATCATCATTTCAGTAGAGGTGGTGAATATAATCCGATTCCTTCGCCTCCAAACCTAAAATTACTTAAAATGGATCCACACTACTTCGGAATGATATGCTACCACAAGCTACCCCTAATTATGACTATTTCTATTTAATTTTGACTATTATTATTTACTATTTCTACCCCCATCTTGACTATTTCTATTTCTAATGTATGTAGCTTCTTAATCGATTTTCTATTAAAATTTGAAAATGCTAATAAAAAAAATATAATCTATTTCTAATACTAGGTATATATTCATAATATACTGACGAAGTTTATTTGTGATCTAATCACATAAGGAATTTTGTTTAATTTTTGGCAAATTTACCATTTTTTGCTATTTTTAACAAAAAAAAAATAATGAAATTTTTATAATCATTGTAATGAATTCATATAATATATTGATAATTCTTCTTTTTATTATTTTCATTGCGTTTTTTTTAATGATAATCCACAAAAAAAAATCAATAGTCACAAATAGTCACAGGTTATTATGTTTAGAGCAAACCGTTTTGCTCAAAAATAAGTGATAAAAAGCAAATGGGCTATCTCCAATGACTAATGCTCATTCATAAACTCTTTTAGAAAGCAAATTACTCACCTTTCGGCAGGATATACAACTGAAAACACTTCAAAATTACATTTTTGGTCCAATGTCGCGAGCACCGACACACGGCTGGCTATCACTGACAAACACTCACTTTGCAATAGACGTAATAAATCGATTTTAGGACGGCGCGTGCGGCAATCGATAATTCTAATAGCAAGGGGAATTTGGCTATATTCTGGGGTAATACGAAAGATTCGTTTCCTGTTCCATTCCGTTTCCTTAATGGAATTCGCGCGAACGACGCGCGTGCGTCCCGTGCGGGATGTTAGACATTTGGCCGTAGGTAAGCGCGCGTCCCGTGCGGGACGATAGACATTGGAGGGGCGTTATTCGAGTGTTGTGACTTAAATGTAAAATCTATACTGTCCAAGCGAAAGGGAGCTAATGGGCCCTCGCTGAGTCGGCCACGAAGACCCATTCTGTTTCAGGGTCGGTCACACTCACGGGTCAACACCCATCCGATGGCCTCCACGCATGGGGTGCGAGCCTGGGTAGGACACTGGGTCAACCAGTCTCCCCTGGGAATCAATCCTCTGGCGCTCCTGGACGGTCTGCGCACCGAGCGGCGCAAGCCAATCGATTGTGCTCTCCGACTAACAATCGGGGGAGTCTGGGAACTGTATTGTTTCCTATAGAGCGGGGGTAGTTGTCTACCTTACGGCGACTGCTCTTGAAATGACCATTGGCCATCCGATCCCGGTTCAGAGTCGGGCAAAGGACGCCTTGGTCCGCGATAGATTCGGTGCACTCCGTTTCACCGCTTCGTAAGGGAGAGGACCGCGCAAGCGACCTCGAACTCGGAACCAATCGAGAGACCGGAGAAATCTGGTCACAATTGGTAGTTAGGGCGCGAGTGCCGCCCGCCAGGTAACATACCTGGCTACTCGCGGTAAGGCGTTGGTCTCTAACGGGTTGTGGCGTAGCTAGACGTCGGATTTGTTATGTCCAAAGTCTTCTACGCTCACTGCACGGTCGATAGAACGATGAATCGTTAAAACGTCCTGCGGTGACGGGTTCGCCCGTTGTGGTTGACATCTCAATATGTCCAAGCGAAAAACATAATTACGGTGGGGAAGCACAATACGGTTCATGTCGTGCGCATAGACAACACTTCAATGTCCGTTCCCTAAGCATCCGCTTGTCTCAGTCGTCCGGAATCGTTTAGGTGCACATGTGTCATGGGTAGCAGCGTTTTCCCGCCAACCACGTGAGTACATACCATGATCGCATTTGTTCGGGTTTCTTCCTAATTTCGGTGGCACGTCTACGACTGTATCAAAAGAGTGTTCAAGTCGTATACATTTTTTTTAACGATAATAAGGGGTTTTTAATATTAATTACCAATATATTATTATGTATGCATGTTGCATAGTTTTTTGATAATATTTTTGTAATCATCGTTTTCTAATTTCGGTGCCACAAATTTCGGTGTCAATGTGTCCACCGAAATTAGTCCAAGCCACCGATATTATTAAATGATATGATGAATTTGCTTTTTGGGACATTTTATCTGCTAATACATAACTTTGTATTTCTTAGGCCACCCTAAGAAAAGACTCTTGCCCACGCAAAGAAAAAAAGCAATCAAGGGAAGAAGGACTAGAAAAAAAGGAATTGCAGAAGGAGAGAGAGAAAAAGTAAAATCAAGCAAAATACGCAGTTACATCAGCAGCTTTTGGAAAATGATAGAGCTAGGAATCACAGGAAAAAAAAGAAAAACTAATTTTGCCAGTAAGTGAAATGAAACCGCGTGACCAAAGAAAAATTCGAAAACGAAATAGAGACAATTTTAAAGCCTACTATCAACGACAAAAAGAAAAAAAATCAAGAAAAGCAAGAACTGGAACATGCACTTCAATATCCCCCATTTGAAACTGTCGAGTGAACTGCTTCAAACTCCATCACGGCGTCGACCTGTAGTGATACACCATCAGACAGAGCCAGTAGTCCAGGTTCATCTGTATCAACTACAACGGCCACAGCTCGTGTCATATCGACGTTCAGAAGATACCGTTACATCAAATCAAAAGAAGTTACTTCACTACGCAAAAAAATTGCTGAGCTCGAACGCCACAAAGATATGTACAGGAAGAAACTGGAATGAATTAAAAATAACACTCCTATCCGTGTCAGTGTTCCTCAAATGGAAGGCACTCTGAAGACCAAAAAAGAAATTCACAAGGAGCAACAGATTAAATCGACGGTAACCACATTTTACGAAGACGACCGAAATTCTCAAATTCTGCCCGGGAAAGAAAGTATATATTTCACGAAAAAGAGTCACAAAGAAAAAAAGGTTTGTAACGGACACTCTAAAAAATCTTCATGCAAAGTACCTAAATGAAGGAAACAATCCATTAAGCTATGCGACTTTCTGCCGACTTAGGCCGTTTTGGGTCGTAATACCAAATGTAAATGCCCGTGAAACATGTCTTTGTCGGATTCACGCCATTATAGAATATTTGATCACGTCGTAAAAAGGAATAACATATTGCATGAAAACAGAGCTTCCGAAATATTGAACAGTTTGTGCTGCTACAAAAATAATGTTAAATGTCTATTAAGAAAATGTTTTCAATGTAAAGAGAGATCGCCATCATACAGAGAATTTGGCAATTCTACCGACATTACGTACTGGTCATGGAAAAACAAAATACGTACGTTCACTGTGAACAACGCGGATAAACAAACAAAAATAGTCGAAAAAGTAAAAACTTTAACGAAACCGAAATCGGTAATCACCGAATTTGAAAAACTATTAATGCCTTTCATGATCCACTGCGACAATATGGTAAACCAGAGTAATGCGATAAAACTAGTTAAATCCAACTTGAAACAAGATGAATGCCTCATCCATTGCGATTTTAGTGAGAATTATACAATGTAGTATTCTTCGGAAATTCAATCCGTCCACTTTGGTGGAAGTCGGGCACAATTCACATTACATACGTCAGTGATTTATACAAATGACGATTCCTCAGATGAAAAGTATAAATCCCAAGCCTTTTGTACTATAACCGACTCTTTGCGCCATGATGCAGCTGCGGTCTGGGCTCACCTCGTTCCTGTTTTTCAACACATTGAAAACACGTCTCCACTTGTACGCAAACTGCACATAGTGTCCGACTTACCCTCTTCACAATACCGTAACAGAAAAATATTTTTATATCATTTCTAAACTCTACTGGTACTTCACAAAGTTGACTCGCGTAACCTGGTACTATTGTGAATGCGGCCATGGAAAAGGCTCCGCCGATGGAGTGGGGGGCGTTATTAAAAGAACAGCAGATTAAGTAGTAGCATTCGAAAACGACATCACAAATATTGACTCAATGATCACTCAACTTAGGCCGCGTCTCCCAGGTGTATACAAAATTGATGAATATAAAATTCTTGAGAAAGATGTGCTGATCCCAACTCTAAGATCCTTTTCTGGGACTATGAGGGTCCATGAAGCCGTTTGGGACCACAATGTAGATACATGGTGGCACTTCGAACATTAACATGTTTAGAGCCTGAATGTCTAGGAAGCACGGTTCGCCTTCACGAAAAGCACATTGGATATTTCAACACATCATATACAAACGAATAGATCTCTATAACTTGAAATGGCTTAACAGATAGATCTAAAACATCGAATCGCATGACTAAATCAAAGGTGACTATTACATCATGGGTGGTCATCCCTCCACCTGCAAGAACTGACACATTTGTGTTAAACAATAATGCTGTTGTATTACCGGTACCCATCCAATTTAAATCTGACGAGATGCATGGGATGTCTGTTAAAACTACAGAAGATCATATTCTAATACCTCGTGTTATCAGGCAATATCCCCAGAAGTCCTTTGGGGTCGATCGCAAATCTGCCCGCAACAAACATCGATTACGACAGTATCATAGCTCCTACATTCACCACTTGTATTTCAAACAAAGATTTTATGGTGTCATCTGCATCTACTTAACATAATTCAATGAATGTAACATCCACTAAAAGTACAAAAGAACATATTTTGACACAAGATAACACCACAAGCAATGTATTCAAAATCCCTTTGACTGCCCGCAACAGAGATCGATAAAGAAAATGCCGTTGTTCCCACATTCACCAACTGCATTTCAAACAATGATTTTATGTTGCCATCTGGATCAACCCAACATAATCCAATGGCTGCAATGTCCACAGAAACCACAGAGGGATATATTCTCACACAATGTGATACCTCAAACCATTTCATAAATCTGTCAACAACATACATAAATCACGATAACTTTACTGTCCCGATAACTTCCCGTTCCCCAATATTGATATTTTTCAAAATGTTGAATATTAATATTTTTCAAAATGTTAATCTTGACTTTGATTTCATGAACACAGATCTCAACAGGAGAGAGGAGGAGACAGATCCTTTTGAAGATACAGAAAATGAAACACTTGTACATGTGGGTTCATGGGTTGTGATAGAATATGCTACAAACAAAGGTGTTAAGAATTTAAACTTCATTGGTAAAGTGACAAATATGAATGGAAAACGCTATGACGTCAAGTTTTTGAAAAGAAAACGTACAAATCTGAAAGACAGCCTGTTGTTTATATGGCCCGAAACGGAGGACACCGACACAATCGATCACGATTCCATAAAGCAAGTACTGCAAAACGAACCTACCACCACAAGACGTGGCGAGTTTACAAACTTTAAATCTGCTCACAAATTTCAATAATTTATTAACCTATTTATTTATAATAAATTTGTGTTAGTTATATTTGTTTTGAATATGAACATGACTTGTTAGTTTAGTCTAGGTTTATTAGTTTTAGTTTTTGGTTATATTTAAATCGTGCCATTACAGTATGTTGATTATTTGTGTTTTATTTCGAGTTCATATGCTAAGCGTAAAAAGTATCTTAGAATGCCTGTATATGGATGTACTTGTTTCCTGCACGTAACAAATAATTGTGTGTTGAAATTACCGTTTATTATGATTTCCTAATTTCCCTGTCCTGGAGCAATTTCGGTGGTCAAAACGTTTAATTTCGGTGCACATTTCTAATTTCCGTGATCTGTAATGTTTTCTAAAAATTATAATTAATAAAATATTTTATCAAATAAAAGGCCTCTGACATGTAATTAAAGTATATTTTTTGCTTTATTTTATACACTATTTAAATATCATTTTATTTAAGATACGAAACCAGCCACCGAAATTAGGTGATTATTGCTCTTTTTTTCGAAACACCCATTTGACCTTGGCGGCAGTTTTAATACAAAAAAGTGACAACCGCTCATCTCCCACTCCGCTCTAGCGTATTGCCCTGTCTCGTTCACACGGACTAATTTCCGATTTTAGTTCACGAAGAAACGCAATCGAGCCCACTAAAATGTTTTAGTAGATAGCCGCTGAAGATTAAAATAATCCTGTTTCAAAAAGGTACCCTTTTAATTTGAACTTAAACTTGGAGTACTTTACCGTTTCTATATATATTTTTTTATGTTTTATGTGTATTTTATTATAACATACCATTCCAACATTGTTAGGATCCCTTTTAAACACTCCAAAGACTGACAGGATAGTATTAAATTATGTCTACCTGGTAAAATAGAAGTAAATTTCCTTTTGAGTCTTTGACTTTCCTATTTTTTTAATGTCAACTATGATAGTCATGAAAATAGATAATCGTATACTAAAAATATCAAACTTTAAATAAATTGTTAAATCTACCAATATAGCCGTCGTCGATAAAAATAAAAATTATGCTCTTTGGCAAAGTTAATTATCAGGAATTTTACATCATTTTACATTGGGATGCTATTGGAATATGAATTTAGCATTTTCTTAATCTCTTAAGTCATATACTGGATTTTTGACTAAGCCATTAAATAAGATTTTTTTGAATTGGTTCTCTCTAAGACTTCTGTATGCTATGGGACCTTATTTATAATACACAGGCTTTGGTGAAGGAAACTGTTGCAGATCTTGCTAAGCCGGTGCCGATTAAGATGTAGATCAAATTTATTTCTGGTATTGTGTTGATGGAAATCGCTGTTCGCCAGGATCTCCGATATATACTTATAGTCGACGAAATACTATTTGACAAAAGTATCGTTAGCACATTGGTACCTTGTTCACAACGATCGAGACTTTTTTCACACCTATCGTCTAATGTCTAATGGCTTGATATGGTTAGACTAAATCGCCTTGATCGCTTAATAATATTAGTTATTTATAGGTATCAATTTTCAAGCAAATACACTAATAATAATATTTTCTTCCGAATCTTTGAATGACAGCTGAATAAGTAATAGAAATAATGTAGGAAAAATCTTTATTGTAGTAAAAAGTAACAAAATTATTAGGACGCTAGGCTAAAAAGCTTAACTATTAGGTCTATTAATTAGTGAAACCCTAACAGTTAGATTTCGAAATCATTAGTAATTAGTGTGTATTTTAATATTTCTATATGAAGTACACATTTTACAATTATTGTTATAATTGTAAAATCGAAATCGGTAATCACCGAATGCAAGATGGTAAGTAGCTAACCGACCCCTCACATGTGAGGCGTTTAATAATGGATACCTATGGCAAAATGTATACAAAATGTATATAAATTTATATAAATGTAAATGTGCGCCGCTCTATAGTAATCTGCTCTATAGTAATGCTATAGCTCTATAGTAAACCCCGCTCTATGTAAATGTAAATGTAAATATAAATTTATATACATTTTGCCGTAGGCAAAACCGAGCTAATCGCCATTCATTTGAGGGGTTAATGTAACAGTAACAGTTCGATTTCGAAATCATCAGTATTTAGTGCGTATTTTAATATATCTGTTTGTAATATACATTTTACAATTACTGTTAGGTACCTATACTGCAATATTTACTCTGATAGTTGGTGGTAAAAAAAGTTCAAGATGTTATGATCGAACCCGGTGCAGCGGTCGGTTTGTGCCTTTAAAGCGTTTGTTAAAGTGTTCCACGCAGGTAGAATCGATCTCCATAGTAAAATAAACGGTTACAACTTGTTGGGAATCACTGTTTATTTTATGACATTTTAACGACACTTTTGTCAAATAATATGTCGTAGACTATACGAGCGAACATAATATTTTGGTGGATATAGCACGGGTACATCGTCATGATTCCCGACTCGATGAAAAACGGCTTCTACGAAGTTTTTGGAGAAGCTCTGTAAAGACTGCGTATTTCTGAAGTATAAGAATCCTTATCGAATTTTCTGCCATTCCCACGTATTGTGGGGGCATTGTGAACTAAGGGTAGCGATTGAAATAGTATTATCATTGATTATATAGGTATTAGATTTACCAACGTCGTACTACAATTTGACAACAACTTGCGGTGTCAACTACAAGGGGCGAGCCCGTCACCACAGGACGTTTTAACGATTTTCTCGTTCTATCGCCCTGCAGTGAACGTAGAAGACTTTGGACAGAACAAATCCAACGTCCAGCTACGTCACAACCCGCAAGAAACCAACGCCTTACCGCGAGATAGCCAGAGTTACCTGGCGGGCCGACTCTCGCGCCCTTGCTTCCAATTGTGACCAGATTTCTCCGGTCTCTCGATTGGTTCCGAGTTCGAGGTCGCTTGCGCGGTCCTCTCCCTTACGAAGCGGTGAAATGGTGTGAACCGAATCTATCGCGGACCAAGGCGTCCTTTGCCCGACTCTGAATCGGGATCGGATGGCCAATGGTCATTTCAAGAGCAGTCGCCGTAAGGTAGACAACCACCCCCGCTCTATAGGAAACAATACAGTTCCCAGACTCCCCCGATTGTTAGTCGGAGAGCACAGTCGATTGGCTTGCGCCGCTCGGTGCGCAGACCGTCCAGGAGCGCCAGAGGTTTGATTCCCAGGGGAGACTGGTTGACCCAGTGTCCTACCCAGGCTCGCACCCCATGCGTGGAGGCCATCGGATGGGTGTTGACCCGTGAGTGTGACCGACCCTGAACACATGGGTCATCGTGGCCACCTCATCATGAGCCCATTAGCTCCCTACTACAATTTAACAAACTACAATTTGACAAACAGGATTTTAACAAACACGAAATGCAACATGTAGATGGCACTCAATCCTCTATTTCAAACCTTCTATTGTTAGGCTCAATATGGCGACTTTCGTGTAATAACAGTATGGCGGGGCACTGTCTATGCCTGTACGGTATACAATAATGATATAATAAAAGAATTTTATTTCATAGCTCTTATTACTACAATATTATTTACATAAAGATCTCAATTTTACTTTACCGGTCTACCAACCAACAAGGGAACGTATTGTGAACGCGCATTTTCATCCCTGTCTCATTTTCTATATATAATACTAGCTGACCCGTGCCCACTTCGTTGGGCGGTAAAACCTTTTACTTGTGATGAAATTATGAGTGTGGTTTGGTTAGTACTGAGTGCTATGATTTTTCCTGACTGCCAAAAGAAGGGTTATATTTTTACTGCATATGTGTGTATGTATTTGCATGCCAATTTGACTATATTACCGTTATTTGTGAGTGTCTTCTTGTGAGTGTCTTATTTGTGAGTGTCTTATCTCTTTAACCATTTATGCAGTAAAAGTGAAATTATATGCAGTAAAAGGGAAAAGTCTTTTGTTTTAAACACTTGAGACAATAAATTTACTTATTTTGATATGAATTCATAATTGTTGATAATATTACCAATAAACATGACCTAACGATTTAAATTATTTTTTTAATATAAAAAGCCACTCTTTGTGACTTAAATATAAAATTTAGACATATAATATGCTGTCGCTGACTTTTTTGTGGGCATTATCAAACTCTACAACTTTTCTTTAGAACTTAATCATATATCTCTCATCCAAGCAGCGTTAGTTAGAAACGTTTTCGTTCGACCGTTTTTTCCGACCTACTTTGGAATCCGACTACCACGAAAAGTCTTTTTATTATTCGGATTAATATATAGCCTATGACACTCACATATAACGTGGCTTTCTATTGGTAAAAGAATTTTATAAATCGGTTCAGTAGATCCAGAGATTACTTCCTACAACGTCACAAACTTTACCTTTTTATAATATTAGTATAGAAGTATAGATTACCGTTCACAAATTAAATTGATGTTGTTGATATTGTCGACCCTTGAAAGTATAATCTATTAAACAAACTCTTGAGATAATATTTTTATGATAAAGTTATAAATAAATTAACCCTCTAATGCCCAAATTTTATACCTCATTGAAAATAACACAACAATAAATGGATAGTATTTGGAGATCTTCATTCAAATTTAGATTTTGGGATAGTTGTAACATTCTAACTTATCCTATCTAAGTAGTTTTTGCCTAGAGGCGGACCTGGGCACTAAAGCAATTATAATAATCGAATTGTGCATAATAATTGACTTTTTAATGGCGATTAAAATGTATATTTATAGTTGGAACAGTCAAGGTGACGTATTATAGAATATTCTATGTTACATGAATTCTATTCCGTATGGATACTGACGAAACAGTTTTCGGTAACGTATCAAATAAACAGCTTGTATTTATTCGATACGTTAGCAAGATTTCCCCATCCTACAGTCCAGCCGCGGATCTTTGTAAGGGCTTTTTGGGCTTCAGCCCATGGCCCCTTGGATATAAAGGGCCCCAGCCCCCACTGAAAACAATGGACACTGTCAAACTATCGACTAAATCATTTATAAGCCTTTTCCATAAATTGCGATTTAACAAAGACAATGTGATGAACAAGTAAAGGAATTTGCAGCACAAATTCAGAAAGGTTGCTTTATAATCTACTAGCTGACCCGTGCCCACTTCGTTGGGCGGTAAAACTTTTTACCTGTGATGAAATTATGAGTGTGGTTCGGTTAGTACTGAGTGCCATGATTTATTTTTACTGCATAAGTATGTATGTATTTGCATGCCAATTTGACTATAATACCGTTATTTGTGAGTGTCTTCTTGTGAGTGTCTTATTTGTGGGCGTATTATCTCTTTAACTTATGCAGTAAAAGGGAAATTATAGTAAAAGGGAAAAGTCTTTTGTTTTAAACACTTGAGACGATAAATTTACTTAAGTATTTTGATAAGAATTCACTATTGTTGATAATATGACCAATAAACATAACCTAACGATTTAAATTATTTTTTTAATATAAAATACTACTGTTTGTTACTTAAATATAAAAGCTAGACATATGCTGTCGCTGACTTTTTTGTAGACATTATCAAGCTCTACAACTTTTCTTTAGAAGTTAATCATATATCTCTCATCGTTAAGGCAGCGTTCGTTAGAAACGTTTTCGTTCGACCGTTTTTTCCGACTTACTTTGGAAATCCGACTACCACGAAAAAGTCTTTTCATTTATCGGATTAATATATAGCCTACGACACTCACAAATAACGTGGCTTTCTATTGGTAAAAGAATGTTCAAAATCGGTTCAGTAGATCCAGATATTACTTCCTACAACGTCACAAACTTTACCTCTTTATAATATTAAGTATAGATATACATAATAACATCCTGCATAATAACCTGTTGAATTCTTTCGCAGTACCTTTTTTTTAATTTCTTTATTGATAAAAATAACATCTTTGTATAGCAGTTCAGTTCCCCACTTAGGCTTGACAATAGGTAACTAATAATGAATGTTTGTATACATTTTACTTATATTAACTAGCTCTAGAATTATTATTAGGTAATGCTTACTTACTTAATTATTTATATTATTATTATATTTTCCTGTATTTAGTTTGCCTGGATAAATTATTATTTAAATCGCTTAATAGCTTAAATTTCAACATCCAACTACGTTTGGGCATCCAAACTACGGGCATCCAAACTACGATGGTCCAAAACTGCGAATTGTTCCAAATAAAAACTCAAGTGGCTTGGAGTCTGATTAATATGACCCTTACAGTGTTAATAAATAGATTTCCTTAATCGGCAGACTATCGTCGGAATACTAAGTCCGCGTATTATCTCTTAATTCGGGTATTAAAGCAATGGTATTAATAAACCAGCTTTAAACCTAGACTAGTTAGTCGGCGGATTAGAGTGAAAACATTTTTTTCCATATAGTAACACTGTCATATTCGGTTCGTTATGTTGTCAACTTGGCTAGACTTAGGTCTCAGCTGTCATTCGAACTGCGACATAACCTCAATTCGCAATACGTCTGTTGTGTCGGCTGCTTGGTTTTAATAAGTAAAATGAAAGAATATTTATGCACTTACTAATTCTTTATTTATTATTAAGGCAACCATAACCTTGCTGATCAAAAAATAGTTTTATCGATTGACATACTTTTGTCCAGCTTCTCCGCCGACTCTTGGGATACAGTCGATAACCTAGGTCTGCGCATTAAGTACGTTTTTGCTAATAGACTTGTCTATTTTTAGTAAAAAGTAAAATGTCGTACAGTTGCTGTTTCTGTATCTGACATAATAAATATTTTTCTTTTGTTGTCCACTTCTTTTCCTATACCGTATTGACCTACGGTATAGGGAAAATAGGTCTAGTATATTATCGAAAATAGTTTTTTGAGATAATGGCAATTATTTGATTAAATAGGCAGGCCCCTACGTAATATTAGCCCAGGGCCCCACAAACTCACGATCCGCCCCTGTTACAGTCTGTTCACAGATTCGCGGTCGCTTTCGCGGCCCTGATGTGAGCGATAATTCAGTTCAATGTTTTTGCGGACCGAGGCGCTTTTTACCCGTCAATATCACACGGGATTGGGTGGGCAACGGATCGTTTCAAGGATACATGACATCAGGTCAACAACTACCCCCGCTGCTTAGGAAACGTGCGTTTCCAGAATCCCCCGGCTATTCCTTGGAGTGCACAGTCGATTGGCTGACGCCGCACCACTTAGGCAGCCATTACACCCGTATGTTATGTCGTAATTTATGTTACATGTCTCAACCACTGGCTATGATTCATGAGGATTTCAAAAAATACTCCTAAACAAAGTTTGAACTAACCTCTAATTCAAATTTTTCGAAAACGAAACAAACCAGCGACTTTCCTGGCAGTAACTTCCTGGCAGAATCTATAAAATATTAGTGTGTCAACCTGCAACCGAAATTTTCGAATTCAGCAGTTTCGAAATATCTAGAAAGACCATTTGCCCAAAAGTAATATTAAATGCTTCTAAAAGTTCGGTTTTCTGAAAATCTGACAAGACTAGCACAGTATACAGGTAATTATAACTTATATAATATACTATGCGCTATGTGCGACAGCCTTACATTTCAGGGTTGAGTACCCTACTTCACATATTATCGACTAGATACTTAATAGGCAGGTGTCACATTGGCTATAATTTAATAACACACCCCAGGATTGCGAGGTTATATCGAAACGGCGAATCATTAGGAGATAAATGTTGCCTAAAGGTATAGTGCAATTGATGTTACAAAATGCATTTTAGTAATAGTTTCTTGTATCATTGTTTTGGAAAACACAATTGAGAAAGTATATGTGTATCATCTAATATTTGTCAACTATTTAATTAATCGTTAAGTGTAACATATATATATATATATATATATATATATATATATATATATATATATATATATATATATATATATATATATATATATATATATATATATATATATATATATATATATATATATATATATATATATATATATATATATATATATATATATATCTTAATATATATAAATTACGTGTCACGTTGTTTGTCCGCGATGGACTCCTAAACTACTTAACCGATTTGAATCAAATTTGCACACCGTGTGCAGTTTGATCCAACTTGAAAGATAGGATAGCTTATATCTTAATTTATAGTCGCAATATTATTTTATTGCACATTATTTGTCTATTATTTGACATTCACAATTATCTGTTAGCTCCAAACGATTTTAACAGATGGCGATATCTGTTGACTGGATTGAGTAAGTAATCAATAGATGGCGCTGCTATGTTAAACCTACAAATGTGTCATATAAGCTATAACATAATAATAATAATCTTAATATATATAAATTACGTGTCACGTTGTTTGTCCGCGATGGACTCCTAAACTACTTAACCGATTTGAATCAAATTTGCACACCGTGTGCAGTTTGATCCAACTTGAAAGATAGGATAGCTTACATCTTAATTTATAGTCGCAATATTATTTTATTGCACATTATTTGTCTATTAATTGACATTCACAATTATTTGTTAGCTCCAAACGATTTTAACAGATGGCGATATCTGTTGACTGGATTGAGTAAGTAATCAATAGATGGCGCTGCTGTGTTAAACCTACAAACGTGTCTTATAAGCTATATCTTAATATATTAAATTACGTGTCACGTTGTTTGTCCGCGATGGACTCCTAAACTACTTAACCGATTTGAATCAAATTTGCACACCGTGTGCAGTTTGATCCAACTTGAAAGATAGGATAGCTTACATCTTAATTTATAGTCGCAATATTATTTTATTGCACATTATTTGTCTATTATTTGACATTCACAATTATCTGTTAGCTCCAAACGATTTTAACAGATGGCGATATCTGTTGACTGGATTGAGTAAGTAATCAATAGATGGCGCTGCTATGTTAAACCTACAAATGTGTCATATAAGCTATAACATAATAATAATAATCTTAATATATATAAATTACGTGTCACGTTGTTTGTCCGCGATGGACTCCTAAACTACTTAACCGATTTGAATCAAATTTGCACACCGTGTGCAGTTTGATCCAACTTGAAAGATAGGATAGCTTACATCTTAATTTATAGTCGCAATATTATTTTATTGCACATTATTTGTCTATTAATTGACATTCACAATTATTTGTTAGCTCCAAACGATTTTAACAGATGGCGATATCTGTTGACTGGATTGAGTAAGTAATCAATAGATGGCGCTGCTGTGTTAAACCTACAAACGTGTCTTATAAGCTATATCTTAATATATTAAATTACGTGTCACGTTGTTTGTCCGCGATGGACTCCTAAACTACTTAACCGATTTGAATCAAATTTGCACACCGTGTGCAGTTTGATCCAACTTGAAAGATAGGATAGCTTACATCTTAATTTATAGTCGCAATATTATTTTATTGCACATTATTTGTCTATTATTTGACATTCACAATTATCTGTTAGCTCCAAACGATTTTAACAGATGGCGATATCTGTTGACTGGATTGAGTAAGTAATCAATAGATGGCGCTGCTATGTTAAACCTACAAATGTGTCATATAAGCTATAACATAATAATAATAATCTTAATATATATAAATTACGTGTCACGTTGTTTGTCCGCGATGGACTCCTAAACTACTTAACCGATTTGAATCAAATTTGCACACCGTGTGCAGTTTGATCCAACTTGAAAGATAGGATAGCTTACATCTTAATTTATAGTCGCAATATTATTTTATTGCACATTATTTGTCTATTAATTGACATTCACAATTATTTGTTAGCTCCAAACGATTTTAACAGATGGCGATATCTGTTGACTGGATTGAGTAAGTAATCAATAGATGGCGCTGCTATGTTAAACCTACAAACGTGTCTTATAAGCTATATCTTAATATATTAAATTACGTGTCACGTTGTTTGTCCGCGATGGACTCCTAAACTACTTAACCGATTTGAATCAAATTTGCACACCGTGTGCAGTTTGATCCAACTTGAAAGATAGGATAGCTTACATCTTAATTTATAGTCGCAATATTATTTTATTGCACATTATTTGTCTATTATTTGACATTCACAATTATCTGTTAGCTCCAAACGATTTTAACAGATGGCGATATCTGTTGACTGGATTGAGTAAGTAATCAATAGATGGCGCTGCTATGTTAAACCTACAAATGTGTCATATAAGCTATAACATAATAATAATAATCTTAATATATATAAATTACGTGTCACGTTGTTTGTCCGCGATGGACTCCTAAACTACTTAACCGATTTGAATCAAATTTGCACACCGTGTGCAGTTTGATCCAACTTGAAAGATAGGATAGCTTACATCTTAATTTATAGTCGCAATATTATTTTATTGCACATTATTTGTCTATTAATTGACATTCACAATTATTTGTTAGCTCCAAACGATTTTAACAGATGGCGATATCTGTTGACTGGATTGAGTAAGTAATCAATAGATGGCGCTGCTATGTTAAACCTACAAACGTGTCTTATAAGCTATATCTTAATATATTAAATTACGTGTCACGTTGTTTGTCCGCGATGGACTCCTAAACTACTTAACCGATTTGAATCAAATTTGCACACCGTGTGCAGTTTGATCCAACTTGAAAGATAGGATAGCTTACATCTTAATTTATAGTCGCAATATTATTTTATTGCACATTATTAGTCTATTATTTGACATTCACAATTATCTGTTAGCTCCAAACGATTTTAACAGATGGCGATATCTGTTGACTGGATTGAGTAAGTAATCAATAATGCCGCTGCTATGTTAAACCTACAAACGTGTTATATAAGCTACAAGACAACCACATCCTTCCATTACAGGCATATTCAAAGCTAAGGCATTGGGGCGATTTTACACGGTACATCCAAAGCAACGTGAGTGATTCTATTTACGTTTGTTATTGATGAATGTTCCCGGACCAACGTCTTTTGAATTTCTGCGAACAGTTGGTCGAGTATTCAATACATACCAAGATGCATGTCGTGAACTGCAATTGCTAGAAGACGATAACCATTGGGACTTAACGCTTGCTGATGCCCAATAACATTCGTCGACATCAACGCCCAATAACATTGTTGACATCAACGCCCAATAACATTCGTCAGCTGTTTGCAATTATTTTGACGACATGTTATCCATCGCAAGCACAAACTTTGTGGGAAAAATATAAAAATATAAAAAATATAAATCCCAATCCAGTTGATTTTTATACCAGCATTAACGTTTTCGTCTTCGTTCGCAAATAATAATTTCATTGTATTAAGGGGTTACGGTAGTAGAAAATCTGTCCTTGAGTTCGCCATATTTTTTTACAAATGGCATCTATGTAAAAAAGCATGGTGGTCCCCGTGAATGATGTTCTCCTACCGTTCCTCTTAAATAGTTTACTACAATATAATATAACAAAAACCTTAGCCACAGCAACGCGTGGCCGGGTCTGCTAGTATATATATATATATATATATATATATATATATATATATATATATATATATATATATATATATATATATATATATATATATATATATATATATATATATATATATATATATATATATATATATATATATATATATATATATATATATATATATATATATATATATATATATATATATATATATATATATATATATATATATATATATACACATATATATATATACACATATATATATATATATATATATATATATATATATATATATATATATATATATATATATATATATATATATATATATATATATATATATATATATATATATATATATATATATATATATATATATATATATATATATATATATATATATATATATATATATATATATATATATATATATATATATATATATACTAGCAGACCCGGCCACGCGTTGCTGTGGCTAAGGTTTTTGTTATATTATATTGTAGTAAACTATTTAAGAGGAACGGTAGGAGAACATCATTCACGGGGACCACCATGCTTTTTTACATAGATGCCATTTGTAAAAAAATATGGCGAACTCAAGGACAGATTTTCTACTACCGTAACCCCTTAATACAATGAAATTATTATTTGCGAACGAAGACGAAAACGTTAATGCTGGTATAAAAATCAACTGGATTGGGATTTATATTTTTTATATTTTTATATTTTTCCCACAAAGTTTGTGCTTGCGATGGATAACATGTCGTCAAAATAATTGCAAACAGCTGACGAATGTTATTGGGCGTTGATGTCAACAATGTTATTGGGCGTTGATGTCGACGAATGTTATTGGGCATCAGCAAGCGTTAAGTCCCAATGGTTATCATCTTCTAGCAATTGCAGTTCACGACATGCATCTTGGTATGTATTGAATACTCGACCAACTGTTCGCAGAAATTTAAAAGACGTTGGTCCGGGAACATTCATCAATAACAAACGTAAATAGAATCACTCACGTTGCTTTGGATGTACCGTGTAAAATCGCCCCAATGCCTTAGCTTTGAATATGCCTGTAATGGAAGGATGTGGTTGTCTTGTAGCTTATATAACACGTTTGTAGGTTTAACATAGCAGCGGCATTATTGATTACTTACTCAATCCAGTCAACAGATATCGCCATCTGTTAAAATCGTTTGGAGCTAACAGATAATTGTGAATGTCAAATAATAGACTAATAATGTGCAATAAAATAATATTGCGACTATAAATTAAGATGTAAGCTATCCTATCTTTCAAGTTGGATCAAACTGCACACGGTGTGCAAATTTGATTCAAATCGGTTAAGTAGTTTAGGAGTCCATCGCGGACAAACAACGTGACACGTAATTTAATATATTAAGATATAGCTTATAAGACACGTTTGTAGGTTTAACATAGCAGCGCCATCTATTGATTACTTACTCAATCCAGTCAACAGATATCGCCATCTGTTAAAATCGTTTGGAGCTAACAAATAATTGTGAATGTCAATTAATAGACAAATAATGTGCAATAAAATAATATTGCGACTATAAATTAAGATGTAAGCTATCCTATCTTTCAAGTTGGATCAAACTGCACACGGTGTGCAAATTTGATTCAAATCGGTTAAGTAGTTTAGGAGTCCATCGCGGACAAACAACGTGACACGTAATTTATATATATTAAGATTATTATTATTATGTTATAGCTTATATGACACATTTGTAGGTTTAACATAGCAGCGCCATCTATTGATTACTTACTCAATCCAGTCAACAGATATCGCCATCTGTTAAAATCGTTTGGAGCTAACAGATAATTGTGAATGTCAAATAATAGACAAATAATGTGCAATAAAATAATATTGCGACTATAAATTAAGATGTAAGCTATCCTATCTTTCAAGTTGGATCAAACTGCACACGGTGTGCAAATTTGATTCAAATCGGTTAAGTAGTTTAGGAGTCCATCGCGGACAAACAACGTGACACGTAATTTAATATATTAAGATATAGCTTATAAGACACGTTTGTAGGTTTAACATAGCAGCGTCATCTATTGATTACTTACTCAATCCAGTCAACAGATATCGCCATCTGTTAAAATCGTTTGGAGCTAACAAATAATTGTGAATGTCAATTAATAGACAAATAATGTGCAATAAAATAATATTGCGACTATAAATTAAGATGTAAGCTATCCTATCTTTCAAGTTGGATCAAACTGCACACGGTGTGCAAATTTGATTCAAATCGGTTAAGTAGTTTAGGAGTCCATCGCGGACAAACAACGTGACACGTAATTTATATATATTAAGATTATTATTATTATGTTATAGCTTATATGACACATTTGTAGGTTTAACATAGCAGCGCCATCTATTGATTACTTACTCAATCCAGTCAACAGATATCGCCATCTGTTAAAATCGTTTGGAGCTAACAGATAATTGTGAATGTCAAATAATAGACAAATAATGTGCAATAAAATAATATTGCGACTATAAATTAAGATGTAAGCTATCCTATCTTTCAAGTTGGATCAAACTGCACACGGTGTGCAAATTTGATTCAAATCGGTTAAGTAGTTTAGGAGTCCATCGCGGACAAACAACGTGACACGTAATTTAATATATTAAGATATAGCTTATAAGACACGTTTGTAGGTTTAACACAGCAGCGCCATCTATTGATTACTTACTCAATCCAGTCAACAGATATCGCCATCTGTTAAAATCGTTTGGAGCTAACAAATAATTGTGAATGTCAATTAATAGACAAATAATGTGCAATAAAATAATATTGCGACTATAAATTAAGATGTAAGCTATCCTATCTTTCAAGTTGGATCAAACTGCACACGGTGTGCAAATTTGATTCAAATCGGTTAAGTAGTTTAGGAGTCCATCGCGGACAAACAACGTGACACGTAATTTATATATATTAAGATTATTATTATTATGTTATAGCTTATATGACACATTTGTAGGTTTAACATAGCAGCGCCATCTATTGATTACTTACTCAATCCAGTCAACAGATATCGCCATCTGTTAAAATCGTTTGGAGCTAACAGATAATTGTGAATGTCAAATAATAGACAAATAATGTGCAATAAAATAATATTGCGACTATAAATTAAGATATAAGCTATCCTATCTTTCAAGTTGGATCAAACTGCACACGGTGTGCAAATTTGATTCAAATCGGTTAAGTAGTTTAGGAGTCCATCGCGGACAAACAACGTGACACGTAATTTATATATATTAAGATATAGCTTATAAGCCACGTTTGTAGGTTTAACATATCAGCGGCATTTATTGATTACTTACTCAATCCAGTCAACAGATATCGCCATCTGTTAAATCGTTTGGAGCTAACAAATAATTGTGAATGTCAAATAATAGACAAATAATGTGCAATAAAATAATATTGCGACTATAAATTAAGATGTAAGCTATCCTATCTTTCAAGTTGGATCAAACTGCACACGGTGTGCAAATTTGATTCAAATCGGTTAAGTAGTTTAGGAGTCCATCGCGGTCAAACAACGTGACACGTAATTTATATATATTAAGATTATTATTATTATGTTATAGCTTATATGACACATTTGTAGGTTTAACATAGCAGCGCCATCTATTGATTACTTACTCAATCCAGTCAACAGATATCGCCATCTGTTAAAATCGTTTGGAGCTAACAGATAATTGTGAATGTCAAATAATAGACAAATAATGTGCAATAAAATAATATTGCGACTATAAATTAAGATATAAGCTATCCTATCTTTCAAGTTGGATCAAACTGCACACGGTGTGCAAATTTGATTCAAATCGGTTAAGTAGTTTAGGAGTCCATCGCGGACAAACAACGTGACACGTAATTTATATATATTAAGATATATATATATATATATATATATATATATATATATATATATATATATATATATATATATATATATATATATATATATATATATATATATATATATATATATATATATATATATATATATATATATATATATATATATATATATATATATATATATATATATATATATATATATATATATATATATATATATATATATATATATATATATATATATATATATATATATATATATATATATATATATATATATATATATATATATATATATATATATATATATATATATATATATATATATATATCTTAATATATATAAATTACGTGTCACGTTGTTTGTCCGCGATGGACTCCTAAACTACTTAACCGATTTGAATCAAATTTGCACACCGTGTGCAGTTTGATCCAACTTGAAAGATAGGATAGCTTATATCTTAATTTATAGTCGCAATATTATTTTATTGCACATTATTTGTCTATTATTTGACATTCACAATTATCTGTTAGCTCCAAACGATTTTAACAGATGGCGATATCTGTTGACTGGATTGAGTAAGTAATCAATAGATGGCGCTGCTATGTTAAACCTACAAATGTGTCATATAAGCTATAACATAATAATAATAATCTTAATATATATAAATTACGTGTCACGTTGTTTGACCGCGATGGACTCCTAAACTACTTAACCGATTTGAATCAAATTTGCACACCGTGTGCAGTTTGATCCAACTTGAAAGATAGGATAGCTTACATCTTAATTTATAGTCGCAATATTATTTTATTGCACATTATTTGTCTATTATTTGACATTCACAATTATTTGTTAGCTCCAAACGATTTTAACAGATGGCGATATCTGTTGACTGGATTGAGTAAGTAATCAATAAATGCCGCTGATATGTTAAACCTACAAACGTGGCTTATAAGCTATATCTTAATATATATAAATTACGTGTCACGTTGTTTGTCCGCGATGGACTCCTAAACTACTTAACCGATTTGAATCAAATTTGCACACCGTGTGCAGTTTGATCCAACTTGAAAGATAGGATAGCTTATATCTTAATTTATAGTCGCAATATTATTTTATTGCACATTATTTGTCTATTATTTGACATTCACAATTATCTGTTAGCTCCAAACGATTTTAACAGATGGCGATATCTGTTGACTGGATTGAGTAAGTAATCAATAGATGGCGCTGCTATGTTAAACCTACAAATGTGTCATATAAGCTATAACATAATAATAATAATCTTAATATATATAAATTACGTGTCACGTTGTTTGTCCGCGATGGACTCCTAAACTACTTAACCGATTTGAATCAAATTTGCACACCGTGTGCAGTTTGATCCAACTTGAAAGATAGGATAGCTTACATCTTAATTTATAGTCGCAATATTATTTTATTGCACATTATTTGTCTATTAATTGACATTCACAATTATTTGTTAGCTCCAAACGATTTTAACAGATGGCGATATCTGTTGACTGGATTGAGTAAGTAATCAATAGATGGCGCTGCTGTGTTAAACCTACAAACGTGTCTTATAAGCTATATCTTAATATATTAAATTACGTGTCACGTTGTTTGTCCGCGATGGACTCCTAAACTACTTAACCGATTTGAATCAAATTTGCACACCGTGTGCAGTTTGATCCAACTTGAAAGATAGGATAGCTTACATCTTAATTTATAGTCGCAATATTATTTTATTGCACATTATTTGTCTATTATTTGACATTCACAATTATCTGTTAGCTCCAAACGATTTTAACAGATGGCGATATCTGTTGACTGGATTGAGTAAGTAATCAATAGATGGCGCTGCTATGTTAAACCTACAAATGTGTCATATAAGCTATAACATAATAATAATAATCTTAATATATATAAATTACGTGTCACGTTGTTTGTCCGCGATGGACTCCTAAACTACTTAACCGATTTGAATCAAATTTGCACACCGTGTGCAGTTTGATCCAACTTGAAAGATAGGATAGCTTACATCTTAATTTATAGTCGCAATATTATTTTATTGCACATTATTTGTCTATTAATTGACATTCACAATTATTTGTTAGCTCCAAACGATTTTAACAGATGGCGATATCTGTTGACTGGATTGAGTAAGTAATCAATAGATGGCGCTGCTATGTTAAACCTACAAACGTGTCTTATAAGCTATATCTTAATATATTAAATTACGTGTCACGTTGTTTGTCCGCGATGGACTCCTAAACTACTTAACCGATTTGAATCAAATTTGCACACCGTGTGCAGTTTGATCCAACTTGAAAGATAGGATAGCTTACATCTTAATTTATAGTCGCAATATTATTTTATTGCACATTATTTGTCTATTATTTGACATTCACAATTATCTGTTAGCTCCAAACGATTTTAACAGATGGCGATATCTGTTGACTGGATTGAGTAAGTAATCAATAGATGGCGCTGCTATGTTAAACCTACAAATGTGTCATATAAGCTATAACATAATAATAATAATCTTAATATATATAAATTACGTGTCACGTTGTTTGTCCGCGATGGACTCCTAAACTACTTAACCGATTTGAATCAAATTTGCACACCGTGTGCAGTTTGATCCAACTTGAAAGATAGGATAGCTTACATCTTAATTTATAGTCGCAATATTATTTTATTGCACATTATTTGTCTATTAATTGACATTCACAATTATTTGTTAGCTCCAAACGATTTTAACAGATGGCGATATCTGTTGACTGGATTGAGTAAGTAATCAATAGATGGCGCTGCTGTGTTAAACCTACAAACGTGTCTTATAAGCTATATCTTAATATATTAAATTACGTGTCACGTTGTTTGTCCGCGATGGACTCCTAAACTACTTAACCGATTTGAATCAAATTTGCACACCGTGTGCAGTTTGATCCAACTTGAAAGATAGGATAGCTTACATCTTAATTTATAGTCGCAATATTATTTTATTGCACATTATTTGTCTATTATTTGACATTCACAATTATCTGTTAGCTCCAAACGATTTTAACAGATGGCGATATCTGTTGACTGGATTGAGTAAGTAATCAATAGATGGCGCTGCTATGTTAAACCTACAAATGTGTCATATAAGCTATAACATAATAATAATAATCTTAATATATATAAATTACGTGTCACGTTGTTTGTCCGCGATGGACTCCTAAACTACTTAACCGATTTGAATCAAATTTGCACACCGTGTGCAGTTTGATCCAACTTGAAAGATAGGATAGCTTACATCTTAATTTATAGTCGCAATATTATTTTATTGCACATTATTTGTCTATTAATTGACATTCACAATTATTTGTTAGCTCCAAACGATTTTAACAGATGGCGATATCTGTTGACTGGATTGAGTAAGTAATCAATAGATGGCGCTGCTATGTTAAACCTACAAACGTGTCTTATAAGCTATATCTTAATATATTAAATTACGTGTCACGTTGTTTGTCCGCGATGGACTCCTAAACTACTTAACCGATTTGAATCAAATTTGCACACCGTGTGCAGTTTGATCCAACTTGAAAGATAGGATAGCTTACATCTTAATTTATAGTCGCAATATTATTTTATTGCACATTATTAGTCTATTATTTGACATTCACAATTATCTGTTAGCTCCAAACGATTTTAACAGATGGCGATATCTGTTGACTGGATTGAGTAAGTAATCAATAATGCCGCTGCTATGTTAAACCTACAAACGTGTTATATAAGCTACAAGACAACCACATCCTTCCATTACAGGCATATTCAAAGCTAAGGCATTGGGGCGATTTTACACGGTACATCCAAAGCAACGTGAGTGATTCTATTTACGTTTGTTATTGATGAATGTTCCCGGACCAACGTCTTTTGAATTTCTGCGAACAGTTGGTCGAGTATTCAATACATACCAAGATGCATGTCGTGAACTGCAATTGCTAGAAGACGATAACCATTGGGACTTAACGCTTGCTGATGCCCAATAACATTCGTCGACATCAACGCCCAATAACATTGTTGACATCAACGCCCAATAACATTCGTCAGCTGTTTGCAATTATTTTGACGACATGTTATCCATCGCAAGCACAAACTTTGTGGGAAAAATATAAAAATATAAAAAATATAAATCCCAATCCAGTTGATTTTTATACCAGCATTAACGTTTTCGTCTTCGTTCGCAAATAATAATTTCATTGTATTAAGGGGTTACGGTAGTAGAAAATCTGTCCTTGAGTTCGCCATATTTTTTTACAAATGGCATCTATGTAAAAAAGCATGGTGGTCCCCGTGAATGATGTTCTCCTACCGTTCCTCTTAAATAGTTTACTACAATATAATATAACAAAAACCTTAGCCACAGCAACGCGTGGCCGGGTCTGCTAGTATATATATATATATATATATATATATATATATATATATATATATATATATATATATATATATATATATATATATATATATATATATTTTAATTCAAAACGCAGCTGCAGATAAAGTTTTTTTACAAAGTGACTCGTTTCCGTATTTAATTTCCGTTTTTTTTTTGTTACAGGTCGACCGATGTAAAATTTTCCAAGCACTGAGAACATCATGAGATTACTTATCGTCATCATTTCAACCTTTTCAATATTGGCATCAGTATTTAGTAAGACCATTTTTGTATTTTATTCCAATATAGCCTCGCCTATATTTTATTCCAATATAGGCGAAATGCAGATGGCGCTGATAGCATTGACGGTGAAACTTATAGCAATAAAACAGTATAAACTTATTAGGCCATCTATAATAACATTGATAATTATTGTTTTTCACATATGTTTGTATAATCAATCAGACCTTCATAGGGCTGATTAATTATAAAAACCTAATAACTTAACAAATGATGACAATTGTAAAATTAATTTATTAGAGCTGTCTATCGCATTTTATATAGGCTGATGACATCTCAGAAATAATACGGAGACAAAGAATGCTTCTATTAGTCTATCTGAACATTAAAGTGTGTAATTATTACGTAAGAAACCTGTACACCAATTTAAAAATTCACATCTTTATTTATATAACATTAAAATAATAGCTAAGATTTTAAAAAAACGTTTGTTATTATATAATTATTTTATACCGTATAGGTGTGTTTATATCGTCATCAACAGTGGGCCGCCATAGTTTGTGTACCAAGAAAGTCGCAATATTGAATATAAAAAGAGAACATTACCTACTCATATTTTGTAATTATGACTGCTATCTACACGTTGCGTTTCGTAGTAAAATAATAATAATAATAATAATAAACTATTTATTTGCACTTAAAAAAAAGTATACAAAAAAGGCGAGCTTATTGCCACATGGCAATGTCTTACAGCTAACCTAAACATAGTGGTACATGCGCGCATAGTGAAAATACAGATTATTACATAAAATCCTAGTTGTCAAATTGTATTACGACATTGAGCAATCTAATACGCTAAATATTCAATGGTTTATTTTTATTATTCAGGTGAAAATCTACCATGCATTCCCAAATACTTCGGAAAGGATTCCTTCGTTTGCGTTTGCAATTCTACATACTGCGACACCATAGAAAAGATTGATAACCTTACGCCTGGGTCGTATGCTATGTACTCTTCTGATAAAGTAAAGCATTTAAAATATTTGGAGGTTGTATTTAAAATATATTATAAGAAAACTCTAAGTATTTCTACGTCTTGTTTCTAGGCTAGTCGACGATTTAAAATAACAACAGGAAGTCTCAGTCCTGGCGACAGCCCAAAAATAAATCTAGATATAAATGAATATGTCGAAGAAAATGGAAGAGCTTATGGTAAGTTCTTTGTCTTGTCTTTATCTTGTCGTATGTTGTCTCTCCCTCTCCATCGCTGTCTCTCTCTCTTCTCTCTCCCTATCTCCCTCCTGGCTTCCAGGCCTCTGTCAACTATTTTATCATCCACTAACCTTTCGAGTAATAAATTGATTATTTAACAGGTGATATTAACATAAACGTAGACACAACCGTGAAATATCAGGAGATTTTCGGTTTTGGTGGAGCTGTGACTGACTCTACTTGTATCAATAGCGACAAGCTGGGAGAAAACACAAGAGAACACATCTTCAAGTAAGTAGTTAATAAATCCGCATTAAACTTCCTGCCTAAACGAATGCCTTGTTTAGCATCTAATATTAACTTCGTAGAACCTCTATCTATTAAGCTCGGAGAGACTGTTCTGAAGCAAGTGGACAAATTCAAATACCTTGGTAGCAATATAACTTGGTAGCAATATAACTTGGTAGCAATATAACCTTGAGTCTGTACTGACCGAGAGGATAGGAGCTGCTTCTGCAGCTTTCGGTAAACTCCGTAGCAAAGTCTTCAGCTCACACGATATTAAGCTGGGAATAAAAGTGTCTGTCTACATGGCGATCGTCCTCCCAAACCCCATCTACTCGTCAGAGACATGGTGCCCATACTGAAAGCACATTCGTGCACTTGAAAAATTCCACCTTCGATGCCTACGCTACTTAATGAACATCAAGTGGTTGGACCGTGTGAGGAACACGGAAGTTCTTCGACGTGCTAAAGTCAGCGGAATAGAAGCATATATGATGCGACCGCAGCTGAGATGGTGCGGACAAGTCTTCCGTATGCCTGATGAGAGAGTGGAAAAGCGTATCTTTTACTCTGAACGGCAAGGGGAAACAAGGCGGCCAGCTCCTGAGATACAAGGATGCTCAGAAGAGGCATATGAAAAGGTGCAACATTGAGCCCTCTCAGTGGGAGAGTAAAGCGAAAGATCGCCCAGGATGGAGACTGCTAGTGCAGGGCAATGTATCTACATTTTGAATTTAATTTTGAAAAGAAGAGGCTGCTCGACTTAGATGCCAAGAAGTATGACAAGAAGACGACAAGATGCCATAAAGTATAATTATATCGATGGTTTCTTGACTTGCGCCAAATGTGCACGCTCATTCCAAGCCAAGATCGGTTACATCAGTCACCTGAGGGCGCACCAGCAAAACCCCCAACCATAACGTTTTAAATGTATTATCTACAATATATACCAATTATCTTTTTCGGATTTCGTTTTGTTTTACTTCATTTGTTTAGCCTACATTGTTATTTAATTAATAGATTATTGTTATCTTCTCATTTAAGGACAACTATAGTTGTTTTTTCTTCTTTATAACCAACTCTGCGATGACATTGTAAATTTAAATTGTTAACTTTGATTAACCTCATTATATTTTTGTTTCTTTTGTTATTTATTTTGGTATTACGTTTTGATGCCAGAGTTCGAATATGTATTAATGTTTACTTGTCCACTGTTGACGTTGTCCAAGGTAGACTGTCCAGTAGATAGTCTACCCTGGACAACTTTGGTTGCAACATCGCCGAAACGTCGGGTGTTACAAATTTCACGCGGTAAATTCGTCCTTATATTATTTATAATGTCAAACAACCGCGATAGCCTTCGATTTCATATCAATGTTTACATAAGAACACTATGGGCTCGATTGCGTTTCTTCGTGAATTAAAATCAGAAATTAGTTCATGTGGACGAGACAGGGTAATACGCTAGAGCGGAATGAGAAATGAACGTTTGTCACTTTTCGCATTAAAACTACCCAAAGTTAAAGCTCCTGAATCTAAGACCGCACGAAATGTGTTCAAATTTATTCGGACGAGTATAAGTTCGATGGGTAGTTTTTATCTACGATCGTTCGTTTCGTATTCCGCTCTAACCTATTGTTCTATCTCGTTCGCTTGAACTAATTTCAGTTTTAGTTCACAAAGAAACGCAATCGGGCCTTATGTATTAAGGGAAATTATATTTAATTGCAGATATAATTGTACACCTTATAGTTAAACTGTATAGCACATAATGTAGTACCCATCGATTTTGTACGATCTACTTATAGTTCTCAATAAAAAAATGTTTTAATTATTATTATATGTATGCCTGGTAAATATAATTCAAGTATAGACTTTCGCCTAGGTAAAAACGTAACTATGGCTATAACCTAAGCTATGGCAATTTTTTTTAATCATATATCTAAATCTAAATCTTAATTTCAACATCCATTGTTGATGTTGAAATTATGACTGCAGAGACTGATCATATTATTATATAATTAAATATTTAAAATTAAAATATCTAAAATGTGTAAAATAATATAAGCGAGTATAATGAGAAATAAAAATGTTAAACTAGGACAATTTTTAATAAACTTAAATAAAGTAGTTTGACTGCCAAACCTAACAGTTGTGGGTACCCAGTTTACAATAGTCACAATTTATTAATTCCAGAAATTTATACATTGTAGAATACGTCATTTTACATTTGTGGAAAATTTTCCTAACTTTATTAAATATACTTTTGGATATACAAGTAAGGTACTTTTAGTTCACTTACAAAAATAATAAGAATCAAATAACAAAAGATATAAAAATAATCACTCAGTTTTACAAGAATAATCAACACCAGAAGTAATAGTAAAATAACAAAATAAAAAACTAAATTAATTTATAAAAAAAACCTAAATATATAGAAATATTGAATATCATATTATCACATATGAGAATTAAACTACAACATCATGTAACCATCAGGGAAAAATAACTGAAAAACGAGGACCGTGACGATGAAGAACATCGTGGCTTCGTAATCTAGGGAAATAGTTTCAGTAATCTAAAACATTCCTGTTTCTAGTGGTGGCTAATAAAATTGAAGCCAATATAAAAGCCAACATTCGGTAACGAACACCAGAAGAGGAATAAATTAATCGGGTGGTTGTTTTTTTTTTTAATGATTTGGAAAAACCGCTTATAGAGAGGGTCCAGAAGGTCAGGCAGTTCTTTGGACCTTTCTCTCTGCTACTAATAGGAGTAGTTACTTATTGTAATATAATTAATAATACAATTTAATTTCCTTTACAATATTGTATTCTTTAGGAATCATATAATATTTTTAAGCTATTGCATAGCTTTTATCGCGGGCCTAGTAGGCCAGCGCGGCGACCGAATGAAGAAATTTCTTAACCAAAATTAATGATTTTAAACTGATAATTACGTCTAAACGAGTACTGCTTACGATTCGAAAAAAATATATGTTAAACAAGAACATTTTCCTAATATTCTTAGCTTTGAATATTTTAGATTTTGTTTATATTAGATAGTGTAATTAATTTGTGAAATTAGGTCTAACCGAACACAAAAACGACTACTACGCAAATACTATCTGGCGTATTATTATGAAACCTGCACCATTTTAAAGATAATTTAATTATCTATCTTTTTATCTACGAATTTTTTCGAATGATTCGGTTTTTTTGCTTTATTGAATAAAAAATTCGTGCGCGGCGCTCTATCGAAAGACGTTTAAATTATTCCGAATCATTTGCTTCCGCAGCCGCAAATGATTCGGAATAATTTCAACGTTTTCCGATAGAGCGCAGTTATCTGATATCAGAAAAAAATAAAATAAATAAATAATTATAATTGCATAAGTTGTTAAAAATGCTATGCAATAGCTTTACCGTGGCAGTCCCCGAGTGCCACACGTATTTTTTTTTTATTTACTCAACTTTACATGTTTAAATGCCTTGTAGCGACCCTGCATACGCATTCACGATACGCTTAAGACAACATAGGAAACGTGAGACGAGAGACCGGGCGGCATGGGTGTTTCCCACAGAGACAAGCGAACGAATGGAAGAGTTCATTCTATCCTGTCAATGGATATTCGTAATTATTCGATTTAATGATAGAAACAAAACATATTAAGCAAGACATTAAACAAAATGTAATATATTGTAATACCTAGCTGCGCCCCGCGGTTTCACCCGCGTGGTGATGGAACATTGTGATAATGATGATAGAAAACTATATATCTTTATAACTTATAGCCTATGTGTTATTCTGGTGTGTAAGCTATATCATTGTAAAGTTTCATTAAAATCCATTAAGTAGTTTTTGCGTGAAAGAGTAACAAACATCCATACATACATCTTTACAAACTTTCGCGTTTATAATAGTAGTAGGATGATGCAAAATACTATAATATATCTAGATCGTTATATTTATAAATTTGTGTATGTATGAGTATATGTATCTCTATGATACCTACATCAGTTAGGATTCTCCACCCAAGTCAGAAAATAAGTCGTATGCACAGATACAGGCTAAATTCGGCCTAGTTGGGTATGCGCTGAGCATGGTCATATGAATGTGGGCCGTTGTTTCTTCGCACCATTACTTGCTATGACCATTTTTATGTGTTTTATCATTATGTTTGAAATAAACTAAATAAATAAATGTATTTCAGATCATATTTTTCAAAAAACGGCCTGGAATACAACACGCTCCGTGTGCCAATAGGCGGCAGCGACTTTTCCACCCATCCTTATGCGTACAATGAAGCGCCTATTAATGATACTCAACTCAGAAATTTCTCACTTTCTATGGAGGACTTGGACATGAAGGTCTGTATGAATTACTCAAAATATTTTAAAAAGTCACTATAACACAGGCGTTGGTTCAAAACCACGCGATGTTTTATCGACGATAGCATATTAATAGTTACTCCTGGAGAAATTATTTAGTTATCATTCAGGATATCTCTTAACCTGATTTTCAGAACACATCTTTTATTGCTACAACTATTGATCGAAATAAAAAAAAAATTAAATCATAAAACCTAAATCAACATCAAATAATCACAATAAAAATATGAAAAAATGAAAAAACCAACAATAATAATCAAATGCAAAAACACAAAAAGACATGAACGACATATGCAACAAGAATAATAATTAAAAAAACACGACTGCCCTTGCAAAAAGTGAACTGAATTTCAAATTATAAGAAAAAATTGTTCGCGCTGAAAAGCAAGTTTTGTAAGAGAATGAAGTTCTCCTATGCCCTGCGGCAAGTATATTAAAACGATCGCGCGCCGCTGCACCGCCGACGCACTTCAGACGGCTGCCCTCGGTAATCAATTTATAAAAAGGTTCTTATGTCATATTTGTGGTTTATGTATTTTTCCGTATAGATACATATATTTTCGAAATGTACTCAATCAGACTTTTCATTTGATAGATACTGAACACGATACATTTATCCTAATTTATTGACATTTGGACATTTAGATAATTATTTGTTTGACATTTGAGCACTTTAGGTACCCTAGGACACTCGGGATGACATAATGATTTTAACAATACCACACACTTCTAAATCGGTTCAAGCCTTTAGAAATTATAGTTGAATAAAGAAACGGAAAACATACACACATGAATTCTAAACACGAACACTCCAATTTTTGGGCAGTCTTTAAAACTACATATATTAAAATTAAAACTCATTATAAAATTGCAGGAGTGTGTCCACAGCCTCTAAACTCATTGTACGGAAAACTCGAACTTCTTTTGCCCAAAGACACTTTATAGGTAATTTATAATAAACTTACAGAATCTATGAAAACATGCAGAAATATAAAACCAAATCAATTTAAATTAGAGATTACGTAACTCTTACTTCAACATGGGAGAAATGAGGTAGAAAAGATCGAGTTATATTTTAAAATCAACATCGTTACTTTAATTTTGATATACATTGTATTACATATTATACTAGCTGACCCGGCGAACTTCGTACCGTCTAAGAGTCAATTAATGTCGTGTTACAGATTAGCTGAACTTAATTTATGATTTTATGAAAGTAATAGGTACAATGAATACAAAATAAATATTAAGTTCACTACTTCATTAAGATAATAACACAAAAAAAATATAAAAGTACGAAAATTAAGTATATCAATCGCGTGTCAGCATGACATTATTGAATTAAACTATTTACATATCGTGCAGCATGGGATGCACTCAGGTTAATTCTCTTCATTAAAGACCCTTAAGATATGCGTCATTTTTTTGTTTTTTAATCAGGTGCAAGAACAAATAAAGCGGATAATTTGCCGACACGTGAACATGCCCCGTAAAACTGACCATAAGAAAAACACGGATTTACATTTTGTATGGGAAAATGTTTTTCTTTTATTTTAATTTTACGCCAACTTTCCAATTTATTCGGGACGGACACAAATACTACAAATTAAACACCATGAAAATCGGTCTAGCCGTTCTCGAGTCGGGTTTGTTCGAACACTCATAGTGTTCGAACAAACCCGACTTTGTTTTATATATATATTTATATATATATATATATATATATATATATATATATATATATATATATATATATATATATATATATATATATATATATATATATATATATATATATATATATATATATATATATATATATATATATATATATATATATATATATATATATATATATATATATATATATATATATATATATATATATATATTTAAATTATTTTCAATAATATATAATATTAGATTCATGAAAAGTTACTTATCTGGGGTCCTGGTGGACCAGAAACATTTAAACGATAGTCAATGTCCTCTTTGAATACTTAGGGCAGCAGCACCTGTTTCCGCAATTGATAACTTTTGATGTTCTTAGTTATTGCACTGTATGCCCTTGGATGTAATAAGTATAGGAGGATGGTTTCTGTAACAGAAATGGATGTTAGTAACTTATTTTAGAAGAAATTATATGACTGAGAATATTTCGACACTAGTCGTATTCATCTCTATGACATTTCTCATAGAAATGAATACGACTAGTGTCGTATTCATTTCTATGTATTCATTTCTATGAAATGTCGTATTCATTTCTATGAAATGTCATAGAGATGAATACGACTAGTGTCGAAATATTCTCAGTCATATAATTTCTTCTAAAATAAGTTACTAACATCCATTTCTGTTACAGAAACCATCCTCCTATACTTATTACATCCAAGGGCATACAGTGCAATAACTAAGAACATCAAAAGTTATCAATTGCGGAAACAGGTGCTGCTGCCCTAAGTATTCAAAGAGGACATTGACTATCGTTTAAATGTTTCTGGTCCACCAGGACCCCAGATAAGTAACTTTTCATGAATCTAATTTTATATATTATTGAAAATAATTTAAAAAAATTTACACCCTAAAATATCAAAATATATATATATATATATATATATATATATATATATATATATATATATATATATATATATATATATATATATATATATATATATATATATATATATATATATATATATATATATATATATATATATATATATATATATATATATATATATATATATATATATATATATATATATATCTATATATAATATTTGATTGTAAATGTGTAAATTATTATTTTTCCAAATTGAAATTATGTTTATTATTAAATAAATGAAATGATAAAATAAATGAAAGGGCACTTATCTGGTCTGTGGCGACCAGGAGCGACTCCACGTCTTTTTCGTTTTCTCTTCTTTCAGTATTTGCGGTTTCCTACTGTGGTATTGGAACCTTTCTACTTTATCCTACAGCGGCAACACACCAATTCGAAAGATGAGAGCAATGCTGGAAAATAATAGGCGATTAGATATCTTAAAAACTAATGATTATTAAAAATGTCTATCAATATTTCGGCCAAGCCGTCGTCAAGATAAATGACATTTCTGAAATCGAACAATTCGTTGAAAATTTAAATTCAAGGAATCGAACAAAAAGAAATGGATAATAATAATATTATATATATATATATATATATATATATATATATATATATATATATATATATATATATATATATATATATATATATATATATATATATATATATATATATATATATATATATATATATATATATATATATATATATATATATATATATATATATATATATATATATATATATATATATATATATATATATATATATATATATATATATATATATATATATATATATATATATATATATATATATATATATATATATATATATATATATATATATATATATATATATATATATATATATATAAATTATATATTTATTGGTACTAGAAGCTTTATATTTCGATATTTTATATTTATTACACGACTGCCCAACAAAAAAGGAGCGTAATGTCTTCAGGGTTCATCTATGTATGTTTTTCGTTTCTTTATTCTACCATAACTTCTTAGCGCTTAAACCGATTTAGAAGTGTGTGGTATTGTTAAAATCGTTATGTCACCCCGATTATCATAGCGTACCTACCTTAACTTTCCAAATATCAAGTAAGTAGTTGTCTAAATATTCAAATGTCCAAATGTCAATAAATTAAAATTAGTATATCATGTTTAGTGTCAAATGAAAGGTCTGATTTAGTACATTCCGGAAATATACATGTATCTATAGGAATAAATACATAAACCACTAAAATATTTTATAGATAAACCATAACAAAAGTAATTATATATACAATAGTTCACTTTCTATAGCAACATTCGTGTTTTTTATTCTTTTCAATATATTTAATTGTTTTAATTCTATGATTAGGTATGCTATTTCGATATTTTAAATATAATTAGGTATGTTTAATTTGGTTTCAAGTACCTGTCTTTATCTTTATTAGTTTTTTTTTATTTTGAGTTTATCATCATCATCATCATCATTTATTCATTCCATAAAAGCATTTCACAATACTGAGGAACATATCAAATTTTTCAATCATAATTTACCGGATGATAAAACCGCTTTGATTAATTAAAAAAAAATAATAATAATTGTAATCAGAGGTGATTACTTAAAAATAGCGAAATTTACAAAATAATCAATAATCAAACAATAAATATTAATCAATACAATGAAAAAGAGAAATTCTGAAACATGCGTAATTAAAAACAATGTCAATAAAATCTAAAACTTAGTGCGAAAGTACCTATAGTCATAATATGGTTATTTAATCAAGCAATTGTGGGCGCAATATCGTAAAAGTCGTCCAGTTTGTAAAGGGCATGTTTGACTAACTGATTTTTCAAGCAGATTTTATATGCTGCCATCTCAAGTCTTCTCGTCGATGACGGCAAAGCATTGAACAATTTAAATCTAATATATAAAAATGTTTTTTGATATTTAGTCAAGCGTACTAAAGTACGCGTACTAAAGCGTACTGAAGTATGCCTAAAGGCAATAACACATTGTTTTTATGTCGCGTATTATGGCTATGTCGAGTGGAGTGAAGGTCGCAATTTAAAACATTCTCTTTGGCGTATAAAAGGCACTGATATATGTACATGGACGACATGGTAAGGATACCAGCTTTAATAAAAAAAGGGGCGCAATGTGTCTCTCTGCTTACACCAAAAATTGTCCTAACGGCTTGCTTTTGTAGCACAAAAACGCGATGGATATCGGTTGCATTACCCCATAGTAGTATCGCATAAGACATCTTTATGGAAGCAGGAGTGATACACACTGATCGCTACATCGCTTATATGTGCCCATTACGCTCATATACACAAATGATATCCATACATAGAGTCTATCGTTCGGGCTACGGCCTAGTTAGCCAGACTCTGTACTGTAAACAATTGAAATGTTAAATAATGTTTTGATTGAATAGATATTAATATTATTATTAAATTAAAAAGTAATTATTCTCAAAAATCTAAAAATCTTTGGCAAAAATTTCTTATAAGTACTAAGATATTCTTGTAGTGGTCCTCAAATATTCAATTTGATCTCGATCGCAATACCATTCTCAAACGATTCCATACAACCGCAGAATAACAAGAGAAACGCACTGGAAATCTGTAGTTTTGTGTTTGGGAATGACGTTGCAAGTTGCTCGCGCGCCCCCGTGTAAAAAGGCCGCTAGATGGAGCTGCATTTTTTTACTCTTAACATCGAATTCTTGGCAAGGTGACTTGATGGAGTAAACCTAAAGCAAAATCTTGCGTAAGCCGTAGGTACATACGTAGGGCCCGATTGCGTTTCTTTGTGAACTAACACTGAAACTAGTTCAAGCGAACGAGATAGAGCTATACGTTAGAGCGGAATATGAAACGAACGATCGTCAATAAAAAATACCTCTCGAACTTACACTCGTACGAATAAATGTGAAAACATTTCGTGCGGTGTTAATTTCAGATGCTTTATCTTTTGTGGGTAGTTTAGTGCGAAAAGTGATACCCGTTTATTTCACATTCCGCTCTAGCGTATTGCGCTGTCTCGTTCACACGAACTAATTTCCGATTTTAGTTCACGAAGAAACGCAATCCAGCCCACAGTCGCCATAGTCTATTATTATAGACACTGTTAGAGCATTTACAAGTAGTTTTCTGATACTGACGCTGAGGTACTCCCTTATTTTGTATAAAGCCTTTAGACGTGAGAAATCCAACTCAACCTTAGATCAACCCCTTCATAAAATTCATCTTCTATACATTCAGATTCCATTCATCAAGAAGGCCGTACAGCAGGCCACCGATGACATACATATCATGGCTGCAGCTTGGAGTCCGCCTCCTTGGATGAAGACCAACGACGACTACGGCGGATATTCGTTTCTTCTTGAAGATTTTTACCACACCTGGGCTCTTTATCACATGAAGTAAGTGCCTATCTAAATACTTTTTTGCGGGTGGGGATAAGATGATGATGGTAAGCGGGATAATAAGGGATACAGGGAAGAACGATCAATGTCAGTATATTTGTGAGAATGTGATACGCCACCTTGCGACTTGTTCCCAAACGAATCGAAGCATGAATCGATTTTCGAAAGAAAGATCTAAGGCGACATACTACCTGAGAAAAAAATCTGAAATGGACGGACCCGCAAAGAAATAGGCGGGGTCGCTGCTGTTTGACCAATAAAAATCCAGCGTTGATGATTCCAGGCGTCAGGCAGATTCCACGTGCGCATGCGCTGGCGAGCGAACGAACACTAAACGTTCGATCGCAACGCTGTCACGGTAAAATTATCTTTGCGCAGTGGTGTGCATAACTCTCAAAGCGCTCTCATGTTTTAATTAATTCTAATCTAAATTATAGATGTAGCTAAGCGCGACGCTAGAGAATTAAGGGGACATTATACCTGGGAACGACCATAACTGAAGAATTTTAGATTTGTTTTTTTTTATTTTTACAATTTACAATTTTGCCCCAAAAACGTAGCCCATTGCCTTGTGATTTCGAAAACTTTCAGGCGCGATTACTCCTACAATATAAGAGGTGAGTGTGTTTCATTTTAATTTTATTATATTGACTGGTTAATTCTCTAGCGTCACGCTTAGCCACATTTTTTATTTAGGCCCTAAATTAATTACAAATTATTAAAACGTGGGAGCGCTCTGAGAGATAAGCTAAATATACTTTGGCATTAACACCTTCATACCACCACTGCGCAAAGATAGTTATTCTGTGCTAGCGCTGCGATAGAAAGTTTAGTATGCGCTCGGACGCCGGCGCGAGCAGACGTGGAATCGGTGCCTGACGCTTCGTCAACGCTGGTTTTTTTTTTGGTCAACCCCTACAAATTGGCCATGCCTATTTCTTCGCGTCTCCGCCCATGTCGGATTGTTTTCTGAGGTCTCATGTCGCCTTAACCAGTCAATATAGATAACTAAACACACTCACCGCTTAACAGTCTTTTCCAAGTATCATGTAAGAATAAGAATAAGAATAAGAATAATTTATTTTCAAAAACCCGAGCTGGGTATAGAAATTACATATCTAGTGGTATTTCTACAAATAAAAGTACATTTCAAATTACTCATAAAATTATAAAAAAGTCTATAAAAAAACTAATAATTGAAAAAAAAACATAGAAATTAAAAATTCAATAACAAAGACATAAAAACTAGAAAAATAAAAAAACAACAGAAATAATGAGAAAACATACAGAATCAGCAATTCAATAACAAAAATATATAAAAGCTAGAAAAATAGAAAGCATCCAAAGAGTTCTACATAAACTACATTTAATAAGGATCAAACTATAGATCAACAATCAAGAAATAGAAAAATGCATCGACTCTCTAAAGAACAAAAAATCAACTGGTCTCGATGACATACCTGTTAGCGTAATTAAAATCCATAAACGTGTACTGGCACCTTGTCTAACATATCTTTACAATTTAAGCTTTTCAGAGGGAATATTTCCAGATCGTCATAAAGTAGCCAAGATTACACCGACATATAAAAAGGGCGATCCCACGAGCGTAGAAAATTATCGACCCGTAGCCCCACTGAGTAATTTCTCAAAAACTTTGTCATGTCCCCTTAACCTGCCCTTAAATGAAGAGAGAAAAAAACGTGTGACTGGAAAGAACGATCAACGTCCGCGGATGATGAAGGACATTGATCAATGTCCTACAATATCCGCGGACACGATCAATGTCCGCGGATGATGAAGGACATTGATCGTTCTTTCCCGTCACGTCCAGAGGTGGGATACCTCGATAACCCATCGGTCGACGCTGAGCAGGAACTGTAATGGGATATACTGATTTCTCGCTTTTCCCGGGGGTTATAGGTATAATTTAAGTAAAATATATTTTTTAAAACTCACATGTTCTTATTATTATATTATTTTCATATTATAGTTTTAATTTTTTCTGAAGTGGAATTTAAGAAAAATGTATTTTTTTGGAAACTCAAATATGTTTTGATTACAGATAAAATATATTTTTTTGTCTCTTAAACCCTTGCTAAAACCTAATTTTAAAAGTTATTAAATTTTAAAAATGGAATTATAAAAAAAACAACATTTGACAATGATATTTCCTTTCCGTAATCCGTCCATTGTATATACTAAAACTGACGTCAATTGTGTATACCAAAGCCGAATTGGAGTATTTACTCCAATTCGGCTTCTTCAAATTTTTGCTCCTGGCCTGGGTGCTCTTTGTATTGCACGTCGAAATCACCACTTTTGAATTGGAGAAACCAAGTCTTAACAGTCCTTTCTGTCGAACTAAATTCCCCGTAAGCCTCCAGCAGCAATCTATGACGTTTTGCGGCAGTTTTCTTATGATGAAAGCAGAAAAGCATTGCTTCCCGCAAATAACGTTTTGTCGGCTCAAATTTCGACATCTTCGAAGCTAACAAAATTACCGTTGTTGACACTTCAACGAAATGACACAGACTGATAATAATGACGCTTTGACATGAAATATTTTGCAACTTGGTAAATGACTAAAAACATAAATTACGGTATTTCTTAGGAAATCGACGTTTTCAATGCAAGGTCCTAATATATAAAAATCTGTTTATATTATGTGATTCTAACAATTCTGGATTATTTAGATTATTTAATTCAGTTATGATACTCTGAACCTATTAGATTTTCTAATTGTCTTTAAAAATACCTAAGATACTCAAACTAGCTTGCAAATGACCTGTTACTTACAGTAGCTTGTATATTACTAGCTGTGCGATATCCCGCCTCGTAACTATGCCGTCTGACGGGGATATCAAGTGGGTTACTGGTAGATCATTTGGTTGCTTGTGCAAAGGTTAGTTGACAGTGGAAGCGTTTGAAAACTTATGATGAGTATTGAGAGGTGAATTATCGATATGACGATCGCTAATCAAAACTCACGTACCTTGACGGTCATGTAGCTGCAGCAGTGGGATGCGCGCTGCTGATTCCGCTTTTGCGTAGCGCGCACGGCATGATCGAGGGATTCGTGGGCGTGTCCGGCGCGACGCGTGCGCTGATCCAAGTGTATGTCGCGTGCGACGCGCTGTTTCCTATGGGGTGCAGTCGTAACACTCCCGTAGGATCGCTTGTGCCTTTACAACGAATCCGAGTCCGCGATTCTGAGACAACAAAACGAGGTTTTTGTCTGAGTAGGCGAGGCCGTGACCGCGGTCGAAAATCGTTGCTACCGTTCGCATGACAGACTGACCCGCCGCCCGTTCGAAAACGGGCGATGTTGCCAACTGTCAGGTTTTTGTGAGTTGACAGCTCTCACCAATCGATAATGGAATTATGCAAATCATAATATTAAAAATGAATTCGAATTTATCAATAACAATATCGAACACTACCTATAGTAAATTGTGACGCGTCGGAGTGCGGTAAATTCGCCAATTGGATACGAATTGAATGTATTGTAATATGTTTTGTTATAAATTAAGGTTTTTACAAGAGTACAAAAAGAACGGCGTCGATATATGGGGCTTCTCGACGGGCAATGAGCCATCAACCAGTTTGGTTCCAGTCAAGACGTTCAACTCCCTGGGATGGACTCCGGCAACGCAGGTCAACTCAATATTTTTACTTTCTCATATTAACGTAGTAATAGAAGACTCGCATCCGGAATGTCTTATCATCGATTATATATGGTATTAAATTGCTCAATGTAGTACTACGTGTTGGCAGCTAGGATAAGTCCGCCATTGTACCTTATTTTTATTGTGCAATAAAGAGGTGTTCATTCATTCATTCGTTCATTCATTCATTCATTGTATTATAGTCCCAAATATTTTTCAATATAGCGGCGCACTATAGATAGCGATCTAAACAAATCAAATCAAATCATACTTATTTTCAAGAAACCCGTTTAGGGTTTAGAAAATACAGACATAAAATAAACAATTAAATAATATAAATCCCCAAGTTAAAACTCACTCAAACTGTACAAACATTTAGATAAGAAATATATTTTCGTTCGTTTTCTAGATTCAACACAATCTATACCTACTAATATTATAAAGAGGTAAAGTTTGCGACGTTGTAGGAAGTAGATAATCTCTGGATCTACTGAACCGATTTTGAAAAAAAAATTACCAACAGAAAGCCACGTTATTTGTGCGGCTATATATTAATCCAAAAATGAAAAGACTTTTTCGTGGTAGTCGGATTTGCAAAGTAAGTCGGAGAATAAGCGGTCGAACGAAAACGTTTCTAACTAACGCTGCCTTAACAATGAGATATATGATAAGTTCTAGAGAAAAGTTGTAGAGCTTCTTCAAAATTCTTATCAAAATAAGTAAATTTATCGTCTCAAGTGTTTAAAACAAAAGACTTTTCCCTTTTACTGCATATAATTTCCCTTTTACTGCATAAATACGCTCACAAATAAGACACTCGCAAGAAGACACTCACAAATAACGGTACCTATTATAGTCAAATTGTCATGCAAATACATACATATGTACATATGCAGTAAAAATATAACCCTTCTTTTGGCAGTTAGGGAATAAATCATATCACTCAGTACTAACCGAACCACACTTATAATTTCATCACAGGTAAAAAGTTTTACCGCCCAACGAAGTGGGCACGGGTCAGCTAGTAATTAATATCTTTCAAGTTTTGTGGCAGCTTGTTATAACCATTTACATAGTTTGTGTATATACCTAGTCGTTATATTAGTATACTTGTATATAGTTTATAATCTTTGTGCGTTGGAACTCTGAAGTGGCCTTCGATGAATGGATATAAAGTGGCTTGTTCTTTGAATTGTGCGTGTGTATATGCGATTGCGGTAAACATGCTTGCTTTTTATTGTACAATTTATATGACCAAAAATGTCATATATCTTCGAAATGCGCAGTTCTATAAAAAAAAAGTTTGCACGACTTTGATTAAAATCCCAAATGGCTCTCAATGCGTTTTTTGAAAATAAATACATCGTTTATATTGGCGGCATTGTCGCATAGAAGTATTGATCAATGATGTTCCTTAATATGCAAATCGCGTAACAAGATGGCGATAGCTTCTAAACACGCCTATACGGCATTCTGACTCGAAATAAAATAATAATATAACAACAAACGAATTTTTAAATCATAGATGAATGAATGAATGAATGAATGAATGAATGAAAATCTCTTTATTGCACAATAAAATAAGGTACAATGGCGGACTTATTGCTACACTACAGCAATATCTTCCAGTCAACCAACATGCTGGTGTGAAAAGAAGAGTAGGCAACAAATTATAGCCTAAAATTAAATTTGAAATTATAGCATATAATATACATTGTGTGTGTATCTAAAGTAAAATGTAAATATATAAATAAATTTTTGAGTTTGACATATTATATGTATGTATATGTATGTATATACATACATATTTTGATATATTAACAAATAAATAAATAAATAAATAAGTAAATAAATAAACTGCCAAAATAAGGTAAGGAAAGGGAGGGGATAAGGGAAAGGTTAGAATTTATGATTAATATTTATTGTGAAAGGAAGTGCTTTTTCAATGATTGCTTAAAGGTGAACAGCGAGCTAGCGCCTCGAATAGTTAAAGGAAGCTGATTCCACAGTCGAGCTGCATGTACGGAGAAGGAGTAGGAAAAAAAAGTGGTATTGTGTTTTGGGATACGTAGGATATTATTCTGACTTGAACGAAGTGGGAGACCATGACTTCCTAATCCGGTAAAAGCCTCGTTGAGGTAGGAGGGAGATGTAGGATTGTGTAGGACATTATATAGAAGTGAAAGGATATGCAAATTTCTCCGGTCCCGTATACGAAGCCATTGCAATTTTGATCGGTACTCGGAAACATGGTCATACTTCCTCAGATTGAATATGTACCTTATGCAAACGTTCTGTAGGCGCTCAAGTTTATCCAGTCTGTTTTCGGTGAGATCCAAATATGCGACATCGGCATAGTCTAGTAACGGCAGGAGCAGATCAATGTTTTGTAACATTATTTACATAAATATGTAAATTTTTAATTTTCTATTCAGGTTTCAATGCATAATAATTACACACTTTTATGTCCACATAGACTATGGCATTACATTCTATCTCTTCGTATTATTTCTGATGTAATCGGCCTACAAAAAAATGCGATAGATGGCACTAAAATTAATTTTGATAAATTATTGTGTCCATGGTTAAATTATTGGGTTTTTATAATCGATCAGTCCTTTATGAAAACCATTCATTATCGATGTTATTAAAATAAAAAGTTGATAGTTTCGCCGGATAATGCTATCAGCGCTACGTGCATCTTGCCGGCGTAGAAGGGTTGCCAAAATATACTATGGCATTGATCAATCTAATCGCCTATACAATCAATGCCCCAATTTATTCTTTTGCTAATGTGATCGTCAAATAAAAAATTCTAGTCAATATAAAATGTAGCTTTGAAAACCCAACCTATAATTAAAACTCTCTTTCCTTTAGAAATGATTCGATCGAATTCGTTTCCACTTTGTATTTTATTTTATTTTCAGGCTGATTGGGTTGCCAACCACATGGGTCCAATGCTACGGAGTTCCGAATTTTCTGGCGTGAAGCTTTTCGCTATTGACGACCAACGATTCAGTCTTCCTTGGTGGCTTAACAGGGTAGGTGCCGCAATTATTTTTAGAGTACCGTACTAACTATAAAATCGAAGACTATCGCGGTTGTTTGACATTATAAATAGGATAGAAAACGATTTTACCGCGTAAAATTTGTAGCACCCGACGTTTCGGTGACGTTGCAGCCGCCGTTGTCTAGGGTAGACTGTAGAGCTGTCAATCCGTTGTTTTGCGGGTAGCCCGCATACCGCTTCCGCCACTGCGTAGGTTTTAACGGTGGTGGGGGGCCCGGTCGCATGATCCGGGAAGCCATTGAAATAAGAAGAACCCCGAACTTCAATAGAGACGACGGTTACAAACTCTCTTCTACGTGGAACCCTCTTCTTAAAATGTTCCCGCCGCCGAACGCCGAACGCAAAGACGTAAAACAGGATACAGTGAGTGTTGTGTGCAAGACGGATTTTCAAAATTCCCGCGCTCCGAGTCCGGCCCCCCACCACCGTTATAACCTACGCAGTGGCGGCAGCGGTTTGCGGCCTACCCGCAAAACAACGGACTGACAGCTCTTCAGTCTACCCTAGATAACGGCGGCTGCAACGTCACCGAAACGTCGGGTCCTACAAATTTCACGCGGTAAATTCGTTTTCTATCCTATTTATAATGTCAAACATCCGCGATAGTCTTCGATTTTATATTTTAAATATAATTATGTTTAATTTGGTTTCAAGTACCTGCCTTTATCATACACACCCTCTCTCTCTCTCTCTCACACACACACACACACACACGCACGCACGCACGCACGCACGCACGCACGCACGCACGCACGCACGCACGCACGCACGCACGCACGCACGCACGCACGCACGCACGCACGCACGCACGCACGCACGCACGCACGCACGCACGCACGTACGCACGCACGCACGCACGCACGCACGCACGCACGCACGCACGCACGCACGCACGCACGCACGCACGCACGCACGCACGCACGCACGCACGCACGCACGCACGCACGCACGCACGCACGCACGCACGCACGCACGCACGCACGCACGCACGCACGCACGCACCCTCGCACACACAATACACACCCTCGCATCGCTATCAATATAATTTCTGTATGTAAACAAGAGTGAAATTAGCGTTTTATTTTCATAAAATAATATTTTGGATTTAGATTTATTTTATAATAATTTTTCACTTCTTTATTTATTTAATGATTAACATCTTTTTCATAAAACATATTTTTTTATTTTAAAAAAATACACAAAATTGGCGTTTTCCTTGGAACAGGCATTGCCTAGTTAGGAAAGACGGAAAATCATTGTGTAAAAATATTTCCTATATATTTTTTTCAAAAAGTAAATTTAAAAAAAAGTCACCGTCGATTATCTCGGCCAGTTTTAAGACTATTGACTTAAAATCAGACACAGTCCTAGAACGTACTTGTCAACATCATTGATTATATAGCGTATAAGATTAATCAACATCGTACTACAATTTGGCACCAGACGTGTACTAAGAAACGCAACGTGTAGATGGCACTCACAGTTAAACAAATGATTAACCGCTGGAATGCCAACACCACCGATCGATGGTTTTTCGGTTGTGACAATTTGCGGGCGGCCGATCTCCGTATTTATGTAATTATGCAACTTATACCTATGCAGTAAACGTCGCCTTTATTGCCACCTTTATATATCATATGCCACCTTTGTATATTATATTACTATCCATGCACTAACACCCCCTATAAATAAATTTTCTAGGATTGAAAACATGCCGTCGTGAGTTTCATTACCATGGCTGCTTTCTAATGGTAAATCTAATAATATTACATATATTAAATATGGCGACTTTCGTGGTATGTTAGTACGGCGAAACACCAGAGATGACACTCTAAACACGACTATACGGTATAAAATTATAATACAATAACTAACGAATTTTTAAATCATAGCTCTTATTATATTAATTTTATTTAAATGTACTTTTTAATTTGTTAGACAGGTTTTTCAATACGTAATAATTACCCACTTTAATGTTTAGATAGACTAATTAATCTATCTGGATAGAATGTCAGCTATCGATGATATTCTAACTCTTTATCATTCTATCTCTATCTCTATTCTTTTTCGATCCTATTATTATTGATTATAAAGGTATTATTTTAGTGATGTAATCGGACTATATAAAAAATGTGATTAATGGCACTAATATTGAATGTTATTATTGTTATCGTTAGGTTAAATTATTGTTTTTTTTTATAATCGATCGGTCATTTATAAAATACCATTATAGATGGCCATATAATGTTATTATAGATGGCAGAGTAAATTGGTATTAGTTTCGCCAATCAACTCCACCTACATTTCGCCTCTCCGGAAGGGTTGCCAAATAGTTTTATGAAGTTGCGCAATTTAGTACGATATATAGGTTTATGATGATCGATACGCATCAATAGATATCTTCGCTGAATCGAACATTGGATTCAGAAATTTGTTAAAGAGGGCGATATTTAACACTTAATATTTAAAATTTAATAATTATTATTATTTAAAATTTATTATTTATTATCTACTGTTTGCACTTGTACTTATTCATACCAGTATTCGTACCTGTCTTTCGTACCTTCTTATTCGTACCTGTCTCAACTTCAAATATCGTACTGGTAAATTTGTTAAATACGTGGACACCCATCCACATAATGTATTAATTTTTTTTCCTATGTTCCTCCTTCCCTTCCTGGTCCCTCCCTTCCTATCCTCTTTCTTTTCTCGTTTTTTTTTTTTTTTTTTTTTTTCATTTAGATAATCTTGATGTTAACATTTAGTGGAAAATTGTCTCTGGTGTAATTTGTATATCTATCTTGTTTGGCTACTTACTTTTATACACTGTTATTTTCCTGAATAAAAGAAAATTTAAATAAAATAAAAATATAACAGCGTCCAATGACAGTATCTAACCCTAACCCAAGAAAGCATCAAAATTGCAATTCCCAAAAGCATTTCCTCACTCAGACATATCTCTATTATCTTTAACAGTACTCGTGCAGTCATTTAAGTAAAAAAAGGGGTTGACCTCGGAATGAGAGATAATAAGCTGGAAAGTCCTATACACCCTTATTTTAGCGTTCTTAAAGTTGTCTCAAAAGTCTCACAGAATGTCATTGTCTGCTTCGTAAGTTATACAAGGTCAAAGGTCACAAAAATCGGTTTTTGCCCTGATCTAGGTTTCTATAACTCCGATGGTGTTAACATCTATATAAACATTGAACCTAGAGAATAAAATTTGTGACAAATTTTGTTCCGAACATATTTTATGCGCTCAACCGTTTTTGAGATGGGCGGAGAGGGTGCGGCGCCACAGTAGATATAGGTATATAAATACAAACGGAGCTGCCATGGAATTCACCGACCGGAGTCGGGCCCATCATAATACTAATTTTTTTTTTACACTTCTGGGGGGTGAGCAGTGGATTCCGGACTTACGAACCGGCTGTAGTAGGTTTAGGACAGCTGTCTTGCCACATGTGAGCGTTCACCTTACCACCCATTCACTCCCCCTTCGAAGCCATAGAATTTGAGATGCGCAAATCGCAGTTTTAGATAATTTTTCTAAGAAAGATTTGACTATTTTTCTGGAAAGGCCAAGATCTTTAAAGAGGTGAAATAGAGATTTAGCTGGCAGGCCACGAGCAAGGCTAAAGCAGTATGGAAGCTACGTACAAACGTTAAGGGGCACCCGATGAGGAGTCCCCTCATCGGGAGCCAACCCAGGGTACATCATCGATGTCATAGTGAAACTTAGAAGGGGCTATCATAATTAAATGCGTACACAAAATTGTGTTTCTGTGCTGTTGACAGTGGAAAAGTATCCTCGTCAGGAGCCGATCTTGGCTGTAAAATCAGGTCATGATCATGCCATAAAAATGCATTGTCATCGAAACTGTACCCCAAATAAATGATTTTATTAATAATTAAAAATAACTTATCATTTTTACAAAAAATAAAGATTGACAACCCTAGCGCTCCAATGGAGAGTAGGTATTTATTTCAACAAATGGGCTTAGTTTCCATACTGCTTTAGCTCCTATATCTGTGGCGGCGCTCAGCCATACATGGTGGCATTCACCGAGATTGTGATTATGCAATACTTCAAAAATATTTTTTTTACTATTACAAAAAATATTTCTATTTATCAAATGTTAATCAAACTGATATAAAAGATTCATGAATAGATTTCAACTTTAACTTAAAATAAAATAACATAAAAAACATGTTATTTTGGTCATCTAAACCAAGCTCCCCTCTTAATCGTAATACGATAACCGACTATGCTGCCGTTGAAAGAAATTCGAAGAAGCAAGCGGGCAAGCGTATCGGAATATGGCCGCCGCTCCGCCGATGCAGAAGTTCAAACAAATTTGACAACCCCCAACTACCTAGCGTTTACCATAGCATATCCCTCTGCTCACTTCTCTCGCCCCCTATCCTCGCAACGCCTTGGCACTCGAGAGTGCGGTTACTGTTGTAACTCAGTATTCTGTGCAGTATGCTAACACACTACATGAACTTTGCATTTCAGATGGAAAGCCATAACAAAAACGCAATGGGTTTCATTGATGGAGTAGCGCTGCATTTCTACTGGGACCGATGGGTGCCAACCTATTTGCTAGACCTAGCCACGAAGGCCTACCCTGGAAAAATGTTTCTGGGAACAGAGGCCTGCGCTGGTAAATATTATGATTTGGACTAGTTTTTAATCAAAATATCTGCTTAAGTAGTGTGGGAACTAATGGGCCCTGTTGGAGTTGGCCAAGAAGACCCATTTGTTCAAGGTCGGTCACACTCACGGGTCTAAACTCATCCGGTGGCCTCCACGCATGAATGCAAGCCCGGGCAGGGATCTGGCCTGAGGGCTAGTTTCCCCCAGGAGTCAATCTTCTGGCGCTCCTGGACGGTTTGCTCACCGTGCGGCGTCAGCCAATCGATCGTGCATTCTGACTAACAGTTAGGGAAGTCTGGAAACAGTACTGTCTCCTATAGAGCGGGGATATTTGTTCACCTTACGGCAACTGCTCTTGAAAGACCGTCAGCTACCCGATTCCGGGTGAACAGCAGGGCAAAGGATGCCATGATCCGCAATAGATTCAGTAACCACTGTTTCACAGCTATGTAAGGTAGAGGACCGCGCAAGCGACCTCGAACTCGTAACCAGTTGGGAGACTGGAGTAATCTGGTTGCAACTGGTAGTAGGAGCGCGAGTGTCGGCCCGCTGACTAATTGCTGAAGGAGTCTGAAGACTATGGAAATATACTATCTCCTAAGCAGCGGGGGTAGATGTTGACCTGTCGTCAACCACTCTTGAAATGACCATTAGTCTACCTGATCCTGAATTCAGAGCCGGGCAAAAGATGCCTTTGATTCGCGATAGATTTGGTCGCGCAACTGACTTCGGACCCGTGACCAGTCAGGAGATTGGAGGTATCCTGATGGTTAGTTCCAGACGGAGATATCCTTCCAAAACTGGTATTCAGGGGGCGAGGCTGCCTACTGGGTATCTTTCCCGGTGGCTCGCCCTAACGTGTTGGTCTCTGATGGGCATGTTGGCATAGTTAAACAGTAGATTTGTATTGTCTCTAAGTCTTCTACTCTAATCCCACAACTGAAAGAACGATCACATATCGTTATACCAGCCTGGGGTGACGGGTTTCCCCGTTGCAATCGACACCGCCCTACTGCTTAAGTATTGTAATGGTAGTGTTGTAATGGTCGCTAGTAGATCTCGTGCAGTTGGGCCACAATGATCCGCCTCGTTTTTGGGTCGGCTCAACTCGCAGTTCAGCAACCATCCGGTAGCCTCCACGTCGAAGTTTGAACCTGGGAAGGACTCTTGTTTCCCAGCAGCTATGAGGGTATGCAGGTGGGTCAGTTTCCCCCAGGTGATGTTCTTCGGGCGCATCTGGACGGTTTTCGCACCGTGCGGCATCAACTAATTGACTTATGGTTTTCTATGAGGAAGGTGTGGTGGTTGACCTAACGACAGCGGTTCTTAAAATGACCGATCGGCTACCCGTTCATGCGTGATGAATCTGGCAAAGGATGCCACCGTATGCGATAAATTCAAACTGAAAATAACTCTCACCACTTTGGTTGACTGGAAGAGACAGTCGTAACGGACAATAGGTCTGTCAAATTGTATACTTTAATTTTCAGTACCTAAGTAAGTCAAGATGTTTAATAATGTATCATTCACTCATCATATATTCATTCATTCACAGGTCCCAACCCGTGGGATATCCCAAAAGTATCTCTTGGATCATGGGGAAGAGCGGAACTATATATCAAAAATATACTTGAGGTAAGAATACTTTCATTATACAGTATGAGAAAATACTCACATTATACATAGGTTCCTAATGGTTCCTGCAGCTTGGGTGGTGTTGGCCTAAATCTGTCATCCAGCCTGCCCAACTCACAGTTCAACTCGTATCTGGCAGCCTCTTTGAAGAGAGGCTCACCCTGTCGGGGCCGCTGTGAGATTCTGCCACTACTGTAATCCTGTAGTCGGAGGTGGTTGGGATCAGAAGATTGCAGATTCAGGGGAATACCTCGGGCGGAACTGGGCAGTTGGTGCACCATCTGGTTTGCTAGGTGTTTGAATACCCAGCTGGCAAGTAACCAGATGGGTCTGGAGACCTGTAGTTGTCGACCTGATGTCTTCAACCCTTGAATCGATCCGTCGGCCACCCGATCCCGAGTGACCATAGCGGGCAAAGGATGTCTTCAAATCAAATCAAATCGCATTTATTGTCTTCAAAAAACTTTATATAGTTGTTTAGACATTTTATATAGCCGCTTAATGTTAAAATAACTTTAAAATGTATACTAAATATTTCATTAGAGACTCACCACATAATTGAGTTATATTAGATATTTATAACTACAGATAGTCATAGAATTATAATAATAAAATTAAATGGTCCTGTAAGTAAGAATTATAATTGATTATGGGAGAATAATAGTAATAATATAATAATCAATAAAATGGTACAAATGTCAAGTTAAATAAAGAAAAAAAATCGAGATGGAAATTGTCAGTAATCTAATTATAATTCGTTAATATTATATAATTCTCTCGCAATAAGGTAGCCTTTTAATTTCGATTTAAATTGGGTGATATTTCCGTTTCTACATATACTTTTAATATTCTCAGGCAGTTTATTGCAACACGCCATTCCAACGTAATTTGGATCCCTTTTGAATAATTCCAGAGATGGACGGGGTAATGCTAAATTGTGCCTACATCTGGTGAAATGCGAGTGAATTTCTTTTTGGGTCTTCATTTTTCCTATGTTTTTTAATATTAATTTTATGCATTCAAATATGTATAGTGATATAGTGATCTTGGTCCGCAAAATATTCAAACTGAATAACCACTTACGTCAGGTAGAGCCCGCTCAAGCGACCTCAAACCCGTGTCTGAGAAATAGAGGATGGAGAAATCTGGCAAAATCTGGTACTAAGGGCAAGAGGTTGGCCTGTTTCACATTCCCGTGCCTCGGGGTACGCTTCATGGGGCAAGTTGGGGGAGCTAGACTGTGAACTGTATTGTCACTAAGTCACTATGTAATCACCTATCGGCTGAAGGAATGATCTATATCGTCATAACAGCCTGAGGTGTCAGGTTTGCCCGTTAGCTCCAAAGTATATGACATTATACAGTATCCGTATAAATACATGCAGAATATATCATAAATTATAACTAACTAGCTGCGCCCCGCGGTTTCACCCGCGTGGTGATGGAAATTTGTGATAATGATGATAGAAAACTATATATCTTTATAAATTATAGCCTGTGTTATTCTGATGTGTAAGCTATATTATTGTAAAGTTTCATCAAAATCCATTCAATAGTTTTTGCGTGAAAGAGTAACAAACATCCATACATACATTCTTACAAACTTTCGCGTTTATAATAGTAGGATTTTGCAGAATAACTGTATGAGACGTGTTTGTTTTTAAAACAACAACTTTTATTTTATTTTAAAACAACAAACTTATTTTATTTTAATAAAAATGATTCTGGCTTTTTGGTGGTTTTTTCAGCAAACTATTCTTCACAAGAAGCTGAGTTGAAAATCATCTACAACTTATTAAGCGTGTGTTACCAAAAAATAGCAGCAAAGTAGTAATAGCGGCAGCTTACCGCCTACTCGCGGAACAGCGGATGACGATAGACAGCAATTCAGTCTATACTGGACAACGGCGGTTGCAATATTGTGGGGTGTCAATTACAACAGATGAACCCGTCACCCCAGGGAGTTATAACTACATCGTGTCATTCTGTCTCCCATGGAGTGAACGTAAAAAACATAGTGGGCAGCACAATTCCCGGTTAAACCGCCCAGGCGCCGTAGCGGCGCCACTCCACTTGACGCAATAAAGTGCTCGGGCGCCGTAGCAGCGCAACTCAAGTACAAAAGGCTAAGTTTGTTTTATAAAATGATTATAAATAGGATAGAAAACGAATTTACCGCGTGAAATTTGTAGGACCCGACGTTTCGGTGACGTTGCAGCCGCCGTTGTCTAGGGTAGACTGAAGAGCTGTCAGTCCGTTGTTTTGCGGGTAGGCCGCAAACCGCTGCCGCCACTGCGTAGGTTATAACGGTGGTGGGGGGCCGGGCTCGGAGCGCGGGAATTTTTAAAATCCGTCTTGCACACAACCCTCACTGTATCCTGTTTTACGTCTTTGCGTTCGGCGTTCGGCGGCGGGAACATTTTAAGAAGAGGGTTCCACGTAGAAGAGAGTTTGTAGCCGTCATCTCTATTGAAGTTCGGAGTTCTTCTTATTTCAATGGCTTCCCGGATCATGCGAGGAAAGTAGAATTGTTCTTTGGATAGAACAATGGGATTTTGAAACTGCATCCAGTGGTTACTTCCGCTATCCAATATATGTTCGCAGATCGCCGATTTTTCTCGCTGAACGTTTTTAACAGCTTTGATGTGTTCTGTCAGTCGCGTGGCTATGGGCCGTTTCGTTTGTCCAACGTAGGCTAGACCGCAGCTGCATTCGACTTTATACACACCCGGGGTTTGCAGTGGTATTACATCCTTTACAGGCGTCAAAAATCGAGCTATATTTTGGGTCGGTTTGAAGATCGTTTTTATATCGAATCTGTTTAGCATCTTACTTATTCGATCAGTCACGCCCTTGACGTATGGTAAGAATGCTCTTGATCTGCTCGGTTTTTGAGTTTCGTCCGTATTAGATCGTGTGCGTGTCTCGTGATATTTTCCGTATCCATTTTTCCTAAGGACATCATTGACATGTTCCATCTCCTTCGGAAAATGCTCAGTGTCGCATAGATCGCGTGCTCGATTCACGAGCGACGTTTGCACTGAACGTAGATGGTAGGGATGATGGTGTGAGCTTGCATGCAAATATCTGTCCGTATGTGTGGGCTTCCGATATACCGTATGTCCGAGAGTATTGTCACTTCTCCTCGTCACTTTGACATCCAAAAATGGTAAGGAGCCATCCTTCTCTACTTCATAGGTGAAACTGATTTTTGGGTGTATGGAGTTTAGATGACCCAGGAATTCTTTCACCGTTTGAATGTTGCCTTTCAGGATGCAGAAGGTATCATCCACGTAGCGATTCGTTTTCTATCCTATTTATAATGTCAAACAACCGCGATAGTCTTCGATTTTATAAAATGATGTTAAAGTACCTCTAAAACGCTTCCCTAATATAGCCGAAAACATATTGAGTTGCTGGTACGTGCGTGCGAAAAAGGCTTCGAGTGCAAAGGGTTAATTTTTATTTTGTGTAGCCAATGTGTTAATATTTTTATAAATATGTGTTAATATTTTTTCATAAATATAAAGATAGGCATGATCAAAGTCAGCAAAACAGCAATACTCGGAGTTCACGGAAACAAAATGTCCTTATTCCTCGAGTGCAAACAACTTTTGCACAAAGACAAGCTTTCTTCCTTGGGAGAAATGGAAACACCTAAAGAACATTCAACAGTTTAAATATAATATAAATAAATGGTTATTTGAATTAGGGAAGTCTAAATCCGAAAACTTGTCTTGTATAGCGTATATTATATAATGGTTGATTCTAAAGCTAATATTAGTGATGGGCGTGATTCTCAATTTTAAATCACGCAACAATCACGTTACTGGTATTTTTTCACGCGTGATAATAACTGCTACTCGTGATTTTCGTGATTGTACTGAAATGTACTGTGAAACGTTAAGTAACAAAGTTTCGTCAATGTGATAACTGATAACAGAAACGCGCATTATATTTGCTTAATATTTATTAGTAATTAGAAGAATTAGCGTTCAGAAAGATTATCTCTCTTGCTCTTTTGGTGCTAAGCCGAGTTCGTCTTTCTGAAATAATGTTATTTTATTGCTTTAACAAATCATGAGCAAACTCATTTACACGAACGATTACGACACGAGCGATAACAGTGTCCAAATTCATGCGACAACAGTGTCCAAATTCACGTTACGTACGAAATGAACGCGCCACTCATCAGTCATCGTCCAGCCGGCGCGGGCGTTCGCCCAGAACGAACGGCAAATCACTGATCCACTGATCGCCGATCACATCAAGAATGAACGAAACCAAATGAACGGTTCAATTAGGCGCTCACCGATCATCGTTCAGTGGCGCGCCGCGCGGTCGTTCGACGGCGTTCAGTGAGAACGGCCAATCACTGATCATATAATCACGCGTGATCGGTCGCGTCGTAGCGGCGCCGAGTGATGGCAACGCGGTGCTGTTCGTAGCCGTGATTCAAATAGCATGTTCTTTCAAATTCTCGTAACGCGTTCTTCGTGATTGCAAATATCACACGTTATTGTTATTGCTATTCGTGATCACACCCATCACTAGCTAATATCGTATACATATAAATAAAGTATTATACATATAATATTAACACATCGTATGTTATTTCTTATTTTTCCCAATATTTTTTAATCGTATTTATATAATTGTATTCTAATATAAATATGTTTATACATAATATATTTATTATTTATTATAATCGAATTAACCCCTTGAGTATGATACGACCAAATCTGGTTCTGAAACAATTATCCGTTGAGTATGATACGACCAGATCTGGTTCCGCGATTTTTCACTTCTTTGACGTTCTCATATTTATTCATAATTATCTAATTGTTTTACAAAATGATATTTCAATATTCTATATTCGAAATTTCAATGCAATCATTGTGCAGTTGTTCTTTTTATGATTGGTGTAGTAGTTTCGTAGTTATAGTACTTTAAGGTCGATGTCACCGAAAATCCTGCAAAAGAGACAGATGCATCCATGAAAATACCCATTTACTCCAAGGGTTAAGGTATCTATGTACCTACTTACCATATTATTACATAAATAGGATTAGGTATATACATTGTAATATTTATACAGATTATTATATTATATTATTTATTAAATTTTAATTAGGTACATTTACTATTTCTTAAAATAAAACGTTAGTCAATTTAGTTCTTTATAAATTAAATAGCTAATTTTAATTGTTTACTCTGACCCGCCTAGATACAGGACATTTCAGTCCTAGTTAGGTGGGCACTGACCATTTGCTACATTTGCGTGTAAATTTTTTCCGAGTTACTTTAATGTGGCTATATGTATAAAAAAATATGAAATAAAGTACTAAATAAATAAATAAATAAATGAATAAATGTAAAACTTGTAATATAAACTTAAGTTATAGGTTATTTGATAGGCATTGCCGCAAGGCAACAAGATTTCCTATTTTATTAAAAAAAAAAGTGTTCTATAAACATTATTACTAGGATCTTCTTGATGTCTGTGTTCCCATTGCAGAACCTGAACCATGGCTACAGCGGCTGGATAGACTGGAACTTGGCTCTCGACAAGCAGGGAGGACCGAACTGGAACAAAAACTTCGTCGACTCGACGATCATCGTCATTCCAGAGTCGGATGAGTTCTACAAGCAGCCCATGTTCTACGGTCTAGGACACTTCAGCAAGTTCATCCCCAGGAGATCCACCAGGGTCGGAACGAATATATCCACAAACATTCCTCATGCTGCCTTCGTCACTCCATCCGGAACTGTGGTTGTCGTCTTTTACAATTCGTAAGTATAGCGGGGTCATCCCTGGGAATTCCCTGAAAGTCTCGGATGCACAGCCCTCCGTCCAGATATAACTCTTTACTCTCTATCTCGGAAAGTGGCTCTTATTGTAGAATTAACTGTTCCATGGGAATCAAATATCCCAAAAGACCACGAGTACAAATTAAATAAATACCATGATCTTGCAAATGCCGTAACCCGGAACGGCTTCACTGTTCACCTTCACGCGGTGGAAGTTGGCGCTCGTGGCCTGCCAGCTAAATCTCTATTTCACCTCTTTAAAGATCTTGGCCTTTCCAGAAAAAATATTTAACTCTTTCTTAGAAAAAATATCTAAAACTGCGATTTGCGCATCTCAAATTCTATGGCTTCGAAGGGGGAGTGAATGGGTGGTAAGGTAAACGCTCACATGTGGCAAGACAGCTGTCCTAAACCTAGCACAGCCGGTTCGTAACTCCGGAATCCACTGCTCACCCCCCAGAAGTGTAAAAAAATAGTATTATGATGGGCCCGACTCCGGTCGGTGAATTCCATGGCAGCTCTGTTTGTATTTATATTATTGGATGTCTTCAGTACGATGATGAGACGGTCATCAGTATGGCTCATGCTATTGGCCTTCAATGCCAGAATGATGACAATTGCACTAAAAGGTAATGTTGTATGACTGGAAGCCGGATGCTGAATTTTTATGGAAATTGACTGAAATTGACTTAAATGGAATTTGACTTTTTCGATAAACATTTAATTTTGCTCCAGAGTACATATAGTCATTTACGGTCAGGACACCTGTTACAGTTTAAATGAATGAATGAATGAACATGGTCATTCATCGGGCATATTACTGGAACCTTTTTTTTAGTTCCAGAATGACGTAATCGTAACAATTATTATCAAGTCTATATAGTATGTCCCACATGGTTAAGTTTGTATTCCGAGCGTTATTAATTAAGTATACAATAGAACCGATGCGGGCGATGACTGCATCCCAAGAGGCCATTAAGGCTCCCTTCCGAGTTGACGCGACTAAAAATTTACATATTTTTGCAATGCCACGCGCCCGCGCGCTTTTGATTATATACATAAAGATGTATAGGTATACCGAGGCGACAAGGGAATACGTCCCACCGTTGGCAGTTGCCTATTACGAATGACGATTTTGGATTCGCGCATCGTCTAATATATGAGCGCGCCTCTCAATAATCGAGAAAGCTTCAGATTGGATTATGGAGGTCGATTCGGTCTGCCAGCTGCCATGGAATTCACCGACTAAAGTCGGGCCCATCATATAGAGTTATTACACTTCTGGGGGGTGAGCAGTGGATTCCGGACTAACGGCCGGCTGTGGTAGGTTTAGGACAGCTGTCGCCACATGTGAACGTTCACCTTACCACCCATTCACCCCCCCTTCGAAGCCATAGAATTTGAGATGCGGAAATTGCGGTTTTAGATAATTTTTCTAAGAAGAAGTTGATTATTTTCCTGGAGAGACCAAGATCTTTAAAAAGGTGAAACAGAGATTTAGCTGGCAGGCCACGAGCGCCAACTTCCACCGCGTGAAGGTGAACAGTGAAGCCGTTCCTGGTGACGGCATTTGCGAGATCATGGTATTTATTTAATTTGTACTCGTGGTCTTTTGGGATATTTGATTCCCATGGAACAGTTAATTCTACGATAAGGGCCATCTTCCGAGATAGAGAGTAAAGAGTTATATCTGGACGCAGGGCTGTGCATCTGAGACTTTCAGGGAATTTATACTGCTTAGAGACCAAATCGACCTCCAGAATCCAATCTGAAGCTTTCTTGATTATTGAGAAAGGTTTTGTAGTGAAATATTTTTTGCCTTTAGAGCCAACCCGCACAAACTGTATTAGGGGTTTGGAGGGTACTGTCAAACCCTTGTTGGCACGAGCCACTGAGAGGCTAATTACCTCGCGAATAACAGCAAGGACTTTGTCGTGGCGGTAAGTGTACCGTCCTTGATCTAAGGCCACCTTGCAGCCAGCTAGAATATGCCTGGTTGTGCAAGGGGTACTGCTACAAAGGGGGCATGAACTATCCTCGGCAAAGCTCCAACGAGCGAGGTTACTGGGGTCTGGAAGCGTATGCTGAAAGGCATTTAAATAAAATTTCAGCATCTCTGGCGTCCAGTCATACAACATTACTTTCCAGTGCATTGGGGGAGGAATGCAAAAGTCTCCAATTGTTGTCTAATCATTCTGGCATTAAAGGCCAATAGCGTGAGCCATACTATTGCTGTCGTAATCTCCCCGCAAGAGAGACTTCTTTAAGTCCACATCGCTCATGGTTGTACTGCCATACACCAGAACACTGCCGTTCTGGCCGATTCCAGCAAGGAACTTTTTGTGGTAGTCTACGCGGGCTTGTAGTTCATTTGACTCACTACGGCCACTTGTTACGTGCTTCGATATTGCCGGATCCTTGGAATTGATTAGAATCGAATTTTTGGTTATTCTGGAGTTGGCGTAGAGCAGAGAGGGCAGTTTTAGAGCTAGCCCAAAATTGTGTTTGGACCTGAAGAGAGTCGAGGGGTCAGCTGGTTTGGCTAAGGACAACCAGGATTTTAAACTAGCTGTCACCTTTGCATCCAGACGAGACAGTTGGGTTTTGGTGAAATTGTAAATAAGAAAGGGCCATGACAAATGTGAAGTTAAATAATTGTCATAGATCCAAGCCTTACGAGGGCCAGAAATTAGCAAGGCAAACAATCGTTCCAAACAATCCGAAATTGTTTTGAACAATTTTGAAAAACAATAAAAATTATTTTGATTTCAGATACAGATACGAGATTACGGTTAACATTTCACTGGGCAACGAAAAACTGTCAGTGGCAACATCAGCCTATTCTATCAATACCGTCAATATACAGCCTTCAAAGTGATTTGCTGTCAGAAATTGCGCTTCTAATGTACTTGATTGTTTTTTAAAATTAATTTGAATAAAGAATATATGAAAAAGACTTTTATTTCTTAAATAATTACAATTTCCTTTCTTTTCATTAGGCATTCCCATTAATTATATAGGGTATTAGATTACCCAATTCCATAGTACGTTTTGGCAACCCTTCTACCCCGGGGACATGCAGGTGGCGCTGATAGCATTATTAACAACGCACTATGCTTTGGCAACTAGATCTGTCAACTGGCGAACCCGTCGTCACCTCAAGAAGTTGTAACGATATTAGATCGTTCTGTCTCCCGTGTGGAGAGCAGAAGACTTAGGACAAAACAGTCTACCATCTAGTTACGCCACATGCCCTTAAGAAGCCAACGCTTACCGCGAGATAATCAGGTTAATCACCCAGCGGGCCAACACTCACACCCTTACTACCAGTTGCAACCAGATTACTCCGGTCTCCCGATTGGTTACAGGTTCGAGGTCGCTTGCGCAAAACTTTGGCAGCTAGGATTTTACTACAAAACACAACGTATAGATGGCATTTGTAGTTCCGAATATTCATTAATCTTCTCTCATGTTCAGTATGGCGGCGTTTGTGGTATTATAGCATGGTGGTACACTATAGATTAGTATAAAAAAAATATGTCGCGAAGGAAAAATGCTCCAATTTAAAAATAAACTCAAATTATATCTCATTGAAAGAGAATTGTATGACATTAACGATCTCTAAAAACTGTATGCATCTCGTCTATATCTCTTTCTGTAATAGGTTTTAAAACGATTTCAATTTGACTAAAATGTATTGAGTATTTCTATTATTAGGTAGGCACATATTAATTATACCTTGACTATTTTTATTTGCAATATAATCACCAAGACATTTTATTTTACTTTTTGACAACCGTCATATTTTTTTTGTTATTTTTGACACTACATTTATTAATTTTATACTAAAAAACTTATTTTTATCGGTATTTTAAATAATTAATTACTCTATGTTTTTTATCTGATAAACTAAATGGTGATACTCGATTTAATTCTACAATAATACCTTCTTTATTCTTACGAGTAACCTTTTATGTTTTCGCGAAACAATTATCCGTTGAGTACGAGTCGACCAAATCTGATCGCGCGTTTTTGTCACTTCTTTGACGTTCTCATATTTATTCATAATTATCTAATTGTTTTACAAAATGATATTTCAATATTCTATATTCAAAATTTCAATGCAATCATTGTGCAGTTGTTCTTTTTATGATTGGTGTAGTAGTTTCGTAGTTATAGTACTTTAAGTCGAGCGCCGTCGATGTCGCCGAAAATCCTGCAAAAAAGACAGATGCATCCATGAAAATACCCATTTACTCCAAGGGTTAATGAAGAATTCAATCATATCACGGCCAAATGTAAATGTAATACAACTGTCTATACAACTATGTATTAGTTTTTAGGACAATAAATTATTTGATTTGATTTGATTTGAGATGGTGCTCTAAACTCGCCTATATAGTATCCTATCTCGAAATAAAATAATAATATAAAAACAAACAGATTTTTAAATCATAGATTTTTTTGTTTGGTATACAGGTTTTAATATGCAATAATTACGCACTTTAATGATCAGATATGTAGACTAATAGATGGCATTCTACCTTTCTGTATTATTTCTGTGATGTAATCAGCCTATAAAGAAATGCTTTAGATGGCACTATTAATTAAATGTTATTATTGTTATCATTTGTTAAATTATTGGGTTTATATAATCAATTAGTCCTTTAGAAAAAAAAACATTCATTATTCAATGTTATTGATCGAAAGATTGGCCAATTTTAAGCGTTCGTAAACGCGATTCAGCGAGGACAAATGTTCCTCAAAGGTTGAACTAATGACGATTATGTCGTCCAAATATACAAAAACCTTATTATTGAAACTAGGATCAAATAGTCTGTCAGCATGTTTCTGCATTGTGGCGGGACTGTTGCATAGCCCGAATGCGGCGACCGTAAAATGAAACATTCCGCGGGCTGGAACAGTAAATGCAGTTTTTTCCTTTGACGAATCTTCCAAAGGTAATTGAAAAAAGGTGCCATAGAAAGGAAATTTAAAATAAAAAGATGTAAATTTAACGAAATTCGTTATAACAGCTAAATAAATTGTTATTGGTTTCGCCAGGCAATGCTATCAGCGCCACCTGCATGTCGCCGGCGTAAAAGGATTGCCAAACCTACTATGGCATTCAGCAATCTAATACTCAATATAATGAAGGATATTATGCAGAACTTTTCTGAATAAAATGTAGTCTAACAGCAGTCGCTGTCGTCTGAAGGGGGCATGTCTAAAATGGGTTGTACCACCATTGTCATGGCTTTGGGTAGATCCTGCCACGCCGGTTTGAACTTCTTTCCGCTAGATGGGAAGGTCTTAAGGATCTCGATCAGGTCTTGATGGAACTTCCTTTTCTCCAGTCGCTGTTCTTCCTTCAACGCTTTCTCCGCATTGCACATATTGCAGTTCAGACGACACCGTTTTAACTCTGAAAACAAATAACAAAACATTATTGTTAATAATTCTATTTTTTAATCAAAAAGCACATTTGAACTAAGAGAAAGATAAAAATGGTTAATTCAAAGTATGCAACATCGCTAATTCTTTTTTCGCATCTCTACGTCAATTTGTGGATAACAGTATAGAGTATAGAATTTGTGGATAACAGATAACAGTGAGTCAAATGATGCCCGCGTAGACATCCACAAAAAGTTCCTTACTGGAATCAGCCAGAATGGCACTGGTCTGGGGTATGGCAGTACAACCATGAGCGATGTGGACTTGAAGAAGTCTCTCTTGCGGGGAGATTACGACAGCAATAGTAGGGGAGAATACGCATGAAACGGACGTCCCATGAAGCGGACAAAAGTTAGTGCTCGACTCAAATCGGAACTAGCACGACGTCATTGCATGTTACTCAAATGTCCTTGGTAATACACCACTCCACGGAAGTATGCTAGTCGCGCTTCTGCGTTTGGCCTCGACAGACGCGTTTGAATTTTTCGTTGCACAAAAGTAAATTTTTCGTCCGCCGTACCAACCCCGTTACATGTAAGTGTTTTATGTAATTCCATTTTTGTTTAAATATCACGAATATTAATTCACTTAAGTAAATAAAAATGTTGAAATAGTTAAATTAACACGTAGACTCTTAAAAATACAGACATTTATTTAATATTTCATCGAGTCCGATGAAGTGGACACCAAAAAGTACCATGAAACGGACGTCCGATTCATGGGTGTCCGCTTCATGGGTGCTCTTTTTCAATTTGATTATTTTGCTGATGGCTGTAAATTCTTTTATTATTTAAAAAAATGCTATACAAAGTTTAACATATATTGACCCAATATAAGTCATCTTTATTACTAAACTAAAAAACCGAGATTTGAAAGAGTTTTAAAGCCATTATTTTAATTCATTTGCCTAAAATTTATAAAATGTTGTATTTTGTGAAATTACAGCTGATAATGGATACTACTTCCAGTAAAAGATTGAGGCCTTCTAGCGTGGCAATCGAAGAAGCTGTACGGGAAGTCTTGGAAAAAAAAGTATCTATTAGAGCCGCAGCTAAAAATTTCAAAATATCGAAGTCGTATCTTGCTGATATAATAAAAAAAGCGAAAGAAAAATGTGACAGCTACACTCATTCTCCCGATATAGGAAATAGGAAGGTATTTTCAGCAAATCAGGAAAGCATGCTGGAGAATTATTTAAAAACAGCTTCAAAAATGTGTCATGGTTTGACGACTGTCCAGACAAGAGAGCTGGCATATCAATATGCTCGGTTAAATGATATAGAAGTTTCAACCTGGGAGTTATCGCAAGCAGCTTCGAAGCATTGGTTACGCGGATTCATGAATCGACATAGAGATCTATCAATCAGAAAACCAGAGAACACTTCATTGTCCAGAGCTACTTCGTTTAATCGTCACAATTTATCAATGTTTTTTGATAAATTAGAGCACTTGTATAATTAAAAAAAAATTCAACCACATATGATTTGGAATATTGACAAGACAGGTTGCAGCACTGTAACGAATCCACCTAAGATAATAGCAACCCGTGGATGTAAACAGGTTGGTCAAATTACGTCTGCGGAGAGAGGAAATTTGATCACCATGGTGGGGTTTGTTAATGCTTCTGGTGGAACAATTCCCCCAGTTTTTATATTTCCGAGAGTACACTTTAAAGATGTTATGCTCTCGAATGGGCCAAAAGGATCCCTTGGTAGGTATAGCAAACCCCAGTGGCTGGATGACTGAGGAATTATTTATCGATACAATGCAACATTTCGTTAAATTTATCAAACCAACGGAGGAATCACCATGTTTGGTCATCATGGATAATCATTCTTCACATCTGTCATTGGGAGTGGTAATGATGGCTAGGGAAAAAAACATTACAATTTTAACCCTGCCACCTCACTGCAGCCACCGTTTACAGCCGTTGGATGTAAGTGTATATGGACCATTTAAAGCCAGATACAAGGTTGCCATGAACAACTGGATGCTTTCCAATCCAGGTAAGACGGTTTCCATCTATGAGGTTGCGGAACTCGCAAACGAAGCGTACTTGATGGGATTCACACCAAATAACATCGTAAATGGGTTTCGTAAAACAGGGATTCATCCATTCAACAAAAATATATTCACTGATGATGATTTTTTAACATCATTTGTGACGGACCGAGACAATGAAAACGAAAACAACACAGTTACATGTGTGACATCGTCAATCCCCAGCACACCATCTCTTGAAACAATAACAATTGATCAATCTGTACCAGGCCCTTCAGACGGACATATTTCACAACCTGTTTTATTAAAAGAAAAAACCAATGATTTCAACGTGATTCTTACACCTGAAGCAGTAAGACCGTACCCAAAGGCAGGAAAAAGAAAAACCATGAGAAAAAAACCCAAAGAAATGCTCATCATCAATTATTACAGACACGCCGGAAAAAGATAAATTGGTAGAAAAAACATTAATTAAGCAATCAAAGTCTAACAAAAAGACTGTTGCAACAAAAAAAAACTGCCAAAACTGCAGCTGCAAAAACTGCAAAACGAAAATGCACTCGCCTTCCATCAAACCTTTCCACTACTTCAGAAGAATCCAATTTGTCAATATATTTACATGATTCTGGTGATAGTGAAGGCCTAATAGATTCTGATACATTGTTTGAAATGTTACCAAACGACATCAAGGTAAGAAAAAACAAATCTTCAGTCCTCGAAAAGTCATCGAAAGGAAACAGCACATGTTCTCTATGCCATAAAGCATATGCGGCCAGTCAAGAAGATTGGCCGAGGTGCAAAGTATGCCAGATATGGGCACATGAAACATGTGGTGTAAAAGGAAGACTAAATTTCTTTTGCAAAAACTGTTATTAATCTGATTATTATATGTGTTATAAAACCATTTGATTACTATACAATGTTTCATTGTAATTTACTATGTGTAATTGTTTTTATGTCTATTTGTATTTCATTATAAGTATATTACATTTTTAATTCTGTTGTTTATTCTGCTGATAAACAGGTTTGTCATTACTATGTCCACTTCATGGGACCCCATGTCCGTTTCATGGAAACCGTTCCATGAAACGGACATTTATTTTTTTTTTAATTACATTTATGTACATCTAAAGGCATTGTTTTATTTTTTTCTTTAATGCAAAAAGAGGCTGAAAACATCGTAATTTGACGTTATTCGATTGTCTTTCACTTAATTCAAAATCCAACTTAGCTATGACACTTTCTTCAAAAATGTCCGTTTCATGCGTACTCTCCCCTATGGTTCACGCTATTGGCCTTCAATGCCAGAATGATTGGACTACAATTGGAGACTTTTGCATTCCTCCTCCAATGCACTGGAAAGTAATGATGTATGACTGGACGCCAGAGATGCTGAAATTTTATTTAAATGCCTTTCAACATACACTTCCAGACCCCAGTAACCTCGCTCGTTGGAGCTATGCCGAGGATAGTTCATGTCCCCTTTGTAGCAACACCCCTTGCACAGCTAGACATATTCTAGCTGGCTGCAAGGTGGCCTTGGATCAAGGGCGGTACACTTATCGCCACGACAAAGTCCTTGCTGTTATTCGCGAGGTACTTAGCCTCTCAGTGGCTCGTACCAACAAGGGTTCCACAGTATCCTCCAAACCCCCAATACAGTTTGTGCGGGTTGGCTCTAGAAACTTCAGATTGGATTATTGAGGTCGATTCGGTCTCTAAGCAGTATAAATTCCCTGAGTCTCGGATGTACAGCCCTGCGTCCAGATATAACTCTTTACTCCCTATCTCGGAAGATGGTCCTTATCGTTCCATATTAACTGTTCCATGGGAATCAAATATCCCAAAAGACCACGAGTACAAATTAAATAAATACCATGACCTCGCAAATGCCGTCACCCGGAACGGCTTCACTGTTTACCTCTTAGAGTATTAATATTAAAATAGAGCGCGAGCGCGCGAGTGTGAACAGTAGACACGGGTGTGAACAATGCAGCGACCCGCCCGGCTAAGGCCCACAGTCATTTGCAAGCGCTTGTGAAGTGATATAGTTGGGAATTTGTAGAGCATTTTTATTGTTTTTAGGAAGAAAGATGGTTAAATGTGCAATCGGTCATTGTAAAAATGATACAAGAAAACACACAAAACACAAATCTAGTGTCACATATCATTGGTAAGCAATTTTGAATTACTTTTCAGCCAAATAAAAGTTATCCATTACGGGGGTGAAGCGAGGAGCGCGACGTAAGCGGATGAGGAACACACTGCCCCACCCTTCGTCTTGCTCGACCGCAAGTAGGGAAGGTGTTCACTAATCGAGAATCGAGATATTTTAAAAGCAAAATCGATAATCGATAATATTTTTTTATAAAAATTTACAAATCACTTTTTTTAATTATAGGTAGTAATGGTAAAAAATTCTTATGTTAATTTAAGTAAAGAGTATATATGGAATATGATAAATAATGCATAATAAGGCCAATAAGGGATTCCTTTTTGGACCACTCACATAGGTTTATCCAATTGCTTCAGATGGAGCGTAGATGTTTTTAGGGCGTACCTTTATATGCTGATATTATGCATGTATGAGTATCTGAATGTAGAGACTGAACGTCTTGACGGGTTTTGACGTAAGTATGAGGTGTCGTTGGATTCGACGTGATACGGTGGTGCGAATACGTTATATTAAAAACCGACCAAAAAATAATTTTAATAATATTATTATTATTAACTTAGAAACTTACCTTACTTCTAGGTTTCCAAAAGACAAAACAAATATGATGAAGTGGATTGATGCTGTAAAGAAGACCGATTGGGAACCAAACTTTTGGAGTAGAATCTGTTCAGTACATTTTCCGGATTCAAACATGTATGAAACCAAAAATGGAATCCGTAGATTAACAAACGACGCTGTACCTTCGCTTTTTCTACAACAATCTCCATTTTCCGGTCAACAGTCGGAGGTTGCAGGGCTTTCCAATTCAGGACTGGTACACGACACTCCAAGGAAACGAAAGTTAAAAACAGAAATTATCCGTTTAGAAGACATTGCAAAACGCCGACGTATGCGGTGCAAGGCACTACACGCTGCTAATCGGCGTTTGAAAAAGAAAGTTGACAATTTATCTAAGGTATTAAAAGAACAGAAGCAAAAAAGACTGATCAACCAAGAACAAGTGGATATTCTGGAAGTGTGCGGGCTTTCTACAGCAGCTCTTTTGAAGAGGATGACTCATAAAGGGAGAGAATATCCACCTGAACTGCGTACATTTGCGCTAACCCTCCATTTCTATTCTCCAAAGGCCTACTCTTACGTACGTATTACCTTTAACACATGTCTACCACATACAAGCGCCATAAGAAAATGGTACCAATGCATAAATGCCACGCCAGGTTTCACTGCAGAAGCTTTTAAAGCACTCGATGAAAAGAAGTCTTCTGACAAGAAAATTCTATGCAATTTGGTAATAGACGAGATGTCGATTCGACAATTAAAGGAATTTGACGGTAATGCAGTCCAAGGATATGTAGATTTTGGTGCTGGGTTTGATGTTACCGGAGATTCAAAAACACTATGCAAACAAGCTCTGGTGTTCCTTATAGTTGCCATTAACGAGCAGTGGAAAATTCCAGTAGGATATTTTCTGGTAATCGGCGTAACAGGTGAGCAAAGAGCCAATCTAGTAAGGATAAGCCTTTCTAATTGCCACGATGTAGGCGTGGTAGTTGTATCTATGACATTTGATGGTTGCCCAGCAAATATAGTCATGGCTCAAGAACTTGGCTGTTCGTTTAACTAGCTCTGGTTTTCTCGATCTTTCTCTATGCATCGGAGGCATGGACCCTGAAGGCTCGGATATGCACCAAAATCGATGAACTGGAGATGTGGTGTTGGCGTAAAATGCTAGGAATCCCATGGACAGCACGCCGCACCAACAAATCTATCCTGGAAGACTCGGCATCCAAGTGAAGCTGTCCACCGTATGCATGAGAAGGGTCCTGCAGTTCTTCGGTTATGTTGCCAGGAGAAACCCTGAGAATCTGGAGAAAATACTTTCCGGGGGTCAAGTGGAGGGAAGAAGAAGCAGAGGCAGATCACCGACCAGATGGAACGACCTCATCAAAGAAGTTACAAAAGGGTCAATACAATCTGCGACCCGCCATGCAGAAGACAGGTCGAAGTGGAGGAGCCTCGTAGGCAAACTGTTGTCTAGTGGCCACGATCCTCAGTAATGAGGGAACGACGGAGAAGATCATCACTTCAGAATCCGGGGCTGGTATTTATTTATTAAAATTTTACCAATAAGCTACTGCACACAAAAATGATCAGGAATGTAATAGTCCGCGGTACATAGGACGGGACGCACCCAGCAGGCCAAACGTGCGCTTTTACTACCAGATTTGGATGGATTTCTTCATCCTTTAGTCGCTTGCGCAGCCTCTACCTGAAGTTAGCGGTAATTCAGTTCAAATTTATCTTTGGCGCCCTTTGACCGTCAATATTACACAAGATCGGTTGGCCAATGCATCGTTTTTAAGGATAGATGGTGTAAGGTCAACAACTAATCCGCTGCTTAGGAAAAGTATAAGAGCATTTCCAGACCCCTCCAGTTTTTTTTTTTGGCAGTATGCATAATCGGTTGACAGCCACACGATGCGCAAACCGCCCAGCAGCGCCCAAAGCCTATCACCCAGAGAAACTGATCCACCTGCCGAGGCATGGAAAACAGAGTCCGTTCCATCTTCGAGGAAGCTACTAGATAGGAGTTAAACTGTGAGTTGAGCCGATCAGAAATAACAAGCAGGTCTTGATGGCCCAACTGATGGCTGTCTTGATGGCACAGAAACCTTCGATTAAGCCAATTCTCAAATTACCAACATATCTACATACCTCTTTGGATTTTTGGGGGTGGTTCTTCCACTTCATATGTTGTATCGTCCAGCGTAGCCTTGTCCGTCGTCCCTACAGCACTTCTATCGCCTTCTTGATTAGTATTATTTTCATCCGTTTTTGAAGGGGTAGAACGGGGCGGGACCAAATGACCGTATATCTCGTGCAATGCCTGTCAATAAAAAAACTGGAGAAAATAAATAAAATAGTCTGAATTCTCAAAGTGTGGGTTGGAACACATTGGTTTGTTTATTTGTTTCTACCCTTTATTGTGATACTTCATAAAGGGCGGGTTTACTATCATAGGACAATCTCTTACTACCAACCAAGAAGAAGCGTTTATATGTATGCGTGCATCGTATCAAACGAGCCATCGTTTGCAGACCACCGCCGCATCTGTTTTCAAATACGGTACAAGCTAACAGACCCTGTCCCATATCGTAACCCCCGTAAAACCGATATTACAAGGTACACACATTTACTAAACAAAGCGTTAGGAGACAAACAACTAACTAACGCAGCACTTAGCACAGAAAACATAGAAACAAACGTACAGATCCTAACTACAACCCTTTTAAGTAGTTATGAACTGGCATGTCCTGTTGTAAAACCTAAAGACCCAGGAAAAAGCTCATGGTGGGGGCCAGAGCTGGAAAGGCTACGTCGAGGACTCAGGACACTCTTTAACCGAGCAAAAAATACCAGAACCAGTGAGGACTGGGATAAATACAAAACGGCACAAAAACACTACAAGAAGCGGATCAGATTCCGGAGAACAGAATCCTGGCAAAACTTCTGCAGTAGCATAAACTCAACGAACCAAGCCGGAAGAATAAAGAAAATCCTAGCTAAAGGTGAGCCCAACCTCCTAGGCTCCCTAAAAAAGGAAGACGGCACTTACACAAACACAGATGTAGAAACCAGCTCAGTACTCCTGGAAACACACTTTCCTGGATGTCAAATCACAGAAGATCCTGAGTGGCCAGACGAAAACTACAGCACACCAACAACCCAAGAATGGGAAGTTGCAAACAAGATAGTAACTGAGGACAAGATAAAATGGGCCCTGAAAAGCTTCAAACCTTTCAAATCCGCAGGGCTGGATGGCATTTTCCCAGCACTACTACAATGGCAACCAACCCATGCAACAAAATACTTACTACCAATCTATAGGGCCTGCATAGCCTTCAAATACATTCCAAAGGCAAGGAGAGAGGCGAAAGTAGTCTTCTTACCGAAACCGGGAAAGGAGGACTACTCACACGCCAAATCCTTCAGACCTATCAGCCTAACGTCTTTCTTACTAAAGACGTTAGAAAGACTGATGGACCGTCACCTAAGGGATGGGGCACTAAGAAATAAACAACTACACCCACAACAACACGCCTACACAAAAGGCAAATCAACAGAGTCGGCACTACACATGGTGGTGCACAAAATAGAATCGGCTCTAACAAATAAGCTGTCAACACTCGCCGCCTTTATAGACATAGAAGGCGCTTTTGACAAAACCATGCACAACAGCATAAACCACGCCCTACAAGAACTTAAGGTGGAACCAGTCACCATAAAATGGATCACGGAGCTGGTTAGCAAAAGGGCGGTCCAGATAGTGATGAATACTACCACAAGAGCGAAGGTAGTTAAAGGATGCCCCCAAGGGGGGGTCCTATCACCACTTCTATGGAACATAGTAGTGGACAGCCTCATAAAAACACTAAATGAAAGGGGCTACACTACTATTGGTTATGCCGACGACCTAGCAATAATGATTAATGGAAACGCAGAAAATATGCTATGTAAAGTCATGCGCTCAGCTTTGCAGATAGTAGAAAAATGGTGTGACGAACATAAATTGTCAGTAAATCCGAAAAAGACAGAACTCATCCTCTTCACCAAGAAGAGGAAGTTGCCAGAACTACAAGCACCAAAATTATTCAACACCAAACTCTCCCTATCTACAGAGGTGAAATATCTGGGAGTCATCCTTGACAGCAAATTAAACTGGGCGAGTCATATCGAAGCCAAAACAAAGAGGGCCTGCCTAACTTTTTGGCAGTGTCGGAGACTAGTGGGGAAAAAATGGGGTCTCAACCCAAAAATCACACTCTGGCTGTACACATCAGTCATCAGGCCCTCTCTGACTTATGGATCAGTTGTATGGTGGCCCAGAACACAACTGACCACAGTGAAAGCGAGACTCCAGAGCCTGCAACGCTTAGCGTGTGTAGCAGCCACTGGATGTATGAGAACCACACCATCGGCCGCACTAGAGTACCTCCTAAACATGAGACCTCTGGATCTTGTCATCCAAGAGGAGGCTAAGGCAGCCGCTCTAAGACTAAGAGCAAATGGACTGTGGAAACAAAACACAGAAACACCACACTCAAAAATTCTGAAACGGGCTTTAGAAGAAATTCCTCTTCTGGACGCACCCATGGACAGGATAATATGCCATCATGTCTTTGATCGAAGATACAATATCCAACTCATTGCAGAACCAGCAGATCACTCTGGTACAAATGAAGTAAGGATATACACAGATGGCTCCAAAACCACTCAAGGTACCGGAGCCGGCGTCTTCTCAAATGATCTAAACATCAAAATATCAACTACCCTAGGCAACCTAAATACGATCTTCCAAGCAGAATGCATTGGCATCACCAGAGCAGCACAAGCAGTTGCAGCCAAAGATGTCGGAGACCTAAGCTTGAAATTTGTCTCCGACAGTGCCTCCGTGCTACAAGCGCTAGCAAAAAATACTATAACCTCTGTCCTTGTACTGGAATGCCACAATGCGCTCCAATCCATTGCAGGGTCAAATAGAGTGACCCTGCAATGGATTAAAGGGCACAGCGACTCACTGGGAAACGACGCGGCAGACGAACTGGCCAAAAGGGGATCAAAGGAAATATTATATGGACCGGAACCCTTGATGCCCATTCCCCAGGCCCAAATAAAAACATGGCTACGCAGGAACACCGAAGAAACCCACCTTACAGAATGGAAAAAGAACGCAGGATGCAGGCAAACAAAGAACGCGGTTCCGGAAGCGTCCAAAAAACTTGCCCGCAACCTCACCAGATTAAAAAGGGACAAAATCCGTAAAGTCATAGGTACTATGACAGGCCACTGTCCCCTAAACAAACACCTGTTTACCATAGGTGTGACAGACAGCCCTCTATGCAGAGGATGCATGGAGGAAGAAGAAACGCCACAGCATGTGCTCATGGAATGCAGGAGCGTGGCAGAGCAACGGGCAAGAATACTACAATCTCCAGCATCTGTCCCGGAGGCCTGTAGCAACCCAAACAGGCTGCTAACCTTCTGGGACAGCCTGGGTTGGCTGGAGTAACATAAATAGAAACATGAGCCACGCACAACGGCCCAATCAAGAGGTCAAGTGCGGGAAAAAGCCCAGACAAACTAAACTAAACTAATGTATGCGTGCATGTAGCATGTGTGTCTTGTTATTGCATTCAATTGACAGAATTGAAATACAATTCCGTTATTTTTTTCAAAATGGACAATGGTGACTTAGCCCTGGGAATCGAACCCGGAACCTTACAATGTAAGATCAGGCAACCTAGCCATTATGCCACCAGGCCGTGGTGAGTTGATGAGTAATGAACCGATTTTAGATGGAAAAATGCAAGAGAAAAACCTGGATTATGAATTTGTTTCAGACTGGCAATAAAATTGTTACTGGGATAACGATGAAGGCTGATGAAGAGCTCATTGATATCTTAAAAGAAATATTTTTAAAATTTCAACTTCATATGGTAATATTTGAGGAGTTCCCTTAATTCCCCATGGATCCCATCGCCATAACAAGATTTTGATAAAAATAAGACCAATCTGGAATTATATCCTATCAAATAAAAAAGAGAATTTTCCAAATCGGTTCATAAATAACGGAGTTCTGAGGTAACAAACATTAAAAAAAAATACAACCGAATTGATAACCTTCTCCTTTTTTTGAAGTCACTTAAAATTAAGAGCTTGAGCTACCTCTGAATACTGAAAAATGTGTTGTTCTTTATCTCGGAAAAAAGAACGCTAAGCAGGTATACTTTCTGGAAAAGACCCCTCTTCTAGTAAAGAGGACAAGACAAGACCCATCTATCTATAAAGAAGACAAACTCTCTATTGCTCCTCATTCGGAAAGCTTTTCACGATATTATAGAGGAACTGATGCTTCAAATATATGATATAAATCATATGAGACCCATTTTGGAACACGCCTATCAGATCTGGAACCTAACCAAATGATCTACAAGCGCCCATGTGGACTTCCACAAAAGATCCAGAGAAGAAAAATGCATTTTACCTTAAAGCATCTAACAAAGGAGGCAAGATTGGCGGCTCTCGGTTTGACCAGTCTGGAACAATGGAGGCCTTGGGGTGACTCGATCGAGACATATAAGATCCTGACTGCATAGTATGACGTTCCTGGGTTGCAGACTATCTACACTATGAACACCAACACTTAACTGCGTGTGCATGATTTGAAACTTCAGTGTGATTTATTCCATTCAAATCCATTTCCTCAGAAGTAGAGTGGTAAACGAATGGAATGCTCTCCTTAGTGAAGTGTGAATGACTTTAAAAACAAACTGGACTTATTCCATAAAAACTGTACTGCAAGAATAGCTCAGGCTCATCAGCTTAACCCTTCAGGCCTCGGCCCCTCAGCCGATTGAGAAGTTGATGTCCCAAAAAATTTTAGTAAAAATTAGTAAAAAAATTGAATTATGACACCGTCTCATCAATACATTAACTATTGCCAAACCACTGTACCCATAATTAAAATAAAACATATTAACATAATAAAACATAATAAAATAAAACAAATTAAATTAAAATAAAATTAAACTGGGGCCATCACGCTGAATCGTGTTGTGGCCGATATCGGCCAATCGGGGCTCTAGGGGTTAAGCTGCCTGCCTGTAAGAGCTTAAAAGCAAGCGATTTTTGCCGGATGAAGAGGTCTGCCGTTTTCGAGTACTTTGATGGTTAAGGTTCTAACTGGTATTTTCATGAGACCGAAGAACTGAAGAAATGATATCAAAAATATGTTTGATGTTTGCTGATGGAATTGTGCTGCTGTGTTTATATGTATTATAATTGATTATAAAGGGAATTAGATTGCTCAATGCCATAGTAAATTTTGGCAACCTTTCTTCGCTGGTGTCATGCCGTTAATTTATTTAATTCCAAAAACCCTCCAAGAGTATAGAATTTACAATTAATACATATATTATTTATAATTCATATTTTAATCATATATCTGGCAAAAACAAAATTTAATCACATTAGAAACCTGAATGCCAATAAACTACACAAAACTAACCATTATACTGTCTAAATATTAAAATGAGATTTAAAATGAGAATTAAGAAGTATCTAAAACAGACATACCAAATATACGACAAGTTAACAAAAAAAAATTATAGAATAGAAAGAAATATCAATTGAATATTCTTGCAGAAAAAATAAAAAAACCAATAATCAGAGTAAAAATATAAAAATAAAAGCAGTGTTCCTAAATCGTATTATAAAATCAGTAAATGAATTGTCTATAAAATGAAGTGTTGAAAATAAGGTTAAAATAAAAAAGTCTAAAAAATAGAACAAATTTTTCTAGTCGATTTGAATATAAAATTCTATCAGGTAAGTAACTCTGATAGCATTTTCTGGTGAAACTAATAGCAATTTATTTGACCATCTATAGTAACATTGATTATGAATATATTTTTATAAAGGAACTGATTGATTATAAAAACTCATTATTTAACCAGTGACAACAATAATAGTATTCAACGATTAGCGCCATCTATCACATTTTTATATAGGCTGATTAAGAAACAGAATAAAGATGGAGAGATTGGCATGCCATCTATTAGTCTACTTGAATTAAAGCGTGTAATTATTATGTATTGAAAACAGTATACCAAATAAGAAATTTACATCTATAAAAACAATAATATTAAAACAATAAGAGCTATGATTTTAAAATTCGTTAAGTTATTATATTATAAATAAAATACAAATGGAGCACCATAATACTCAAATTATTTTTCTGAGGGGTGAGCCATGGTATAAATAAAATACATCATATAGTGTTATTACACTTCTGGGGGGGTGAGCAGTGGATTCCGGACTAACGACCGGCTGTGGTAGGTTTAGGACAGCTGTCTTGCCACATGTGAGCGTTCACCTTACCACCCATTCACTCCCCTTCGAAGCCATAGAATTTGATGCGGAATTGAGATGCGGAAATCGCGGTTTTAGATCATTTTTCTAAGAAGGAATTGATTATTTTCCTGGAGATACCAAGATCATTAAAAAGGTGAAACAAAGATTTAGCTGGCAGGCCACGAGCGCCTACTTCCACCGCGTGAAGGTGAACAGTGAATCCGTTCCAGGTGACGGCATTTGCGAGGTCATGGTATTTATTTAATTTGTACTCGTGGTCTTTTGGGATATTTGATTCCAATGGAACAGTTAACTCTACGATAAGGACCATCTTCCGAGATAGAGAGTAAAGAGTTATATCTGGACGCAGGGCTGTGCATCCGAGACTTTCAGGGAATTTATAATGCTTAGAGACCGAATCGACCTCCATAATCCAATCTGAAGGTTTCTCGATTATTGAGAAAGGTTTTGCAGTGAGATGTTTTTTGCCTTTAGAACCAACCCGCACAAACTGTATTGGGGGTTTGGAGGATACTGTGGAACCCTTGTTGGCACGAGCCACTGAGAGGCTAAATACCTCGCGAATAACAGCAAGGACTGTGTCATGGCGGTAAGTGTACGGTCCTTGATCCTTGTGTCCGTCCTTGATTAAAAAGGGACAAAATCCATAGTCATAGGTACTATGACAGGCCACTGTCCCCTAAACAAACACCTGTTTACCATAGGTGTGACAGACAGCCCTTTATACAGAGGATGCATGGAGGAAGAAGAAACGCCACAGCATGTGCTCATGGAATGCAGGAGCGTGGCAGAGCAACGGGCAAGAATACTACAATCTTCAACATCTGTCCCGGAGGCCTGTAGCAACCTAAACAGGCTGCTAACCTTCTGGGACAGCCTGGGTTGGCTGGAGTACCATAAATAGAAACATGAGTCACGCACAACGGCCCAATCAAGAGGCCAAGTGCGGGAAATAGCCCAGGAAAACTAACTAACTAACTAATATAAATGTATTACAAACCTCGTACGGTTTCCACTTCCTCTTTTGTGCAGTGATACCATCGGTTTTGCTCATGTTTAAATACATAGTCTTGAGAGACTTCATCTTCCCCCTGCACTGCGAAATGGTGACGTAAGTCCCCAAGGCCGATATCATCTTGGCCATCTTGGCCCAGTTCTTCTTCCGCGGAGCGCCTTCCTTGTAAATCTGGATCATTATGTCCACAGCTTCATCCGTCCATTTCATTACAGGATTGTAGTCTGCTAGGAAAGAAAATAAACATGTCTGAAATAATGCACCTGGGTCACAGAATTGACATTACACAGTATAATAACAAGAATAGAATTTGCTAATGAACATAAAATGTCAACTCTACAAGTATTCATAGATATGGACACGGGCGTATATAAGGGGGGGGGGGGGGGTTAGGGGGTCCGGACCCCCCCCCCCCCCCCTTAGCATATGACAAAATATTCGGAACGAAAATGAGTTCACCAAAAAGTTCCTTATGGAATCTCCAGAATCAGCCAGAATGGCACTGGTCTGGGGTATGGCAGTACAACCACGAGCGACGTGGACTTGAAGAAGTCTTTTTTGCGGGGAGATTACGACAGCAACAGTATGGCTCATGCTATTGGCCTTCAATGCCAGCATGATTGGACAACAATTGGGGACTTTTGCATTCCGCCTCCAATGCACTGGAAGGTAATGCTCTATGACTGGACGCCAGAGATGCTGAAATTTTATTTGAATGCCTTTCAGCATACACTTCCAGACCCCAGTAACCTCGCTCGTTGGAGCTTTGCCGAGGAGAGTTCTTGTCCCCTCTGTAGCAATACCCCTTGCACAGCTATTGACGCGATAGACGTGACGCATCCGCTATTGCTCCTGCGTTATGAATAATTAAACAAAATGTTTTCTTGTGTATTCTAAATGATGAAGATGACGTCCGTCGTCCTAAATGTTATACTATGATTATATCGAATATATATCTATATAGTATTTAATGCGACTGCATGAAATGCATTTACGTGATTGCTACTTATTCTATCTACTTATTCTGCAAGGTGGCCTTAGATCAAGGACGGTACACTTACCGCCATGACAAAATTCTCGCGAGGTAATTAGTCTCTCTCAGTGGCTCGTGCCAACAAGGGTTTGACAGTAGGGTTTGACAATTGTAGAATTAACTGTTCCATGGGAATCAAATATCCCAAAAGACCACGAGTACAAATTAAATAAATACCATGATCTTGCAAATGCCGTAACCTGGAACAGCTTCACTGTTCACCTTCACACGGTGGAAGTTGGCGCTCGTGGCCTGCCAGCTAAATCTCTATTTCACCTCTTTAAAGATCTGGGCCTTTCCAGAAAAATAATCAACTCTTTCTTAGAAAAATTATCTAAAACTGCGATTTGCGTATCTCAAATTCTATGGCTTCGAAGGGGGAGTGAATGGGTGGTAAGGTGAACGCTCACATGTGGCAAGAGAGCTGTCCTAAACCTACCACAGCCGGTTCGTAAGTCCGGAATCCACTGCTCACCCCCCAGAAGTGTAAAAAAAAATAGTATTATGATGGGCCCGACTCTGGTCGGTGAATTCCATGGCAGCTCCGTTTGTATTTATTTATATGTGCAATCAGTCGCGCAATTGAGTTGTTTGCTAATTACTTCATTACTTAATTATTTCATCTATTATCTAATTCGTCGTTCCGGTGTGTTCTGCGAGGCTGTATCGGCTGCTAGCGTAACATCCTCCCGAAAGTTTTTGTCCTTAGTTACAATAAAAAAAACATTTGTGTCATTCGAAGACTTTCCCGGCAAGTAGCCAAGGACTGATTTCATTTGAATATTAATCTCATAAATAAAATCGATGAGCCCTCTTTTGGACGGTGGTTGAATCCGGATCGTTTTTAGGCTAGCCTAGGACGGCTCAGCGTTAACCCTTTAACGGCCAAGTCTGAGTTATCTTGGGCTTGGCGTTGTATCACTATTGCCAACCACGAGTATTCTCGGGCGACTTGAAGGAGTCCTTATGAGAAGGAGTTCATATGAAAGTCAATTATTTTGGCAGTTATTGACTTGCAGGCTTTTGTCGGGTTATGATTTAAATAAAACAAAAAGTTAGTATAATTTTTGTAACTACGGTAAAAAAAAAAAAAAAAAATTACGACTAAATCAGGAGACGAATGTTTCATCTCAAAATGTCGAACTAAAACTGAAGGTTTCTTCGCAAATTATTATCAAAATTAGAAAACATTTATAAATGATCAATCCGGAAACAATTCTCGACGCAGAGGGTGGGTTTGCTTAGACCAAGTGGGCAAAAATACCAGCTTTCTTTGGTTTCTGAAAAGAAACGCAAAGAAAGCAGGTAATTTGGCGTCACCACACGAGTTTGCACTGTATGTGCTAAGGAAACTTAGCAAATACAGTGCAAACTCGTGTGGGCTTAGACTTTTTGTCAGTAGGCAGAATAGGCTCCAAGTAATGTTGTTGCCGCTGTTTGTTTGCACGTATTTCAGTAGATATAGTACACAATGTACCTGCCAAAAAACTGTGATACTTTTCACCCATCAAGTACACAATCACTTCATAATTGGTTTTTTGGGTATCCCAGCTTGTGTCGAATAAAGTTTGTAGGCATTAAACATTTGAATTATGTGTATAGGCATTGATTTTATAGTGTAATAGATAACGCCATTCCATACTGCAAAATGGAAGTCGCAATTTAATACAAAAAACGGCAGGTAGATGGCCATCGTAGTTTTCAAACTCGATTTAATGCGCTTCCATCTTCAATAAACCAATATTTGGCCGATAGATGGTGTTCAAACATATTATCGGACGCGTCCGTAAGCCGCGGCTTACGAACGTGTGCCTAGTCGTCCGCGACTGACGTCCTATAATGTGCACCGCTCAATAGAAATTCATTACACAGATCGCGTGCATAAGCCACAGGCATAAGCCGCGGCTGACGGACGCGTCCAATAATGTGTTTGCCCCTTTGTTTGCCCCTAAGCGCGTGCCGTTAGAGTATTAATAATAAAATAGAGCGCGAGCGCGCGAGCGTGAACAGTAGACACGGGTGTGAACAATTCATCGACCGCCCGGCTAAGGCCCGCAGTCGTTCGCGAGCGCTTGTGAAGTGATATAGTTGGGAATTTGTAGAGCATTTTTATTGTTTTTAAGAAGAAAGATGGTTAAATGTGCAATCGATCATTGTAAAAATGATACTAGAAAACACACAAAACACAAATCTAGTGTCACATATCATCGATAAGCAATTTTGAATTACTTTTCAACCAAATAAAAGTTATCCATTACGGGGGTGAAGCGAGGAGCGCGACGTAAGCGGATGCAAAGCGGATGAGGAACACACTGCCCCACCCTTCGTCTTGCTCGACCGCAATCGGTCGCAATTGGTGTTCACTAATCGAGAATCGAGATATTTTAAAAGCGAAATCGATAATCGATAATATTTTTTTATAAAAATTGACAAATCACTTTTTTTAATTATAGGTAGTAATGGTAAAAAAATCTTATGTTAATATAAGTATAGAGTATATATGGAATATGATAAATAATGCATAATAAGGCCAATAAGGGATTCCTTTTTGGACCACTCACATAGGTTTATCCAATTGCTTCAGATGGAGCGTAGATGTTTTTAGGGCGTACCTTTATATGCTGATATTATGCATGTATGAGTGTCTGAACGTAGAGAACGAACGTCTTGACGGGTTTTGACGTAAGTATGAGGTGTCGTTGGATTCGACGTGATACGGTGGTGCGAATACGTTATATTAAAAACCGACCAAAAAATAATTTTAATAATATTATTATTATTAACTTAGAAACTTACCTTACTTTTAGGTTTCCAAAAGACAAAACAAATATGATGAAGTAGATTGATGCTGTAAAGAAGACCAATTGGGAACCAAACTTTTGGAGTAGAATCTGTTCAGTACATTTTCCGGATTCAAACATGTATGAAACCAAAAATGGAATCCGTAGATTAACAAACGACGCTGTACCTTCGCTTTTTCTACAACAATCTCCATTTTCCGGTCAACAGTCGGAGGTTGCAGGGCTTTCCAATTCAGGACTGGTACACGACACTCCAAGGAAACGAAAGTTAAAAACAGAAATTATCCGTTTAAAAGACATTGCAAAACGCCGACGTATGCGGGGCAAGGCACTACACGCTGCTAATCGGCGTTTGAAAAAGAAAGTTGACAATTTATCTAAGGTATTAAAAGAACTGAAGCAAAAAAGACTGATCAACCAAGAACAAGTGGATATTCTGGAAGTGTGCCGGCTTTCTACAGCAGCTCTTTTGAAAAGGATGACTCATAAAGGGAGAGAATATCCACCTGAACTGCGTACATTTGCGCTAACCCTCCATTTCTATTCTCCAAAGGCCTACTCTTACGTACGTAGTACCTTTAACACATGTCTACCACATACAAGCACCATAAGAAAATGGTACCAATGCATAAACGCCACGCCAGGTTTCACTGCAGAAGCTTTTAAAGCACTTGATCAAAAGGTCAAGTCTTCTGACAAGAAAATTCTATGCAATTTGGTAATAGACGAGATGTCGATTCGACAATTAAAGGAATTTGACGGTAATGCAGTCCAAGGATATGTAGATTTTGGTGCTGGGTTTGATGTTACCGGAGTTTCAATGCACCATGCAAACAAGCTCTGGTGTTCCTTTTAGTTGCCATTAACGAGCAGTGGAAAATTCCAGTAGGATATTTTCTGGTAATCGGCGTAACAGGTGAGCAAAGAGCCAATCTAGTAAGGATATGCCTTTCTAATTGCCACGATGTAGGCGTGGTAGTTGTATCTATGACATTTGATGGTTGCCCAGCAAATATAGCCATGGCTCAAGAGCTTGGCTGTTCGTTTAACTACCAACGTCAACTAAAAACCTATTTCGAACATCCTGCAACAAAAGAACCAGTTTTTGTATTTTTTGACCCATGTCACATGGTGAAACTGGTCAGAAATACATTACAAAGTAAAAAGGTTCTTAGAGATAATAACGGCGGCCTAATCAAATGGCAATATTTTGAAGAATTAAACACGCTCCAACTAAATGAAAATTTTCACTAGGGAAATAAATTATCGACACAACACATCAACTTTCAAAATCAAATAATGAAAGTAAAGCTAGCAGTACAGCTGTTAAGTGCCAGTGTTGCGAACGCTATTGAATTTTGCGACAAAAAATTACGTATACTTAATTTTGCTCACTCACAACCAACAGTGAATTTCATCAACACAATGAACAATCTGACTGACATTCTTAATTCAAGAAAGTTTCCTGGCATTGACTTTAAAGCACCAATCAATGAGAAAAACGAAACGAAGTATCTAACGTTCATGGATAATGCAAAAACTTATTTGGAACATCTAGTTTTGATGGACAATGAAACACCGATCATGAATACCAGAAATAAAGTAGGTTTCCTTGGATTGTGCGTGTGCATAGACAGCATGAAAGGATTGTACAACGAGCTCGTTAAACAAGAAAAAACATTGGATTTTTTACCAATGTACAAGTTAAGCCAAGACCACTTAGAGATATTTTTTTCAGTAGTACGGTCCCACGGCGGGTTCAACAATAATCCATCGGCCCTGCAATTTATGGCAACTTACAAAAAGCTCTTGGTTCACATGGAGTTAAAAGAGAATTTCAGGGGAAACTGTGCTCCTCTGGAACACATAACTTTGTTAACGTGTTCGTCGTCAACTGAGCATATTAACTTGACAACGAAGGGTTATAGATCAGGATCACAAGTGGATATGGTCGACGAACAATTCATGAGCAATTTGAAGGAGGAAGATCTGAGTTTACCTGCCGGTTTCCATTCAGTATTTTCACAACATGTTGTGGCATACGTTGCCGGGTATGTTGTTAGATATTTACTATCTAGACTAAATTGCACTGATTGCTTGGGAGCATTAGTCGCAAACACACCTAAACAAGCTCATTTATTTATTGTGTTTAAAGACAGAAGTAGACTTATCTATCCATCAAATGATGTAATCCGAATTTGTAATGCCGCAGAATCAGTAGTAAGGGTTAATTTTGACAAAAGTAATAAATCCGATCGCGATCCTATAAATATGGTTACAAAAACGTTAAAATTATTCATCGGATCCGATATTTTCACGATCCTTCATGCCCATTTATTTGAGCAGGAACCGTGCAGTAATCATTTGCTTCATCTGCTAAGGGCCGTTATCCAAAAATATGTCGATATACGGATAAAATATTTAGTTTGTAAGTCAAATGTAAAACAAACCAAGAGGCAACTATACAACAAGCTCACTCTTTTAAAAGGGCAATAACGGATACTTAAGGGTTTGGATCCTCCAAGCGGGCGATCTGAATACAGTCTAGTCGAATACTAGCTGACTGCGCTTAGACCAGATTCTATGATTCTACCTACGTCTGAGGTTTTAGTTATTATTGCTCAATGGAAGCTGTAATTTTTGAGAACAGAATTGTATTTCTGTTATCAAAATTACATCTTCCTGTACCTTTGTATTTTCCACTAAAATAAACCTTAGGCATACATCCAATCATATAAAACTACATTGCTTGTCCTATTTTATCGTGAACACTGAAGATCGAGTAGATATAATTTGTTGATTTGAATAATTTTCGACAAAAAAATAATGGCGGCCTTATAAGAGCCTTAATTAGAATATTATTTTGTAGATATTCTAAAATGTGATTAAAATAAACACGTTTAAAACATCATGAACTATTTTTTTTATTTCTTACCTTTATGGCATATTGGGGTCAAATGGTTACAAACCAATAAACATTTTTATAAATGTATATATATTTCTTATGTTTTAAAAAATAATTTTAAGCTTCTCTTTACTACACTAGATTTTTGTCGCCGCCACTGACAGGGAGTGTTTTTATTCATCTATGAGATGGCAAAATACAGCATCGCCGCACAGCACTCATATCTTCTCTTTCCTGCGCAAGAAATTATGGGAGGCGGAGCGACGTTGGTTGACATCCTTACGAGAAGACGACGTAATTGAGCGTGTATGTCAGTAAACTGTTACAATGTCAACAATTACAATGTACAACAATTTACAATGTCGAGTCGAGTGAGTGCTATCCGTAATCGACTAGTCGATTGGCGAGCGCGTGGTCACTCCCTATTTCTCGCATCTCAATCAATATACGGTATAAACATCTATAGCACACCTGTCTGCTTTCGGCTCCAAGCGACCCGTCTGAAGCGCGCGCTAATTGTTGGAAAGGCAATGCCTGAAATAGCACGCCATCTATTATTATCTTCATTGAACATGTGATTTGTAGCGTAGAAGGAAATGCAATAGATAGCGCTAATAATTGAATGCTAATTTCGTTGAAACTGCTTGAATTATTGGGTTTTTAGAATCAATCGATCCTTTATAATTAAAACTTAATTATCAATGTTAATATAGATATCCAAATAAATTCCTATACTTTTCGACGTCAGCACTACCAGTGCCATCTGCGTAGTGACGTCGAGAAATATGCTGCCATTTTCTTGTATGAGATGGTGCTATCTATTACACTATAAAATCAATGGTATAGGCTAGCTTTTTGTACCTTACGTGTAGCGTCATAATATTTGTGTGACATTGGGTTCGATTGCATTTCTTCGTGAACTAAAATCTGAAATTAGTCCGTTTAAACGAGACAGGGCAAAACGCTAGAGCGGAGAGTGAGATGACCGGTTGTCACTTTTTCGCATTAAAACTGCCCGCCAGTCAAATCTTACACCGCACGAAATATACTCCAATTAAGTCGGACGAGTATAAGTTCGACAGGTAATATTTATCGACGATCGTTCGTTTCATATTCTGCTCTAATGTATTGCTCTGTCTCGTTCGCTTGGACTAATTTTAGTTTTAGTTCACAAAGAAACGCAATCGGGCCCATTGTTTTGCCCGAGTATAATCGGGTTTGGGATAGTTTTTCTGTCCCATTGTCGGGCCCGAGTATTCTCGGGTATACTTTTATGTACTATGGCAGTTCAATCTAACCTACATAAGAAATATTGGCAGGCAAATCTCGGCTGAATGTAAATATTATTAGTGGAGCTTGTATATTATGAGATATTCCAACCAAAAGTTTCACAATGTGATTTTGGTCCAACGACGCATCTGTTTACCGAATTTCAAGTCTCTAAGTCAATATTTCGCGGATGATAATATGACTAGTGGCGCCTCTGATATGATGTAAATATTTCCATCTTTATCTCAAAAAAACAATGCGCTTTGACAATACTTTGTACAATGCGCATTGTACCTTATTTTTATTGTGCAATAAAGAGATTTTCATTCATTCATTCATTCATTCACTTTCCCTTTTAGTCGGTTAAAAGTCCGGAAAAGAAAAAAAATATATACAATAAATTATTTTGGTTCCTTTGCGCGGTTGAGTCACTGCATCGCGGCTGTATTTTCAGAAAGAAACAACGACCCCCGCGTTGTTGGTTGCTCTGCCTCGACCAATTACTGTTTACAGTATTTCTCTATTATTCGGTACTGTCATTCGCAATCTCAATTTATTATTTTTTTATTTAAAATGCAGTTAAACCTAGAGGCGAAAGTATACCTACTAATCAACCAAAAATCTTAATAATTCATGTGGTCTTGTTCTATAACACAGCCATCAAACACACAATCCTCCGGACCTCCACAACCGCCGGGAAACCGTCTGATAAAACCCACAATACAAAAATCGACAAGGTGCTCTACTAAGCACAAATTAACAAACCTGATACATGAATCTCAGCCGACATCTGCTGCTTCGCCTGATTGAGCAATTCTTCTGCGAAGTGGCCGTCTGAAACACACGACTATTTAGAAAAACATCCATTTTCTTCGCCGCGGAAGCAGTCGTTTCGTGTACGAACCATTTTGGGCTTTTTCCGCATTTCTCGTCGTTACCACCAAGTTGTATTCGCTGCCGTCGAGAGGGTCGACGATTGTGATGTGTTCTGTCATTTTAAAAGCAAAATTAAACGAATTTCAAATTTATTTAGGAAGTAAACATAACCCCACAGGAAAATTCACAATTTTTTGACAGCTACTGGGCGACTGATTGCGTTCAACGGAAAGATTACGCTTGGAAAATAGCGATTTTTAGGGGAACTGCCTGATTGGCTGGGGATCACAACGATCGGGAAATGGCGTACGTAATGGGCGTTTACACTCTCGCGCGAGGCGCGAGGCGAGACGCAAAACCATATAAGTAAACAAACGGAACAGAGGCAAAGCTTCTAGCAAGTAGGTAAACATTTTGTACGCTCGTTAGAAGCTTTGCCTCTGTTCCATTTGTTTACTGATATGGTTTTGCGTCTCGCCTCGCGCCTCGCGCGAGAGTGTAAACCCCTATCATACAATGGTAGACATACCCAAATCGGGTAATTTGGTGAGCGTTCATAGAGAGAGCAATACACTGAACGCAGATAAAAGCGTCAAAATATAGCGACGGGAACCGTATCGATCAATCGGTTGTGTATTAATTATAATTCTGGCACTTAAACCAATCTTGTTTTGGTATTGCTTTGGAAGATATTTATTTGTATAATCATTTGTATAGCCGTTCTCCCTAAGACAGAAGACCTATATATATATATAATATATAGAAAAATAAATATATTTATTTATTTTATAATTCTAATGAATATTTTCTCTGTCTCTCTCCTACCAAGGTTTATTAACTATAATGTAAGGTGATATTTTTGTTGGTTGCTGCTAATTTCCAATATGTTTTCTTTACTTATGATATTAACCATTCTTGGAGCAAGAAAGCTGTAATGACGTTGTCCAAAAGACGTTAGACGTTTCGGCACTTCAAAGTTTCCCTTATAATGACCTGATCTCTCCCTGTTTTTCGGATAAACACAATATTCGTCTTCATTGTTGTTTTTAAGATGAAGTATTGATTTCAGGCAATACAACTGCCTCAAATCAAGCAATTGTGCCCCAACATACAGGTCGTCAGAAGGGTAACGCCTAGGCTTCCTTAACACGATTCTAATTATTGCCTTTTGGACAACGTTCACTTTCTGGAGGATGGTTTTTCCGCAAGCTCCCCATCCAAGTATACCGTATGTCATTAAGGATTGGCATATAGCGTAATATATTGTTTTTAAATAGGACAGGCCCAGGATATCTCGCAATTGAATAAATTTATAAATCAATTTCCTTAGTCATTTCACTAGACATTCGGTATGTAATTCCCACCGTAGGTGTCTATCTATAATTATTCCGAGATATTTTATCACTCCGACTGGTCGGATTGGCTGACGACACGTGGCATCTCTCTTGCAGTCGTGAATGATAAGATGATTGTGATCATCCGGCTGGCCTCTTACATCGATGCTAAATGGGATGTATTTTATTTTGCCAATATTTAACGTAAGTAGGTTTAGGTCTAAGCAGGTTTTAATTGAAGCCATCGCGATATTAGTACGATTATATACCTTTTCCCAATTAGAACCGGAAATTACTAACACCGTGTCATCAGCATACACTATTGTTCTACCAAAACTAAGCTCGCAAAGCGGATTTATGTACATAGTGAACAGTATTGGTCCGAGCACGCTACCCTGAGGAAAGCCAAAAGTTAGTGGCAGGGATACACTTCGAACACCGTTGAGGTTAACAGTTTGTGTTCTGTTTTTTAAATAATCGGAAAACCAACTCAATGCGAGGCCATTGATACCATAACCCTTTAATCTTTTACAAAGTATTTTATGGGATATAGTATCAAAAGCCATCGCTAGATCTAAAAATACCGCAATGCATTTCTTTTTCGAATCCAATGCATTCGTTATTCTTTTAGTAACCTCAAGGATAGCCTCACCCGTACCGACACCGTTCCGAAAGCCGAATTGATTTTTAGATAAAAGATTCATTTTATCTAAATGGCTAGTTAGCCTTTCCTTTACCACTTTTTCAAGTATTTTGCTCATATTTTTAAGCAGTGAGATAGGCCTGTAGTTGGCAATGTCTGTGTGATCACCTTGTTTATGTATTGTTAATATATTGGCATGCTTAAAATGATTTGGGAAGATCCCCGTCTTAAAGCTTTGGTTTATTATGTATTCAAGTGGAATGGCCAGGATATGATCGTGTAGAATCGATATGGTGGGGTCGATGGATCGATAGAAGGCTTAGAAATAGGAATTACGATCTGGCTCCTCCACGCTGAAGGAGGTCTTACTATATTAAAAATATATTGAGCTGTTGCACGAGATAATTGGTGATAGACTGCGGGGGCGAGCATTGGATCTGAATGAATATGGGATTATATCCTCTCCGGGCGAATTATTCTTTAGCTTACGAAAACTTGCCTGAAGTTCTTTGGGTGTGATTTGGCCTTCCAGAGAGAGAGGGCCGTAAAGGCGGCGATTGTCGTCGTTTAGCGGAGGAGAAAGAATCGTATCACTGTTAGGGCAATGAGGCGGGGCTAGTTTATCAAAAAACCCTCCGCCACATAGTTCGGAATAGAGTTTCTATTTTGGGGAGTTAATATTTATTTTTATATGTATATAATATTCCTTTAATTTTGATTGTTGAGCTATTTTGACTTTTGTAAAATGGGATATTCCCAACACTTAAAATTTGGAGAAATATTTGTAAAGATTCAGCAGTTGCAAAAAAATGCTAATGGAGTGTTATAAAGTCACTTTTTAATTATTAGTGTTATAAAAGCAGCCGTTTACACTACCTACATATTTTTTTACTTTACCGGCCAATCTACCAACCAGGAGGGAAAGTATTCCGAATGCTCATTTTTTTTGACATGTAAACAGAAATATCTATTTCGACCCCCCCCCCCCCCCCTCTGGGACATGTAAGTATTTTCAAATGGAAGTCTCTCTGTGATTCTCTGTGTATTCCTCCACGATAGCGCCCAAAAGCTTAATTCGATTGAGCTGAAATTCGGCATGCAACCATCATTTGGTCATGACAAGAGTTGTAAATGTTGTGGTTGAAATCGGTGAACCAGGGGGTGCACTAGTCATATTTCAATCCTGAAATATTGGACTTACAGACTTGAAATCTGGTATATTATATAGACCTTGTCGAGCCGAACTCACATTGATATTTTTTTCTGCCAGTATATTCCCGCAAACGATTGAATCGAACGTGTTAATGCGTTGGATTCTCGTCGACGACTATCACTTTCAATCAGGTAAACCTCCTTCCTGAACAGGCATCAGGCTCAAAACCCTTCTTTAATTCCTTGGGTAATGGTCGGGAAAATTGTGTGGTGACACAACCGATTTTTCTTATCTAGGAATTTTTAGGATTTTTAAACATGTTCAACCCACATAAAAATAAGATCTAAATGTGAAACAGTACCTACCATTGATTTTATAGTGTATGTACCTACCGAATGAAATCTGTGGACTATCGATTAGATAGAAAATCGATACGACACTTATCGATAGAAAGTTCGATGTACATTAAAATGTTACCCAATGTTTTCTGTCCGATTAAATGTCAGTCTCGAATTGTCAAATAGCCCAACATAACCTAAAAACAACCTCAAAATCGAATATTTTTTCGCATTTTATCCGTCGAAATGTTGACTAGAATAGCTTTTCGAACGTTACAAAAGTCGCTAAAACGTTATTACTGTATTTCTACGATTCAATCAAACTTGTTTTCTTCAAGAACACGGGATGCACTTACGAACTCCTACTTCCTTAGGTTTACTAAGAGTATCGCCAAGAGGTGTTATTCAAAAGGCTCCGCGAAGGATAAACTCATAAATATAAACGTCGGAACGATCGGTCACGTCGACCACGGTAAGACGACCTTAACTGCAGCGATAACGAAGATTTTGGAAGGAGATGGTTTAGCGGAATATGTGCCTTATGATCAAATCGACCGCGCTCCGGAAGAAAAAAAAAGAGGTAAGAAGACATGGCGGACAATCTTGATCCGATACACCTAACTTGATGGGAGGCGCTACCGGGTAAAATTTAATACCTAATAATTATAATAAAAAACTCTTTATTTGCACTTGAATATTAAGGAATTTATGTAGCTACCTATTTCATTTATCAAAGAAAGGAAAAACGGAATATAGGTAGGTATGCATTATGGAAACCTTTCTCAAATATAAAAAAAAAGAAAACTTTACTAGATTTTATCATTGTAATGCTAAATGTGATAGAAAAAAGCCTCAGACATGCAATATTTCGAGACAAAAAAAAACAAATTTACACACAAAAATAAACATATTAACCTTATATTTTCTTACTAATTTTTTAAGTTGTTTAAAAAAAAACTAAGTTAACCTACCCGCCATGGTGTTTTTTTATTTTTTTTTTATTTTAACTAAACTGACCTACCGAAATGTATGGGTTTGAGGCTTCTGTAACCCTTGAAGGTGTTGAACTCAGCTTTCAATGGCTTCACCGAACATATCCGGGCCCATTGGCAATAAAGGAGGGTGTCGGACGAGGTGGGACTAGTGAGCGGCCGCTCTACAGTTCTCCAGCGCGCGTGACGTTTCGGCTCGCTACAAGCCCTCATCAGCTAGTCTGCGATGACTAGGACGCGGAGAACCACCAGTCCCGCCCTCGGCCTCCCTCTCTCTACCTATCCATATTCTGTAGGATGCCTCCAGTGCCGCTTTCGAGGCTCTCTCCATGTATGAGCTCAGCGCCGCTCTTGGCAGGCCTAAATTCTTGAAGAGGCTGTAGAGTGACTTCGCCGGTAGTCCTCTTGCTCCGACTTCCACGGCGAAGAGATCAGTCTTAAATCCGTTTCTCACTATCCGGTCTACTAAATTGCAGTACTTGTTTACTTTGAAGTTGTGGTCCTTCGGTATGTTGCTTTCCCATGGGACTGTAAGTTCGACAAGTACAACATGCTTTGTCGCCATTGAGAATATGAGAATATCCGGTCTGTAAGCTGTGGTGCAGATTTCTGAAGGCATTTGGTAATGCTTCTCATGTGTGTCCATCAGCAATTGCCAGTCCTTTGCTGCTCCCAAAATTGAGGACGGTTTAGTCCTATCTTTAGGCAGCTTCTTCGCTCCGGGTTTTACAAAGTTGACCTTCTTGAAGCCATTGCTCGTTTGCCCTTTTCTGGTCCGTGCAATAGATAGGCTGATAGCCTCTCTGATGATTTGGGATGGGAACATGATTTTAAACTACGTAATAGGGAACATCGGTCTGTGGGACCGCTGTTTTGAATTATTGATAATAAAACCACTTTCTAACACACATTTTATTTTAAGTACCAATATCAAAAGACTGATATCTTATGAACTAGAAAGAGTTAGGTGTAACAGTTATATGTATAACTAACACTTATGTCCTATTCGGAGCACAATTTCTGCAGACCTTCACAGTATATAAATACAAACGGAGCTGCCATGGAATTCACCGACCGGAGTCGGGCCCATCATAATACTATTTTCACACTTCTGGGGGGTGAGCAGTGGATTCCGGACTTACGAACCGGCTGTGGTAGGTTTAGGACAGCTGTCTTGCCACATGTGAGCGTCCACCTTGCCACCCATTCACTCCCCCTTCGAAGCCATAGAATTTGAGATGCGCAAATCGCAGTTTTAGATAATTTTTCTAAGAAAGAGTTGATTATTTTTCTGGAAAGGCCAAGATCTTTAAAGAGGTGAAATAGAGATTTAGCTGGCAGGCCACGAGCGCCAACTTCCACCGCGTGAAGGTGAACAGTGAAGCCGTTCCGGGTTACGGCATTTGCAAGATCATGGTATTTATTTAATTTGTACTCGTGGTCTTTTGGGATATTTGATTCCCATGGAACAGTTAATTCTACAATAAGAGCCACCTTCCGAGATAGAGAGTAAAGAGTTATATCTGGACGGAGGGCTGTGCATCCGAGACTTTCAGGGAATTTATACTGCTTAGAGACCGAATCAACCTCCAGAATCCAATCTGTAGCTTTCTCGATTATTGAGAAAGGTTTTGTAGTTAAATGTTTTTTGCCTTTAGAGCCATCCCACACAAACTGTATTGGGGGTTTGGAGGATACTGTCAAACCCTTGTTGGCACGAGCCACTGAGAGACTAATTACCTCGCGAATAACAGCGAGAACTTTGTCATGGCGGTAAGTATACCGTCCTTGATCTAAGGCCACCTTGCAGCCAGCTAGAATGTGTCTAGCTGTGCAAGGGGTATTGCTACAGAGGGGACAAGAACTATCCTCGGCAAAGCTCCAACGAGCGAGGTTACTGGGGTCTGGAAGTGTATGCTGAAAGGCATTCAAATAAAATTTCCTATAAACTATAAACATATAGGATCCGAACATTTGATGCATTTATAGCCTGTCTTGCGCTTCTTGGTATAGACAGAATTTGTAAGTCTTTTCTTTTTCAAGTTTGTCCTCCGCAGAAGGTCTCACAGACCGCTACTAATAATTACGACTTTTTAAGAAAGCGTTAAAACAATGAAACAGAACTTCTTGATGTAGATAGAATTTGTAAGTGTTTCTTTTTTCAAGTTTGCCCTCCGCAGAAGGTCTCAGACCGCTACTAATAATTACGACTTTTTAAGAAGGCGTTAAAACAATGAAACAGACGCTCCTATAGACAAGATAGCCGCATGCGCCGACACAGCGGGAACTAATAGGAGACTACTGGGAGCGGTGGGTCGCTGAGGGAGGGGGGGGGGGGGGGACCGACTGGAAGCATTTCTAAGAAACCATAGCGGTCTGTGAGACCGATGTTCCTGGTAAAGGGTTAAATGCCTATATCTCGCTTATTTATTGGGGCCGGATAAAGATTAATGCAGATTCGGAATCAGCGTGGTCAATATAGTCAGGTGACCTAAGAAATCAACAAAATAAAATAGGTTCCTGTTGTTACCAAAAAAACTACTGCTTGATTCAATCACTGTAATGTTAAATCTGATAGGAAATAGCTTTGGACGCGGAATATTTTGGGACTTAAAATTATCAAATTTACGAACAAAATTACGGACTCGATTTGATACTAGAGGTGTTGATGATAGTTTAAAAAAAAGTAACTTAACCTACCGCCATATAGGTATTTATGAATTGTTTTTAAAAAAACTAAACCTACCGAAATGTAGGTGTTTGACGCTTCTTTAAATGCCCATATCTTGCTTGTTTCTTGAGACCGAATAAGGATTACTGTAGTTTTGGAATCAGCATGGTGAATATGGTAGGATGGAGTTAAAACATCAAGAATGTGTACTTAATAGGTCCCAATGATACATTAATACCCACATAACTTGACATGAGGGTCTACCGAGTAAACTTTAATAATAATGAATAAATAGCTGAAACACGTCGAGATCGACGGTCACTTTATTGACAGTAATGTTAACAGAAACATACTTCTTATTTATGTACTAATAATATTTCTTTGGATTAATTCGATTACGTTGCGGTGCCTTGCTCATTTGATCTACGGTCAGGAATGTCACCAAGGCTGTGTAGCAAACGGACAGCAACAATCGAAAAGCGATGCGTTCGTGATATGACGAGTGACAGAAAGTAAACAAAAAGTTTCGCCCCAATTCAACTTACTTTAGCAACTATACGCAAGATGGCGGGAAAATGGTTGAAATCTTTAAAATTTATTTTTAACTATATTGAGTAAAAAATCACACCGTCACCCCTAGACTTTCCCGGCAAGCAGACAATGCCCCTAGCGCGCCAAACCTCCTAACCCCCCTAAGCCGCCCTCAAACCCCCCTCCCTTAAATCCCCTCCACCCCCTCCCCCCAACATTTTCCCCCCAACCTTCCCTTTCTCACTCTCACACCTTCTCTTGCCTCACCCCCCTCATTCTACTCCCCTCTCTCTCTCTCCCTCTTCTCTCCCCAATCCCCCTCTCCCTACCCCCACCCTAACTCACCCCTAACTACCCTCTTCTCCCTCCCACCCTTCACCCCCTCTTCCCATCCACCCCTCCCCCTTTGCGCGAAAATCCAACAGATAGCACTATCATTGTTTTATTTTTCTCTTTTGAAGACTTTTTTATTTTTCTCTTTTGATGACAAATCTACAGATGGAGAGCTTTTTTTAGACACTTCCACCAAATTTTTACACCTAGCCGTTGTCTCAATTGGGCGGTTACGGCAAAAACATGTTAAAAAAATCTCTTTTGAGGACTTTTTTATTTTTCTCTTTTGATGACACATCTAGAGGCTGAGGGCTTTTTTTTAGACAACTCAACCAAATTTTTACACCTAGCTGTTCTCCAATATGGCCGTTACAGGAAAAACCTATTTTCAAATTAATATATATAGATAGATGTTGCAACCGCCGTTGTCCAGTCTACCTTGGACTACGGCAGTTGCAACATCACCAAAACGTCGGGTGCTACAAAATTCACGAGGTAAATTCATTTTTAAACCTTTTTATAATGTCAAACAACCGCGATAGTCTTCAATTTCATATTGTATTTCAAACTAAGAATGCCCGAGGAGAGGAAATTGGGAGAGGAAGGAGAAAAAAAGGGAAGAACTGGTTACTTCTTAGAAAGTAGTACTTTTTGAGGTGAGCCTTCAAGATTGTTCCAGAGTCTTGCACCATGGACTCAGAAAATCAGTATTATGACAAGGAATTTTGAGTAAATTCTCAGAGGCTGACCGAAGTACGAGACCATGGGAACTTATATATAAAATCGGAGACTATCGCGGTTGTTTGACATTATAAATAGGATAGAAAACGAATTTACCGCGTGAAATTTGTAGGACCCGATGTTTCGGTGACGTTGCAGCCGCCGTTGTCTAAGGTAGACAGTCTACCCTACACAACGGCGGCTGCAACGTCACCGAAACGTCGGGTCCTACAAATTTCACGCGGTAAATTAGTTTTCTATCCTATTTATAAAACCATGGGAACTTAATGGTCCGAAAAGCTTGTGGAGATAGGATGGTATTGGTTGGGAGAGTACACTATATAGGAGAGCAAGTATATGAACGTTTCTCCTTTGGAGTACTTAGTCACAAGATCATACTTACGTAGAACGAAAATGAATCGCATTCATACATTTTGCAAACGTTCAAGTTTGTTAGTAGTTCCTTTGATAAATCTGGTGGTATGGATATGAGGTTAGCCCGCTGGATTACTTCCAAGTGCCTCGCTGCAAAGTCCGCTCTACACTTAGTCTGCGAATCGCGCGCGACTTTGCGGCGTGAACTCACCGCAAACTCGTACAAAGCTCCACACTCGCAATGGTTCGCGGTAGTTTCACATAACAGTTCGCGCGTTCGAAGGAGATGGACGTCAAATTAGCTTTTTCTACGTCCTTCATTTTGTGCGCAATAGTGCACTATAATTATGAATATAGTAAAAGTAAAAACAAAATTATATCCTCCATTCATTATTTCATATTCAAACCAACTGAGCTTTTTTCAAGTAGGATTTTTTACTTTACTTTTGTAACTTCTGTAACTAGATAGCAAGGATTTCCTTTTTTTCAAAATTTCTACATGTTTTTTCATCATGGCGCTAGTGACGCGTCGTGATTTTTATATTTTTTCATATAATCTTTATGATTTACATGGCAAAAAACGTGTTCGGTTTAGTAGTATTCAAGAAATTCTATTCAAGCATCTAAAATTGTTTCATCCAGTTTACGGTAATTTTGTAGGAAATCTCAGCAACATATTAATTAGGAACAAACACGACTACACACCGACGCTGCTGGCAGTCAACTGAGCGGCGCGCGAGTGTGAAGACTATGCGCGTTCGCACTAAGTTCGCGCTTTGTGGTCCCTTTGTCGCGGCACAGAAAACCATCAAAAATCGGGGAACTGGGCACGAAGAATGTGCGAGGCCGCGAAAAACATGCGAAACGGTTCCACACTACGCGTTCACTCCCCTTTGTGGAGGTACCGGAGCCGGCGTCTTCTCAAATGATCTAAACATCAAAATATCAACTACCCTAAGCAACTTAAATACGATCTTCCAAACAGAATGTATTGGCATCACCAGAGCAGCACAGGTAGTTGCAGCCAAAGATGTCGGAGACCTAAGTTTGAAATTTGTCTCCGACAGTGTCTCCGTTCTACAAGCGCTAGCAAAAAATACTATAACCTCAGTCCTTGTACTGGAATGCCACAATGCGCTTCAATCCATTGCAAGGTCAAATAGAGTGACTCTGAAATGGATTAAATGGCAGAGCGACTCACCGGGCAACGACGCGGCAGACGAACTGGCCAAAAGGGGATCAAAGGAAATAGTATATGAAACCGGAACCCTTGATGCCCATACCCCAGGCCCAAATAAAAACATGGCTACGCAGGAACACCGACGAAACCTACCTTACAGAATGGAAAAAAAACGCAGGATGCAGGCAAACAAAGAACGTGGTTCCGGAAGCGTATAAAAAACTTTCCCGCAACCTCACCAGATTAAAAAGGGACAAAATCCGTAAAGTCATAGGTACTATGACAGGCCACTGTCCCCTAAACAAACGCCTGTTTACCATAGGTGTGACAGACAGCCCTCTATGCAGAGGATGCATGGAGGAAGAAGAAACGCCACAGCATGTGCTCATGGAATGCAGGAGCGTGGCAGAGCAACGGGCAAGATTACTACAATCTCCAGCATCTGTCCCGGAGGCCTGTAGCAACCCAAACAGGCTGCTAACCTTCTGGGACAGCCTGGGTTGACTGGAGTAATATAAATAGAAACATGAGCCAACTAACTAACGGTTCCACACTACGCGTTCGCTCCCCTTTATGGCTTCAAGCACGATACGCGGACTAAGTGTAGAGCGGGCATAAGGCGTAGGACTCTTACGGGTGCGTTGCCGGAGCTAGTTAATGGACTGTGTTGTCCCTAAGTCTCTGTGTAATCATCTCACGGCTGAAAGAACGATCTATATCGTTATACCAGCCTGTGTCGGTCTCACCCGATGCAGATCCAAAGTGGCCTACTCACAATAATTCACTTGCATAATATTCAGCCAGCACTAAGATTCAGTAAGTACTGTGCCTGGGGAGGGTATCGGCATTCGAAAGGTTAACATGATGTAAAAGTTCAGAGTTTGAATCACCTCTTCACTTCACTTAGCTGTCCAATTTGTGCTGTTCTTATTGATTCATTTTGTCTAATTTCTTCCAGGTATTACAATAAATGCCGCTCACATAAGCTACAGCACTGGATCTCGCCATTATTCGCACACGGACTGCCCCGGTCACGCAGACTACGTTAAGAATATGATTTCCGGAGCTTCCCAAATGGACGCAGCGATTGTGGTCGTAGCTGCCACTGACGGACAGATGCCACAGACTCGGGAGCATTTACTACTGGCTAAACAAATCGGAATAAAAAAAGTTGTTGTTTTTATCAATAAAGCTGATATCGTGGATAATGATGTAAGTATATTTTTTTATACTAAATTAGTAGATACAATTCAAAGGACAGTTGAAGAGATAAATCAGTCTTTCTACACCTATCACTAGCGTTTGACAAGGTTTGCCGTTAACGACTATTATGTCAAATCAAATAAATTTTACATGTAAACCATTGTTTATATAGGGTATTAAATTGCTCAATGCCATACTACTTTTTGGCAGCTATTATTTAATATTCTTGGTCATGAAGTTGCAATAGAGATAAAAGAGTGTGAATGTCACTCGTAGTAGTGATGGGCGTGATTCTCAATTTTAAATCACGCAACAATCACGTTACTGGTATTTTTTCACGCGTGATAATAACTGCTACTCGTGATTTTCGTGATTGTACTGAAATGTACTGTGAAACGTTAAGTAACAAAGTTTCGTCAATGTGATAACTGATAACAGAAACACGCATTATATTTGCTTAATATTTATTAGTAATTAGAAGAATTAGCGTTCAGAAAAATTATCTCTCTTGCTCTTTTGGTGCTAAGCCGAGTTCGTCTTTCTGAAATAATGTTATTTTATTGCTTTAACAAATCATGAGCAAACTCATTTACACGAACGATTACGACACGAGCGATAACAGTGTCCAAATTCATGCGACAACAGTGTCCAAATTCACGTTACGTACGAAATGAACGCGCCACTCATCAGTCATCGTCCAGCCGGCGCGGGCGTTCGCCCAGAACGAACGGCAAATCACTGATCCACTGATCGCCGATCACATCAAGAATGAACGAAACCAAATGAACGGTTCAATTAGGCGCTCACCGATCTTCGTTCAGTGGCGCGCCGCGCGGTCGTTCGACGGAGTTCAGTGAGAACGGCCAATCACTGATCATATAATCACGCGTGATCGGTCGCGTCGTAGCGGCGCCGAGTGATGGCAACGCGGTGCTGTTTGTAGCTGTGATTCAAATAGCATGTTCTTTCAAATTCTCGTAACGCGTTCTTCGTGATTGCAAATATCACACGTTATTGTTATTGCTATTCGTGATCACACCCATCACTAACTCGTAGTTCCAAACATTGATTAATTTTCTCTTATGTTTAGTAGCGCAATAGATGGCATACCAAAAACCAAATATAATATAACAAACTAATTTTGATTATATATTATATATTTTATTATGAATAATAATAAAATATAATATTTTATTATTATTCACATAAAGATGCTATTTTTTTATTTAGTATACAGGTTTCAATACTTATTAAGTAGGCATTAATGTCTGAGTTGAGCTACCATTTACATTTGCCTACTGTGCTATCGCTGTAAGGCAGATATACATGACTTATTTCAGAAATTCAGAGGCATCTTTAGAATTCTGAAATTTTTGAAAATATCTTTATAAAATTTACTGCCTTCATTTCTAGATGCTGGAACTAGTAGAAATCGAAATGAGAGAGATTTTACCAGAATATAATTTTGATGGAGAAAAAACTCCATTCGTGATAGGATCAGCATTACTGGCGCTAAATGGAGATACCTCGAAATATGGTAATTTTATTTCTATTTCTCTATTTTTGTGCTATTTATATTGTAGGGTTGTCAGAATAGTCACTTTTAGTAAGTTTAAAAGAGTGTCGACGAAGATGAGTGTTTTAGTTGTAGGTAAAAATTTCGTCTAAATACCATTGTAGAAATTAACAAGTATTTTATTTATTTCTATTAATTATTTTATATGTTTCTATCGAGTATTTTATATGTTTCTATATTAGGCTAGAAATAGTTTCCTATATCAGATCAATCTTTTTTATAATAACATTTCATTATGCGTCAGGGGTCTTGGAGAGGTTCAATTTAAGAAAAAGGTCCAGAACATGCTATTAAGCTACAACCCAATTTATTATATTAAGGACCTTGGCACTTGATTTTTCTAATCTTTTATCATATTTTATTTTTAACTATTGACTTTTTACATTATTACTTAATCCAATCAATTTGATAATCGGAGATGGAATATTATATTAAAATTTGTCTGACTTTCTATTGCACCATTTTTATTGTTGTAATTTTATATTAGGTTAGGTTAGGTTTTATGAAAATGCAAATTTATTGTGAAATAATGATTACAAATAAATCATTCAACACCATTGCCCGTCGCTAGCTACAAATTTTTCCCATCTTTCTGGCAGAGCTCGAATACCGTTACGGTAAAAGTGTTCATCTTTTGAGGCTATCATGTTTAACGCAAACGCATATACGCACGATACAAGAATAAGTCACTCATCGCAGGCTGCCACTTCAGAGTTCCAACGCACAACGATGTATAGAAGCCTAAATCTTTATAACAAGCTGACACAAAAGTTAAAAGATATTAATAATTATGTTGAGTTTAGAAAACGAACGAAACAATATTTGGAATCAGATTTAGAATCTATATTTCAATGCAATGAAATAAATATGTTGTGATTGATTGACTGATTGAAGTTAGAAGCCTGGTAAAACTAAATACTTATTATTACAGGGGTACCATCAATCAGACAACTTCTAGCAGTCCTCGACGAGTATGTGACAATACCAGAGAGAGACTTAACATCCCCTTTCGTCCTGCCCATAGACAATGCTTTTCTGGTCCCCGGAAGAGGTACAGTCATCGTAGGCACAATCAAACGCGGAACCATAGACAAGGGCGACACCGGCGAGTTGATGGGATTTGACCAAAAAATAAAAACTGCAATTTCTGACATACAAGTCTTCAAGGAGAGTATACCAAAGGTGCAGTATCTTTGTCCTGTATTAGAAGATATGGTTTATGTAGAAGTTACAGTATAGTTGGACAATATGCAATATCCCCCTTGGAAAATATGCCACGGTTTTCCAAGCCGAAGTATTTGCCACATTAGAATGCATAAAACTCCAAAGTCGACTTGAGGTAAAAAATAGAAAAATCCTTATCTGCTTTGACAGCAGAGCAGCATTAGATGCTCTGGCTAAAGCCACCACAGAATCATCTGTGGTCTGGAACTGTATGATAGAGCTCAACAAATTGGGAAAAGCCAACAAAATCACCTTAATATGGACACCGGGCTATCAAGGCATACCCGGCAACGAAGAGGCCGACAGACTGGCAAAACTGGGCACACTGGAATGCCCGGTAGAGCCAGTTGTTGGGGTCCCCTTCGCTATAGGTAAGAAAATCATCAGGGACTGCTTGGAGCAGGAACATCGGGCATCTTGGAAACAGAGCCAAGGATGTCGCCAGGCAAAGGCCATAATGGAGCAACCACTTAAGAAAACCAAGGCCCTACTTGACATGAGCAAGAAGAACCTTAGAACCACCATCAGACTCCTCACCGGACACACGACTCTTAGAGCACATCTTTTCAGCCTTGGCTTGACAGAGAGCAAGGACTGCCGAATACGTGGCGGAGAACCTGAAGACAGCATACATATCATTAGTCGCTGCCCAGGCCTCGCCGCAAAAAGACACAGTTTACTGGGATGAGCCTGTCTCAAACCCAGCGACCTGCCCAACCTAAAGGTCCATGATCTGGTTAACAGAACTGGGCTTCTAGCAGGCCACTGACCCGACCACAAAATGAGTAGTTACAAAAGATCTTATGGATCCAAGTGACATCAAGGGCTGGATACAAGCCCCCCTCTCCTTTTACTACTACTACTACTACAGTATAGTAGTGGCGCAAGACTGCTTAGGAAATAGTATGTCGTCTCTAGATTCCTCTAGTTATTTTACGCAGTGCACAGTCGATTAGCTGAGGCCGCTCGATGCGCAAACCGCCCACTAGCGTCCAAAGGTCATCCCCAAGGGAAACTGATCCACCAGCCATAGCCTTGGAAAAAGAGCCCTGGAAACTGATCCACCAGTCAAAGCCTGGGAAATGTACGGTCCTTCACATCGGCAAGAGCAACCCCAAACAACAGTACTTTCTAGGGTCGGTTCCGTTACAAAGTGTTACGAAACAAAGGGACCTGGGCGTAACGATGGTGAGCGATCTGAAGTGGGGTGAGCACATTATACAGATTGTGAAAAAGGCTAACTCAGTTATGTACCTCATCCGCAAGTCGTTTAACTATATCACACCAGCCTTATTTGTGTCACTGTACAAAACCTACATCAGACCAATGCTAGAGTTTGGATTCCAGATATGGAATCCGTACTTTGTGAAAGACGAGGATCTCTTAGAAAAAGTCCAGCGCCGAGCGACCAAGATGCCAATGGGGTTCAAAAATCTGGAATATGCAGAACGACTCCGCAGATTGCAGCTGCCTACACTTAAGGATCGTCGGACCAGGGGTGACCTCATTGAAACATATAAGATCCTCAACGGATGCTACAATTGCCCCGAATTGTCTTCTATCTTCAAGAGAAACTACAAGCATCATCTGCGAGGACACAATTTTAAGCTGGAGAAAACGCGATTCCACATGAATCCCAGGAAACATTTCTTGACCAACCGGATTGTGGACCAGTGGAACAGTTTACCTGCCGAAGTGGTTGAAGCGAGTAGTGTCAATATGTTCAAAAATAGACTAGACGGACACCTTAAACAGAAATTGTAGTTGTACTCAGTTTCATATTCAGACATATCAGCAATTATGCTGCCTGTCTGTAAATGTAATAATAATAATAATAATAATAATAAACAGAGTCCTTACCGAATAGACTCTTCAAGGAGGCTGCTGGATAGGAGCTAAACCGTAAGTTGAGCCAACCCCAAAGAACAAAGTGGGTCTTAGTGGCCCAACTGCACAGGAACCATTAGCTACCAAACGGGTAACTTTCCGCGGAAGAGTTGGGTTATGGTGAAATTGTTAATAAGAAAGGGTTATGACAAATGAGAAGTTAGGTCTGGTCTTAGATCCAAGCGTTTCGAAGGCCAGAAATTAGCAAGGCATCTATTTTTGCCAGGTAACTACTGAAATGCTCTATTACATGGTCGGCAGAGAGACTATGCGGGCGAGTCCAAGGTAAAAACATTTGGAGGACTTCACCTCTAAACAACCTGACCAGTCGCTGAACAGCTCCACTTATTTTAATAGTAGGGAAAGTTGCTTGTAACGAGACGAGACGAGGTGTACTGACCGTTTGTTTTAAAACGTTTTGAATATGATATAGAGCAGGTAGTATATTCTTGCATTTTGACATGGAACTACAGAGAGTTGCAGTAGGAGTGTAGTGGCAAATCCAGCGGTCAGCGGTTAAACCGATCGAAAATCTGCCACCTTATTTTAGGGTAGCCATAGAACGACAAGGTGCAATTTTGGTGGCACCCAAGGGTGATGTGAACCGGCGTTTTACTGCCGATGGCACACCGGGTACTCGTAGAGGCGTGTCTCGCCTCGACGAAGTGCGATACAAGGTGACCTTAAGCTCTTGTATCGTACGGTCTCCTTTTGCAGATTCCGCAGCGATCTCTTTTCCTATTTGATCGATCTAGTCTCCACTAGTTTGTAAAGCTAGCCGCTCGCATAATTGAGGCATAAAGGTATAAGCTGTTATTGTCGCTTACCGTTTGAAGAGCAGTACTGTCCTGCGAAGCGTAGATATCGTCGGGTCGGGTTATAAACTCGGTCCGGTCGAAGTCTGGTCTCGCGAAGTTCTCTCTTGTGATGCACTCAATTATCGAAAGTTTTCCGAACACTGACTCTAGTATTTTTGTCTCTACCGCTTGAAGGTTGAATAAAAAACTGTTTTGTTATATCACTTTATAATTCCACTTTCAATGTGGCTCTAATAAATTATAAAGTCAATTATTTCTATTTGTTACATTGTATATGCGTGAAAGAATGAAAATTTTAAAACAAAATTATGTTACTTTGTTTTTTGTTGTTATTTTCCTTGCCTCTCGTTTCCATGGTTTCTCTCGTTTCCATGGTTTCTTTAATATGCTATGTTGGTGATTCCCTTATTCAAAACTGTAGAATACATATATTCACGGCTTTGTTGTGTGCAATGTTTACGGTACTATGAATATTTTAATATTAATATTATTGGTAGTTAATTCTAAATACAACTATTTTGCCGAGACAAGGAGGTTACAATGTCTCGCACCACAGATGGGAAGTTGTATTAACAGAGTGCAAAGCGGAGGAGACCGTGTCGGGTTGACCCAAAAGCGTTCTCTACGTTGATTTGGCACTCGTGCTGTCTCGCATTCTTGATGGCAGCAGCCAGGAGAGAATTGTGCTCGAGGCAGCCTGAGACGCCTCGCATGAAGCCTTTTTGTACTGACACTCCAAGGTACTCATTCCGGTGCAAGTACTCGCTCATCCTCGTGTGGACTATGCCAAAGAAACTTTTGACCACAGTATCTGTCAGAACAATGAGTCGAGCGTCCTTTGGTCTAGTGCAAACTGGGACCTTCGGAATTAAGATGCCAGTCGCTTGGCCGAAATTCTGTGGGATTACACCGCTATTCCATATGTTTCGGACGATGGATCCTAAATACTGCAGAAGGCAGGAGCACTTTTTATACATTAATTTAGGAATACTATCGAGACCCAGAGTAGAGCCTGATGGATTTCTCGTACCTGAGTGAGAATCTCACCTAGAAAAGGACATTAAGAGGCGAAAGTTACCACAGGCAGATGCGGAGGCGTAGTGCCCAGAGGAGGACTGTACTTATGGAACCGCATTGGATCCGCTTAAGTGGTGGAAAAAAATCCATGGCCATTTGTTCCGGGATTTGGATTATGCCGTTGGCGGCCAACAAAACCTTACAGTTTTTATCAAACCAGGCTTCCTCTTTGGATTTGGGGAATGCTACCTTGCACTTGTCATTTTGCTTTGCTAAGCGCTGTATGAGTTTAAGTATAAGGTACGCTCGCAAGTAGCTATAGCAGAGGGCCTTACCTCCGGCTATCTTGGCTTACTATAGCTTGTTACGAAGTAGCCGGTTTTCCTTCGGACCTTTGCCTTGAATGCATTCAGTTGGATTCTGAAGGTCAATTCGGTCTTTAAGCAGTATAAATTCCCTGAAAGTCTCAGATGCACAGCCCTCCGTCGAGATATAACTCTTTCTATTTCGGATGGCCATTGTCGTAGAATTAAATGTTCCATGGAAATCAGATATCCCAAAAAACCACGAGTACAAATTAAATAAATATCATGATCTCGCAAATGCCGTCACCGGAACGGCTTCACTATTCACTTTCATGCCAAATCTCTGTTTCACCTCTTTAAAGGTCTAGGTCTCTCCAGGAAAATAATCAACTCCTTCCTAGAAAAAATATCTAAAACCGCGATTTCCGCATCTCAAATTCTATGGATTCGAAGGGAGAGTGAATGGGAGGTAAGCTGAATGCTCACATGTGGCAAGACAGCTGTCCTAAACCTACCACAGTCGGTCGTTAGTCCGAAATCCACCGATCATCTCCCAGAAGTGTAATAATAGTATTATGATGGGCCCGACTTCGGTTAGTGAATTTCATTTGTATTTTATTTATATCTGTGACGTTTACGTGGATGGTTTTTGGGAATTAGGATATGTTCAAGAAGGAATGACTTAAATGTATGCATGAATACCATGTACCTCTAGTAACTCCGCTAGTTCTAGTAACTCTGCGTTACTCCTGTAACGCACTAAGTGCCCCACATTTCTCTGATGCAAGCTTGCCCACAGGTTCCCGGCTTGATAGTATAAGAAGTGCGATTTTGACGCGCGAATTGTGTGTAATAATAAAATATGTATATGTAGCAATGTTTTATAAGTATATAGGCAGTACTTTTTTGTTTTTATTCTGTGCTACTGTTCATATTTAAGTTTTTTGGCAGGCCTTAGCTGGTGACCACGTGGGCATTCTCCTGAGAGCCATCAAACTGAAGAATGTAATCCGCGGTATGGTACTCTGCCAGGAAGGGAGCCAGGAATTAAGTAACAGGTTCCGAGCAAAGATCTACTTCCTAACTAAACAGGAAGGAGGCAGGCATAAGCCCATCGTTAGCAACTACTGCCAGCAACTCTTCAGTGGAACGTGGAACGTCCCTTGTAGAATTGATTTAGGTATGATATTACACAGGTGTAGTGGGCATTTGACTTGTGGGATTTTTCCACAAATGAAACACATTGGTTTAAATACACATTTTTTTTATCTAATAAATACTAGCTGCGCCCCGCGGTTTCACCCGCGTGGTGATGGAAAATTGTGATAATGATGATAGAAAACTATATATCTTTATAAATTATAGCCTATGTGTTATTCTGATGTGTAAGCTATATTATTGTAAAGTTTCATCAAAATCCATTCAGTAGTTTTTGCGTGAAAGAGTAACAAACATCCATACATACATTCTTACAAACTTTCGCGTTTATAATAGTAGTAGGATTAAATGAAAAAAAAGTGTTTATTAAATTACAAATTCCCAGCTGAGGCGATCATTTTTTGTTTTCTGTTTTACTTGCTTTATGTGCATTATATGTTTCAGTCATTAAGTCATTTAATAAATATGTCACATTTAATAAAATTTAATTAATTTAATTAATATTAAATAAAAAAAAGTGTTTATTCAAAATATTGTCCGTTGTTAGCTGCACTTTTCATCCATCTTTCAGGTAAATTACGGATTCCCGCTAAGGCGTTCACTTTTTATCATTTGTTTTAATAGCTATATGTTTCAGTCATTTAATAAATATTTCAGACATTTAATAAGATTTCAGTCACCTAATGAATATTAACCCTTCGAGTAGCGGCATAATTTCATGGCAGACCGCGGCAATTTATTGGAATTTCTTGCAATATCGCCGCGCTCGACAAAAAGTACTATAACTATGGAACTACTATAGCAATCATAAAAAGAATAACTGTGCAATGATCGCATTGAAATTTCGTATATAGAATATTGAAATATCATTTTGTAAAATAACTAGATAATTATGAATAAATATGAGAAATTCAAAAAAGTGAAATAAAAAATGCATTTCTAACTTGTACTTGTCTTACGGATAAATACGGAACCCTATTTAAAGATTGTAAATACTATCGTGATCTTCATTAGATTCTCTATCAAAGGTAATATTTCGTTTTGCTTATTAACATACAAAAATGATTAGATATTAGCTCATAAAAACCAATAAAATTTTTTATGATTTCTCAAAAAAAAAAAAAGATGTTTGACAATGGAATTTTACCAGAAATATCCGTGAAATAACGTGCGAAATTATTCTAGCGGCTGTCTATGTATATATGGTAATAATATGATATTTGGTGCGGATTTTAGGATGCGTTTGAATTAGAAAATAATATTACTGTGCGCTCCGGGAGCAAGCCGCCGATATTGGTCGTTACATAGTCAACGGTGTTTTTCTCTTTATTTGAAAAACAACAGATTTACATCAGTCTTACGTACTAGAGATAATATTACATTAAGTTATTTGATATAAATCTAAAAACGTTTTCTACTTAATTGATAATTTACCTATTTTGTTATACTATTCTTGGTGTTCTGATGTGCAACCAAATTTGGGTATTACGTAGCCGAAGGGTTAAATGAAATAAATGTTTATTAAAAATATTGTCCGTCGTTAGCTGCACTTTGCATCCATCTTTCAGGTAAATTACGGATTCCCAGCTGAGGCAATCCTCCAAACCCCCAATACAGTTTGTGCGGGATGGCTCTAAAGGCAAAAAACATTTAACTACAAAACCTTTCTCAATAATCGAGAAAGCTACAGATTGGATTCTGGAGGTTGATTTGGTCTCTAAGCAGTATAAATTCCCTGAAAGTCTCGGATGCACAGCCCTCCGTCCAGATATAACTCTTTACTCTGTATCTCGGAAGGTGGCTCTTATTGTAGAATTAACTGTTCCATGGGAATCAAATATCCCAAAAGACCACGAGTACAAATTAAATAAATACCATGATCTTGCAAATGCCGTAACCCGGAACGGCTTCACTGTTCACCTTCTAGCGGTGGAAGTTGGCGCTCGTGGCCTGCCAGCTAAATCTCTATTTCACCTCTTTAAAGATCTTGGCCTATCCAGAAAAATAATCAACTCTTTCTTAGTAAAATTATCTAAAACTGCGATTTGCGCATCTCAAATTCTATGGCTTCGAAGGGGGAGTGAATGGGTGGTAAGGTGAACGCTCACATGTGGCAAGACAGCTGTCCTAAACCTACCACAGCCGGTTCGTAAGTCCGGAATCCACTGCTCACCCCCCAGAAGTGTAAAAAAAAAAAATAGTATTATGATGGGCCCGACTCCGATCGGTGAATTCCATGGCAGCTCCGTTTGTATTTATTATTATTTTGTCTTTTGTTTTACTCGCTTTACGGGCATTATATGTATCAGTCATTAAGAAATTTAACAAAAGGTATATTCGATAAGGCTTCTAAGAGATGCTCTAGCTAGACTATCACTTCTAATTTTTCTTTTAGCCGATAACCGCAGTCATTCTACATTGTAGACCAATTTAATTGTTGCCCACCATAGTGTGAAATACTGCACAATGCCCCGTGAGCGCCCTCACCTGGTATATGCATATGACGCAAATCATATGCATATACCTAATATTTACGATATACATAGGGAGGTAGACACGTTCTCAGCATGTCCTTAAGAAATATCCTTAAGAAAGAAGGGATTTTATATTACATTAGACTATTACTAATCGAGGATTGATCAAACTTACCTTTCTCAAGAGCTAATTACTCTTCTCTTTCTTCCAGAACCGGGAAAGGAGATGATCATGCCCGGAGACTATGACTCTGTCTTCGTGACCTTGCATTCCTCCATGATAATGAAGTCAGGACAGACTTTCACCGTGAGAGAGAATAAGGTCACAGTCGCAACAGGAATAATAACACAGGAATTCGAAAAAGTCTTGACCACAAAGTCGCACTTAGGAAAAGAGGAATTTAAATATGATATGTCAAAATATATATAAAACTTTGTAACGCAGAGTTTTGAGTTTTATTCTTTTTGTTCGGGTGTTGGTCATTGTGAGGGCTATCCTTATTTTAATTACAGCTGTCAGTATGACTCTCTGCCGCCCAGTACTGTGAAAGTGTTCACACTAACCCATAGCCATAGATATACAGTAGTAGTTTTCAACTGGTGTGCCGCAAATGTCTTTCAGTTGTGCCGCGCTAAGTCTGCTGTATTAGGAAAAAATGAGAGGTTTCACTGGAAAATTAACCCTATGAAAACAACATGTTCATCAGGGCACCCTGTCCATGATTCCGAACACTGCTTTGAGAAACGTCAACGCTGCAACCATTTCTATGATACAAGATTCGTCGGTGTTACTAGAATAAAATGTTGTCAAATACTTTCCTAATACTGACGTCAAAGATTTTGACAGGTAAGAGACCCCTTCAATATTTATCTCAGCAGTTTGCTTGGTTTTAATTTGGCAGAATAAGAAAAAAATTACGCGTTTAAAAATGAATTTACTTTGCAAATTAAATACAAGGAGCTGCATTTAAAACAGTTCTGCATTTACATTTCTTTGGAGTACTCAGAGTTGAGTAAAAAAGCACTGATAGCTCTTTTACCATTTTCAACCTCGTACCGTTTCATAAATGGTTCGAAAGGAGAAGGACTGAATTGTGCGACATTTTCAGTAGAATGCATGAAAATTGGCAGAAGATCTGTTGAAAGTTTGTCAAATATTCACAAATGAACACCTTAGCCCTTTGAGTGAATTGCCCTTATTGTAGAATTAACAGTTCCATGGGAATCAAACATCCCAAAAGATCATGAGTACAAATTATCATCTTGAAAATGCCGTCACCCGGAACGGCTCCACTGTTCACCTTCACGCGGTGTAAGTTGACGCTCTTGGCCTGCCAGCTAAATCTCTGTTTCACCCCTTTAAAGATCTTGGTCTTTCCAGAAAAATAATCAACTCTTTCTTAGAAAAAATATCTAAAACCAGCACATCTCAAATTCTATGGCTTCGAAGGGGGAGTGAATGGGTGGTAAGGTTCACATGTGGCAAGACAGCTGTCCTAAACCTACCACAGCCAGTCGTTAGTCCAGAATCCACTGCTCACTCCCAGAAGTATAAAAAGTAGAATTATGATGGGCCCGACTCTGGTCGGTAAATTCCATGGCAGCTCCGTTTGTATTTTATTTATTTTATTATTATTATAATACCTCACCCTTTCACCTATCATTTTACTTTGATTAAAACCAAAAATCGTATTTCAATGAATTATTATTTAGAAATAGGTACAGTTACACATCCAATCATATTTTTTATGCAAATCTTTGAGTTATATTAATAAAACTTAAATTTCTAAAAACTTACAATAGTTATTGTGTAAAATCGATCCTAGAATAAAAAAATATTGCATACTCGATAATTGCGTTTTATAGGGTGGAAAGTATATTAGGATATGTTGAATCATACAATACAGCCGTTATCAGCTTGTGAAAATATAATTTTGAGTTGATATTTTGGTCTCATAATAGTCCGGGAGCCGGTTATATGAACACCCTATGTGATAAGATACAAAGACAAATCGATTATGCACGAAAAGCCAGATAAGAGATGTCCTTGAAAAACTATAAATTATGAAATTTCTCTCGTCCTGTTAATAGAAAAGTTGCTACTTCCGGTGCTCTTTTTGAGGTTCAACCTATTGTATGAAAGTATTTTAATTTTCGTTTCAATTTTGAAAAATTGTAATTCTACACAATTTGTAATTTCTTCAAAATTGGAACGAAAATTAAAATACGTTACTCATACAATAGGTTGGACCTCAAAGAGTACACCGGAAGTAGCAATATCTCTTTTAACAGGACAAGAGAAATATAATAATTTATAGTTTTTCAAGGATATCTTTCATCCAGGTTTTCATGCATAATCGATTTGTATTTGTATCTTACGACGAAGGATATCCATACGGCCGGCTCTTGAACTATAGATAGGGTTGTTTATACGTTTTGGTTTGGAACGCTACAAAACAAGCACAAGAAGATAGGTCTTCACACGATATGATCTACTTTTCTCATTCTATTAATGTAGACAAAAAACCATGCCAAAGATCAAATAAAAAAACTCCATAGAAAAATTGATCCATATACGAATAAATAATACACTTTTAGAAAGTGATTCAGTGATCCATGCACGCCATATTATTTTTTCGTAATTCTACTTTCCAGCCTATATAAATATCTAAAAATAAGAATTGACTCTATTCTCGCATCAAACAATTAAATCTACATAATTGCTAGACTAACTTATTTAAAATCAAACTGATATAAAATAAGAGGCGCATTTTATAAAATTGTGACAATCAAATAAAATAAAAAAAATAAACGGGCAATAAAAACAGAAACTCTGAAAGAATAACATCGATATTGTTTTTTTTTCTTGTTAAATATTTGGTTGTAAAACAATAATTAAATTAATTTATAATTAGTAATTAATAAGAAAGCCTCGAAATTAGGTAATAGTAAAAAATGTACACACGCATGTCAGGAATTTTAAAAGGGAAAATACAAGTACATAATTATCGCTGTCGAAGAGCGTTTTAATTTGTACTTTTCGCAGAAGTATAAACTTTATAAATTAATACTACAGTAGATAAATGTATACAGTAGTTGTAGACAGAGCTTATACGGCTTCACGGGGTAGTTTGAGGAAAACGACACCTGAGGTTGGAGTGGCTGATTTCACTTTGACCCTAAAACTTTAACTGCTATTTGAATTTAAATAAACAGATTCACTGGGTGTTTGGGCAGAATGTTCAACTTCTGGCAGCTAACGGTTCCTGTGCAGCTCGGGCCAGGAACCTGCTCGTTATCTTTGGTTGGCTTAACTCAAGGTTCAACCCCTATCCAGTAGCCTCCTCGAAGAGGGTTGAACCTGGAGAGGACTCTGTTTTCCCTGTCACGGCAGGTGGATCAGTTTTTCTGGGGGGATGGCCTGCGGGGGCTGTTGGGTGGTTTACGCATTGTGCGGCGTCGACCAATGGGGGAAGGGGGGTCTGAAAATGATCCTTCACATTTTCTAAGAAGCGGTGGTGGTTGTTAACAGCTTTTCTTACGGGTAAAGGAGGCCTCGGTCCGCGATATATTCAAACTGAATAACCGCTTATCTCAGGTAGAGGCCGCGCAAGCGACTTCAAATCCCGCGACCAGACAGAGGAAATCAGGCCAAATCTGGTAGAAAAGGTGCGAGGCTGCCCGCTGGGTCCACCTCCCAGTGCTGCGTGGTAAGGCATTGAACTCTCACGATTAATATTGTGATACCTTCCTGGAGTGACGGGTTTGCCTGTAGTAGACGACAACTCCAAAGTGTCTCGAACACCACGTATTGCTATCACCGGACATAATGAAAAACGCAGCAAAAATAAAATTAGACATTAATTTTATGAGTGACAACCCTGTAATTCTGCGGTGGGCCTGAGTTGGCTACTGTCTACATTAATCCACTGTGCTAATACTGAAACGCTAAATACGCAACGGCTGTATTCTAAATGCGATTGTTTTCATTTCGTTATGCAATTTGGGACTTAGCGGCGGCAAAGTCCTTGACCTTCAGTCAGAAGTTGAGCGAGCGAGGCTTCAGGGCCGACTTCCTCAGGAACTGGTGGGCCTGGTGTGTCAGCTCGATTTGATCGCGAGTGCGGCCGCATGCAACCATTTCCCATTTGAAATCCAGCTAGAGAAAGTAGAAAGTAATATGTTCATGTTATATTATATTACGAGTACTTTTACCAGAAAGCACAGAATGATTAGATATTCATCAGACGGCTATGAATAGGATGACCCATTAGTGTGTTAAGAAAATATCAGATTTTTTTAGTAAAACACAAGACACTGGCAAAAACTTGTTAATCTTATTATGGGATATAAGATTAATAAGTTACTGCCTGCATCTCAATACCTGCAACATAATTAAATTTCTATTATCAATAGTACTCGTCTATTGAAATTTTAGGTTAATTTATAATTAACCCCTTGACCCCTTAAATGACTGGCGATTAGCTTGGGTTTGCCTACGGCAAAATGTATATAAATTTATATTTACATTTACATTTACATTTACATAGAGCGGGGTTTACTATAGAGCTATAGCATTACTATAGAGCGGATTACTATAGAGCGGCGCACATTTACATTTATATAAATTTATATACATTTTGTATACATTTTGCCATTTATTGGACGTCTCACATGTGAGGGGTTGAGCGGCAAACGGGACAATTGTCCCACAATTGAAATTACCGTAGAGCGGCAAAGGGGACATCTGTCCCAGCCGAGATCGGCGCCGATGTTTTCCAATTATTTACCCTTGATACCTCACATAAATCATACGGCCTGTGGTATGTGTGAAAAGAGGAGAAGATTCTCTGTCGTTAACTAGTTGGTTCATTATTTTTCATACAGTCGCCATTTTTTAGTCTATGATTGAACCAAACCAAACCAAAAACTTCAATATTCATGTTGATTTTCAACACCGAATATTTTTTTATTTTTGTATGGGTATAAGTAAAACGAAGTCATAGGTTGAATGAAGCATATTATAATTATTATAAAAGTATTCACAATTTCTTGTATAGGGTGATTTATTTCCAGAAAAAACATAGAAATGTTGGACAAGGCAGTATTTTTCTGTATCACAACTTTGACAGATAATTCTGAATAATGCTTATCGCTTTACAAAACGACGTTACACGTATCTAATAGCAAATTTCAACAGGAATATAAAACAGGTCTTCTTTATACGATCCGTATAGTAGTTTCGGAGTAATCGTCGTTTTCCTGAAACGCTATATTTTTGTTGTGATGTAATCTTCTTCTTCTTCGCATTCTCTAGAGAAACTATAATTCAAACGTCAGCGCTCGAGGGGTTAACAAGTATTTTTATATGAAAAGTTTTATCCGTATGATTATTGTATATTCCTTTGATGGCCGTCCGCCGATTGGCGTTTTTCGTATTATCCGTATTATATCTGTATTAATGCAATTATCGGCTCTATGTTTCCCTCCACTACGGTAAAAGCCTGTCATTGAAGTCTGCCATTGAATAAACCACCGGTATATATTAGTATGCTTGCACACACTTTTTACATCCAAATTTTCGAGGACTTCAAAATTTTTGCATGGAATGACTGGCTTCCCAAAGGTTTAATCAGCTATCGCTCAAGACCCATTTCACTTTGTTGGATATGAAATGATTTGCGTACCTTCAATATGCTGGGCAATATTACAATAATATAAACGAATATAAATGCAAAGCGACGGCCACCAATACGGCAAAAGGACGGTATCACATTTGTAGAATATAATCTGCGGTTAAAATATTTAGTTAAAATATATAATATAATTTGTTTTTTTTTCTTTTTGGCACAACTATGGCACTCCAATAAGACTCAGGAAGTGAGCTCGTCTTATCACAGGAGTGCCTAGCGGTTGTGCTTCACTATGCACATTATAAAAACCAAACATATATATTTATTTTATGTGCTATTTCTCCAGGGCTCAGACAGATGTTGTAACAAAAATCCAAATTTGCATGGCATGTTATGTTTCAGAAACATGTTGCACGCATTGCAACATGCTTCGCGTGCATTTCTCGTGTTTTTTATGGGTATTACTCAGGTTTTGAGTTGTTTCACAATCCTTGTTCCAGGTCTACGAGCATCTCTCCAAAAAATCGCATAAAAGCTATGACTTTTGAGCTGTCAAATTAGAAATAGCCATATAGCACGGCCCAATAAAAAATGACCCTCTTGGTATCCTTGCCGTAACAATAAAATAAGAGGTTTAAAAAAAATATCAAGTTCGAAGAACCTTTTAATAAAATGTAATAAATATTACAATTTTATTGTGAACATGAGTTTTTTTTTTAATCTCCTAAAGTTGGTTGAACTACTGGCACTTCAGGCTTGTCAAATTGGTTCCAAGATGGGCGCAAGTCACTTTTTGCTCACTGGCATTGGGAGACTGAGAACCTGGTGAAAACCAGTCATCCGTGTAGTTTAGTGCACTAGAAGTGCGGCGTTTTTGTGCAATGTGAACAAGGTTATATTTTTTGGTTCGAATATAACCTTGGTGAACAAGGTTATATTCTTTCCCGACCCTGTGGTTGTTTTTTAAATTTTTCGATTATCACCCAACCTATGGTATTTTTTTTGCGTTTTGGATAAATGCGATGGCGCTCCTAATTTTTGTTTTGTATAACTTAAAAATGATCCTCAATCACACGTTATAATGTATACCAAATTTCATCATCATCGTGATTATCAGCCGGTAGACGTCCACTGTTGACATAGGCCTCCCCCATAGAATGCTATGACGAACGGTCTTGAGCCGCCTTCATCCACCTACTTCCTGCGACTGTGGCAGTGTCATGGCTCCATCTTGTGGAAGCCGTCCCACACTGTATCTGCCGGTGCATAGTTGCCATTCGAGAAAATTTTGTTGTCGGTTCTGAGAGCTATATGGCCTGCCTATTTTCATTCCAACTTTCTTTTCCTCGTTTCGGATCCAATCGCTCAGTGAAACTCTGAGCATAGCCCTCTACTTGGCTCATTGCGCAACTTTAAGCTTGTGTATGATGCCAATAGTTAAAGACCTCGTCTCAGAGTTGCATGTCATCACTGGCAATCGGACTGATTATAGATTCTTGTCTTGAGGCTCTGCGGTATTTTTGACAAAAATATATGGCATAATTTCCTGAACGCTGCCTATCCGAGTTGGATTTGTCGGCAGACCTCCTTGTCAAAGTTGAGTCTGCCTGGGTGGATCGTCTGACTCAAATCTGCCTAGTTGGATCGCCTGGTCGACAGCTTCAATATTAGAAGCGTATAATGGATTTTTGTGGATTGTAAATTTCCTTGTCTTTTGTGCTCTTATATTTCAATATGTATGAAACTATTAAATAAATAAATAAACTAAATACAATCGCAGAACATCTTCTACAACGATACAGCCACATCTTTAATGCTGCTATTTCTTTTATGCAGCCTCAGGCATATGTCTGAATACATTCCCAATTTAGTTAAACTTAATAAAACCCACTTATGAGCCATCCTATAGCTAGTAAATTACGCTTCAACAATTAAATTATATGTTAAAAAAAAAACAATAATATAGCGATTGGGGACAAAACAGCAGTGATTGATGCGTATGACCATTGATTATATATGGTATTAGATTGCTCAACTCCATAGTACATTATGGCAACCTTTCTACCTGGTAACCTGCGAAACGCAGGTGGGGCTGATAGACGACGAAACTAATAGCAATTCAATGTTACTTTATAAAGGAGTAGCTGACCCGTGCCCACTTCCTTGGGCGGTAAAACTTTTATCTGTGATGAAATTATGAGAGTGGTTCGGTTAGTACTGAGTGCTATGATTTACTTCCTTACTGCCAAAAGAAGGGTTATATTTTTACTGCATATGTATGTATATATTTGCATGCCAATTTGACTATATTACCGTTATTTGTGAGTGTCTTCTTGTGAGTGTCTTATTTGTGAGCGTATTATCTCTTTAACTATTTATGCAGTTAAAAGGAAATTATATGCAGTAAAAGGGAAAAGTTTGTTTTAAACACTTTAGACGATAAATTTACTTATTTTGATAAGAATTCATAATTGTTGATAATATGACCAATAAACACGACTTAACAATTTAAATATTTTTTTAAATATAAAATACTACTTTTTGTGACTTAAATATAAAAGTTAGACATATGCTGTCGCTGGCTTTTTTGTAGGCATTATCAAGCTCTACAACTTTTCTCTAGAACTTAATCATATGTCTCTCATCGTTAAGGCAGCGTTAGTTAGAAACGTTTTCGTTCGACCGCTTATTCTTCGACTTACTTTGCAAATCCGACTACCACGAAATAGTCTTTTCATTTTTCGGATTAATGTATAGCTTATGACACTCACAAATAACGTGGCTTTCTATTGGTAAAAGAATTCTCAAAATCGGTTCAGTAGATCCAGGACCTCACAAACTTTACGTCTTTATAATATTATTATAGATCTATCTATAATTTATCATTCACTCATTAACAGCAAATACAATATTTTATTCTATTGGCAATACATCACAGAAATAATACGGAGAGATACAATGCCATCTATTAGATGGCATTGTATCTCTCTTATAGTAGAATTAACTGTGGCTCTTATAGTAGAATTAACTGTTCCATGGGAATCAAATATCCCAAAAGACCACGAGTACAAATTAAATAAATACCATGATCTTGCAAATGCCGTAACCCGGAACGGCTTCACTGTTCACCTTCACGCGGTGGAAGTTGGCGCTCGTGGCCTGCCAGCTAAATCTCTATTTCACCTCTTTAAAGATCTTGGCCTTTCCAGAAAAATAATCAACTCTTTCTTAGAAAAATTATCTAAAACTGCGATTTGCGCATCTCAAATTCTATGGCTTCGAAGGGGGAGTGAATGGGTGGCAAGGTGAACGCTCACATGTGGCAAGACAGCTGTCCTAAACCTACCACAGCCGGTTCGTAAGTCCGGAATCCACTGCTCACCCCCCAGAAGTGTAAAAAAATAGTATTATGATGGGCCCGACTCCGGTCGGTGAATTCCATGGCAGCTCCGTTTGTATTTATTTATTATATCTATCTGAACCTAAAGTGCATAATTATTAAGTATTGAAACCTATATACCAAAATAAAAGTATTTATACTTCATGTAGATGCTAGACGGTATGATTTAAAAAAATCGATTATTATATAATTTTATTTCAAGATAGGTTACTGTAATAGGTATGTTTAGAGCTCCATCTAAAGTGCGCCGCCATACTGTTATTCCACGAACGCCGTGATATTGAACATACGAGAATATTAATAATTTTCGTACAATCTACAGGTTGTGTTTTGTAGTATAATCCTAGATGCCAAATCGTAGTACTGCATTGAGCAATCTAATACGCTATATAATCAATGGTACAACTTACCTGTTTGTCCGATTTTCCTTTGGGTTTCTGATCGGCTCCGAATCGGATGGCTCTTACGGCGGATTTCCTCAAATACGGGGAAATGGCGAAGGGTGAATATGACTAAAGCAAACACAAAAAAAACAAACATGGCAGAAGCTGATAAAAAGGTAATCTAAAATTACAAATATCAATCGATAATTATTATTTTTTATTTGGGATAGGAAGATTTGTTGATTATTGTTATTATTATTATTATATATTTAACAGTCAGTTAGCATTAGCTGATTGGCCTGGGTCTTGCATTACACTTTTTGTAGAGTAAGTTCAGTTTATTAACACGCTTTTATTAGGTCGACCTATATGTAACTATGTAATGGAATCTAAGGTAACTAATTTAACCATCTTCCAAGGATCGTAGCGTCATGAAAATTGCCAGCTGTATGTAGTTCTGATGACAATACAATAATATGGTACTGTCAAACTGATCTAATGATGAAGTCGGAAGATATGAGCTGGAACTTCATGATGGAACATCGTATCATAGCTGTGTTTGGACTTGTTAGAAAAGTCTTGGAATGAACTTTGACCACGATTAGGTTTCAAGGTCTGATAATGAAGCCGGAAGATAGGCACTGGCATTCCATGATGGAATACCGTATCATAGCCGTGTTTGGACTTGTTAGAAAGGTCTTGTAATGAACGTTGACCACGGTTAAGTTTCAAGGTCTGATGATGAAGCCGGAAGAAAGGAACTGGCACTCCATGATGGAATATCGTATCATAGTCGTGTTTGCACTAGTGAGAAATGTCACGTAATGGACTTTGAACATGATCAGGCTTCAAGGTTATAACAAACCTATTATATATTGACTTGTGAATATTGAGTGTAAATAGTTTAAATATTGACATAGGTGCCTGTATAAAATGTATATAGACCTGTACATAGAGAGTGTAAATAGAATAATATTGATATATCTATATACAATGTATATTGACGTATAAATAGGGTAGTAGGTTGTTAAAGATCCCACCCAAACCAAGGTGAGAAATGTGCCGAGGACTGAATGGCATGAGGGTGGTTAATAATATCATGTCGCTAGCGTCACCTCAGGGAACCGGGCGAAACCCTGTTGTAATTTTTTTTGGTTTTTATGTGCATTTATAAAAGCGTGTTTTTAGTGTTTTTTTATAAACTATTAATTTATTTTTATGTCGCTGACACTTTAGACACTGTCTACTTCACTGGAATTACTGTTTTTTAAATCTTAAAAAAACAGAGATCTCCGACCCTTTTTTTTGTACGCTCTTCCAACAACGTTTCATAAGAGGCTTCACTGTACAAGACAACAAAGAAATAAAGAGGTACTGGTGAAACACGACCAAGACAGAGAGACTGTTTATTGATGGTTGTTCAGATGATAGGCCAAATTGAATTCACACGACCAAGACAGAGAGACTGTTTATTGATGGTTGTTCAGATGATAGGCCAAATCGAATTCAACGATAACGCTTTTCATCAATTGCCATTCTAACTGTGATGTTCAATGTCATTTTCATTCGCTAGAGGGCGCAAGGCGACTAAGTTCCTCATCGGGTAGAACCATCACAGCTGGGTTAGACTGCCACAGTGCTGCCAGATGACGGGTCAGAGGCCATTTTTAAAAGTTAAAATATGTTAACTATTCTGTATAATAATCTTGGCAGATAACGGTTCCTGTGCAGCTTGGGCCATATGACCTACATGTTACCCTGGGTCGGCTCAAGTCACGGTTCAACTCCCACCCGGTAGCCTCTTCAAAGAGGGTCGGACGCGGAAAGGACTGTGGATCGGATCCTCCGTGGCAAGACCTTTGGGCGCTGCTGGGCGGTTTGTGCATCGTGCGTCGTTTGACAATCAACCGTGCACAACAGCGAATAAACCGGGGAGTCTGGAAACGTATGTTTTTTAAGCCGCAATGGTGTTCTTTGACCTGATGTCGGCGACCTTTGAATGGATCCGTTGGCCATCCAATTCCGTGTGATTATCACAGGCAAAGGGCACAACGGTCCGTGATATATTGAAACTGAATTACCGCTAGCATCAGGTAGAGGCCACGCAAGCGACTTCAAATGTATGACCAGACTGAAGGATGGAGAAATCCGCCAAATCTAGTAGAGGGCGCAAAGCTGCCCGCTGCCGCACAGGCGACTTTGAATCTGAGACGATGTTTTATTCATCATCATGATCATCAACATCAGCCGGTAGAAGTCCACTGTTTGACATAGGCCTCCCCCATAGAATGTCGTGACGAATGGTCTTAAGCCACCTTCATCTGCCTACTTCCTGCGATTGCGAAAATTTCATCGGTCCATCTTGTAGGAGCCATCCTACACTGCATCTGCCGGTTCGCGGTCGCCATTCGAGAACCTTTACTCCCCAACAGTTTTCGGCTCTGGGAGTAATTGCCATTTCAAGTTGCTAATTTTACGAGCTACGCCAGTGACCTTGGTTCTTCTGCGGATTTCCTAATTTCGGATCCTATTACGCAGTGAAACTCCAAGCATAGCTCTCCATGGCTCGTTGCGCGACTGAGGCCAATAGTTAAAGACCATGTTTCAGTGCCATATGTCGTCACTGCCAACTAGCACTGGTTATAGACATTCGTCTTGAGGCTCTGCGGTATTTGCGATGAGAAAATATGGCGCAGTTTCCTGAACGCTGCCCATCCGAGTTGAATTCACCGGCACACCTCTTTGACAAATGATGTGAGTCTGCCTAGTGGATCGTCTGACCCAAATAAACATACTATTCGACAGCTTTCCTAACATGTACCGGTACGGGTGCTACACGGGCATTTGACATGATTTCGTCTTATGTTTATATTAATGTTTTATCATGGCTTTCAAAAAAAAATAAGAGAATTTGCATAAATGAGATTTATGAGTGAATGCATGAAAATATCACCCAGCGAATGTTAGAGAAGCAAAAAAAAACAAAAAATAACACAGGTTAATGAGAAAAAACATACATTTATTGTGAGAAAAGAAACATTGGAACATAGCGGATTCGGACGTCTTACATTTAACAATATTGACAGAAAACAAGCATTGATTTTGCAAAAAAAAGAAAGAAAAACTATACAAATCAAAAAGAAAATTATATACATTCAACACAGAAAAATAAAATAGAAACAGAAATAAACATATCATTACAAAAACAGAAAAAAATAATAACATAAACACACGCTGTTTTTTTTGGTTTCAAAAATGGAAATGCATTCCATTGCCAACACCGAACTCTGTCAATATTGTGATAGGTAAGACTTGGGATGAGACGATGAGGGAAAAGACGGGATTTAGTCAACTTTAAAATAATATATTAAATCGTTTCACGGTTGCTTTTGAGAATCTTTGGTCGTTTCTTAAATTAACAAAAAAAAAAGTAGGTACGACAATTTGGTACGCGATGCGAGTTTAAATTAAGTACGAAATAAATTACGTTTCATAACCTACGTAAAGAATATATTATTATGCAAAGAAAAATAAGGAAAACACGAAAAACAAGAGTATAAGAATTCTGATTCCTTCGAAGGGTTGTACTAGGTTAAAATAAAGTACGTTCGCCGTTGCTAAAAATAGTTTAACAAAAAAAAATGCGTATATAGATTATGTTAATGGAGCCCTAGTAGAATGTATTGGTTTTAACCTCTCAGTTGCGGGGCCTCGGACATTTGAATGTGTCCTAAGCGGGACAGATAATTTGATGGAATTTGGGGCGGTGGCTTTTGATTGTTTATAAATCTATATATATTAAAAAAAGTCGGGTTTGACGGCTGGACCGTTTTTTCATGGTTTTTGATTGGTTGTATTTGTCTCCATCCTGAATAGCGGAATAAAATCGAAAATTGGAAAATTGACGAAAAATTTAAATAAAAGAAAAACATTTTCGCATACAAAATGTAAATCCGTGTTTTTCTCATGGTCAGTTGTACGTGGCATGTTCACGGGTCGACAAATCATCCGCTTTATTTGTTCTTGCGTTTAATAAAAAAACAAAAAATGTCGTATATCACAAGGTGCTTCAATGAAGAGAATTAAACCGAGTGCATCCCATGCTGCACAATATGTAAATAGTTTAATTTAATTCAATCACGTATTGCTGACACGCGATTGATATATACTTAATTTTTGTACTTTATGTTTCTTTTTGTGTTATTATCTTAATAAAGTAGTGAACTTAATATTTATTTTGTATTCATTTTATTACTTTCATAAAATCATAAATTAAGTTCAGCTAATCTGTAACACGACATTCATTGACTGTTAGGCGGTACGTAGTTCGCCGGGTCAGCTAGTTAGTAATAAAACAGAATCCGCAAAAGAACCAACCTCACTGACATAGCTTGTAAAATCAGAAACTTGAAATGGAAATGGGTAGGCCATATAGCTCGCGAAAACTGCTGGGAAAAAAAGGTTCTCAAATAGCAATCACAAACCGGCAGATGCTGTGTAGAACATGGACTACAAGATGGACCCATGACATTGCCACGATCGCAGAAAGTAGGTGGATGGAGGTGGCTCATGGTCGTTCCTTATGGCATTCTATGGGGGGGGAGGCCTATGTCCAACAGTGGACGTCTACCGGCTGATGATGCTGATGATATTGATAATGATGATTATGAATAAAACATCAACAGACCTAGAATACGTTTATTACTCTTTGAAGGACGATAACTAAGCTCCATTTGAAAAGGAATTGTGAAGATGTACGGCTTTCAGATGTACGCACCAAAATCAATGCACTGGAGATGTGGTGTTGGCGTAAAATGCTAGTAATCCCATGGACAGCTTGCTGCACCAACAAATCTGTCCTGGAAGAACTCAGCATCCAAGTGAGGCTCTCCACCGTCATGTTGCCAGGAGAAACCCAGACAATCTGGAGAAAATGCTTTCCGGGGGTCAAGTGGAGGGAAGAAGAAGCAGAGCCAGATGGAACGACCTCATCAAAGAAGTTACAAAAGAGTCAATACAATCTGCGACCCGCCATGCATAAGACAGGTCGAAGTGGAGGAGCCTCGTAGGCAAACTGTTGTCTAGTGGCCACGATCCTCAGTAATGAGGGAACGACGGAGAAGAAGCTTTTCATGTCTATGCTAGGCCTGTGTTACTAAATTGTTTAACAAAAATCTGTCCCTAATTAAATAATTCCTTCTGATTAGAGTATCCCAAGGGTCAGTGCTGAGTCCAGTTTTGTTCAACTTGTATTTTACGGATCTTCAAGGGGCAATCACATTGCAAAGCAGCTACTTTGCTGATGAAAAAACATTTTGCAATCGTATTCCAAGCAGTAGAAAGCTTCAGTAGGATCTTGACCAGATCAAAGCATGGACGGAAGTTTGTTTGCATACCTCGAACACTGACAAATAAGTAGTGCTTCATATGGGGAAAAACAACCCAAACATACAATATTCTCTGCTAAACACCCAATTATAAGAGAAGCAAAAAAAGATCTTGGAATAACAATAATTGATGATCTCAAATGGGAAAAACACATGCTTGCAATGGTTAAAACAGCCAACTCTCTATCTGATAAGGAAGGGTTTCCGATATATGTCAATAAAGGTGTTTATAAAGATTTACAAGGCATACGTGAGAACTATTCTTGAGTATGGCTATCAGCTACTTATGCAAAGATTTAGATGTCCTGGAAAAGGTGCAGCGAAGGGCAACCAAAATGCCAGTGAGCCTGAAGAATAGGAATTATGAAGATCGCTTAGAATTACTAGGACTGACTACTCTCAAACAATGAAGGCAAAGAGGGGACCCGATAGAGACATACACAATTCTCACAAATTATTACGATATACCTGGGCTAGATTATATTTAAAATTTCAACATCAACACAAATCCTCGAGGTCAAAGCAAAAAACTTAACAGTGCAAAAATTAAATCTAATTCTCTTAAGAATGTTCTGCAAAATAGAGTGGTAGACGTGTAGAATAATTCACCTTTTGAAGGGATTAGTGCAATTTTTGTAATTTAAAAACAGACTCGATTTGTACCTAAAAACTTGTTAACCCTTCGAGTAACAGTAACGGCATAATTTAATGGCAGACCGTAGCAATTTATTGGAATTTCTTGCAATATCGCCGCGCTCGACAAAAAGTACTATAACTATAGAACTACTATAGCAATTAAAAATATAATAACTGTGCAATAATCGCATTGAAATTTCGTATATAGAATATTGAAATCACATTTTGTAAAACAATTACATAATTATGAATAAATATGAGAAAAACGAAAAAGTGAAAAAACTCATCATTTCTAACTTGTACTTGTCTTACGGAAAAATACGGAACCCTATTTAGAAATTGTAAATACTGATGTGATCTTTATTAGATTATCTATCAATAGTAATATGTCGTTTTGCTTATTTACATACAAAAATATTTAGATATTAGCTTATAAAACCAATAAAATTTTTGATGATTTCTCGAAAAAAAAAAAAATGTTTGACAATGGAATTTTACCAGAAATATCCGTGAAATGACGCGCGAAATTATTCTAGCGGCCGTCTATGTATCTATGGTAATAATGAGATATTTGGTATGGATTTTAGGATGAGTTCGAATTAGAAAATAATATTACTGTGCGGTCCGGGAGCAAGCCGCCAATATTGGTCGTTACTTAGTCAACGGTGTTCTGATGTGAAACCAAATTTGGTCGTTACGTAGCCGAAGGGTTAATATTGTTTATGAGTAACTTTACAAGATCTGATCCGGACGTATCGGTAAAGCCGCCTGTCCAGAATAAATAATAATAATAAATACATTCATAATAATAATTGGCATTTCAGAATGCGCGGGGGTATGAAAGCTCTTCGGGGAGTAAACCGCGGTTAGTCCACTTTTTCTGAGAACTCTCGGGAGAGTTAGTCGCAGGTAAGAGGCTAGATGAAGAAGATCAACAATACATTCATGCGTAGACTCCAGAAAATATTTTATCTATAACGCTGGTAACTCCGAAAACTCTCTAAGAATAAAAGTTGTTTTGGTATATGTTACTATCGATATCGCTTAATAAGTTAATGTCGTCGGTCCATTCGTTTTCTCTAGACGACGAAGGACGTTTGGACGACAGGACGTTTTCTATGGCCGTCGGAGAAGGCTTTTGATGCGTGACTTTGTAAATGTGATCGGCTAGCGCGTTCGCCAAGACGTCTTTCGGCGCGAGCAACGACTCGACGTCTTTGTAAGATTTGCTAAAGGAGGAGTGCGCGGCGATCGTTCGTATCCTGTCCGCGTTTAGTTGTGCGAAGCTAGTCTGATTCATCGATCCGCTAAACCCGGAGTCGTCACCGAATGAATTGATCCGGGAGGAGCAATCGGCGAGCGGCCGCCGGTCGTACCCCGGGACGTAAGAGGCACTGGGATCGGTATAGAAGTGGAAGCCGGAAAGAGAGGAAGCAAAGGAGAGTTCCACGTTTGGATGTACCTTGTTCAGGTCGATCTCGGATATTTCCTCGCGCGCCGAGTCGAGCGGCGTTGATACCGTATCCGATGTGATGTCGGTGCTGTGGAGACTCGAGGATTCTTCATTCAGGAAGGTCTGTTTGACTATTGACGGTGGCGAGAACATACCCGTCGTATCCGTCAAGAGAGATTTACTCTGCCAAAAAAAAAAACAATAGATTAGAACCTGGAAAACGACAAAGCGGGTAATGGCAGTGATAGCGATAGTGAATACATTAAAGAATAAATAGTATTTATTTAAATTCAGCCATTACGATTGCCTAGGAATGACCAAGTATGTTAAATTAATCTTAAATTAATTACTCAATTAAACAACGAATAATATACAGTAAATTACTCCAAAATTATTCCAATTAACAAAAAAATGACTAGGATATAACAAATGACAACAAAAAAATATATATAAACAGATACTGTTTTGAAAGTATTTTAAAATGTCATTATACTCGTTGATTTTAAGCAGATACACCCGGATGGATCTCTTAAAAATATAAAGTGTTTTTAAACGCCTTTAAATTATCAGGCAATTTATTAAAAAGTTTAGGTCCTATGTAGAGACTAGTCTCCTGGTACTTGGCCATACACAGTATAATCGGTTGGCGGTAATGGGTTTTATACCTAGTATCATGCCGATGTACTTCCCCGTAGGATATTGCCGAGACCTTATAGCAATAGACATTGCGATGAGGTTCTTGATCAAAAATTGCATATACGATCAATATCCCTAGTTTTTTCAAGTGTTCACGACATGATTGCCGTGGACCAATACCCACTATCGCACAAATGGCTCTTTTCTGCAGAGCGAATGCACTGTATACTCAGTAATCTACGCTTAGGGTCATATACAACGGGCGAAACCTTCACCTTGGAAAGTTTTAATGATAATGATCGTTCTATCTCGAGACTCAGTAATCTACAGTAATACTCACCGGAGTCTCGTTGAATGAGATATCGGGCACGCTGGGAGCCATCTGCAGAGAATGCGGAGTACTCCAAGAAGCCGCCAAGGCTTTGCGGGCTTTTTTATGGCCAGAAGCCGGCTGAGCGTTCTCCTTTCCTTGCACTGCGCCTCCGCCTTCACAAGTCCTCTTCAGCGAGGATATGCCGGAATCCTGCACGGGCTGACTCTGCAACAAAAAATAAAACCGGTCAATTGGGAGCTTTACTCGGGCAACGAGGCTTCCGTACCTTATTAAGAAAGGGGTTCGTGCTGTGAAACATTTTCATGCGCATTGAATAGAAAAGGAAATTTGACTGTGCAATGAAATAGATATTTTTTAATACGCTAATTCAGGAGTTGCCAGTGTGCCGTGGCACCCTGTGGGGCCAGCGTAGAGAAATCACGGGGGTCGCAAAACGCCCATGATCTCTAATCTAGTCTGTTGCTAAGCAAACGAAGTGTCAAGATCACTCACCATAAAGTGGATTACGCCCCAATTGTTGCAGTCCGCCCGCCGATTCATAATGAAAGGGAGAAATGCACATAAACAAATCCGGATTTTTTTATGATAATGATCAATGGCATCCATCTTGTGACTGTATTCGCAGTTAGGGTGTTTTTTAAAACTCTCCAGAGTCGTCCACTCGCGAGAGGTTAAACGAAGTCTAATTGTGGACAGTCTTCTCAATGTGATAAATTAGGTTTATTTTTAAAAATGAGTTCCGAATGGTTTTATGTACTTCACTTGGAGACGGAAACGTCAGTGAAAAGAATGGTCTAGAAAACAAAAACAAAACCTTTTCATTTTCGCAGGTGCAAATTGTGAGTTTTTTTAATGTGATAAATAATCCATAGATAATCTTTGATTCTGTGTCACGTTTATGTGTCATCTGAAGATGTTAAGACACAGACATATTAGGAGATAATAATAAAAAGACATTACCAAGATAGTCATTTATCTTGTATAAGAGTCAAGGAATTATTTGTAATAAAATTGACAATATTGGCATTACCATGGAAGCTTTTGTCAAAGCGATGCATCTACTTCAATCAAAAGTATCTTTTTGATCAAACCTCCCACTTTTATAACTATGATATCAAAGATTGGTATTTATAATTATCAATATGTGTTTAGATTTATTGATATCTGACTTTAGGAGTTTACAATTATTTGACTAATATAAATGTAATTCTTAGGAAACGTTTTATGAATAAAACTATTTGTCCTGTAAAAAAATATTTTTGCTGATGTATCATTTAGAGAAAACGGTCCTCAATTTCATTCATGCCCAAATAAACTTTATATCGTCCTCAATTAGAAAGACTATAAAAGTTACGACCTTAACTATATATAGGGTTTATTGGGTGTTTAAGAAATCCGAAATCGATGCAAATTTTCACATGTGCAGTTTTTTGCGCGGATCAGAGGTGAAGTGGATCAGAGGGGCGGAAAAGGGGGAAAAAATCACTTACTGTTGATTTATTGGCGGTACCGCTGTTGTCATTGTCGGCCACCGATGAATATACAGAATCGTTGACCCTGGAGCTTTCGGAGCTCTCCTCCTGTTTGATAATCTCGGTGATGTCCTCGACCAGGCAGCCCGGAGACAAAGGATCGTACTTCAGCAGACCAGACTTCTTCTCCATCTCCGCTAAAGCATTCTTGAATGGCGTCGGAGTCCTACAACAAACAAACAATTAAAATTTGCTTCTTACTAGCCAACTGATTGCGATACGATTATTTGTTACCTCCCTTACTCAAACCACAGTTTAATATATAATTACTAAAGTCGTTCGGAGCCTTTACGGAGCTCGATACTCCCGCCATTGTCTTTCCACAATCGTCATTTTTCATCATTCATGTTAAAGTTGCCACTATTGGAAATACAGTAGGGCCTTGATAATCCAACCCTTAACTACGCCAAACATCTGTATAATCCAAATGCCCTGCCCTTCTAAGAAATTAAGAATCCAAGCATTTTTTATGTCCCTGAATACCTCCCGGCAAACTACAATTTCTGTTTTATATTTTTAAACTGTAGTATCAGTGTAATAGTTACTCGAAATATCTTATAGAAAATCTTTGTTTTATTTTTTAAACAATGCCTTGTTAAAGATACTATAATTCGAACGAATCCAAACAGGGCACAAATTTTCGGTTTTGGATTATCAAGGCTCTACTGCAAGTAGCCCAACAAACACTGTATAATCCTGTACCAAACTCTTAATTCCAAATCCCGCAGAGCCGACAAATTATTACATGTGTATCGCGTCGTCATTGGACACACACACACACACATAAGCAAGTCGTAAACACTTTGTTCGTTCGAGTTGAATCCTACCCGCCGTCGCATCATTGTCGCAAAATCGTCGAAAAACTCTCATGCAAATTGGTGTGTGCTGATTCTCGTGAAAATTGGTGTGTGCTGTTTTGAGAATTGCGCGTGCGGTCGAAGTTTGTGGAATCGAGTGGGAGCCAAGCAGCTCGCCATTCCGTCAGGTGCACTGATCGACAGTCGAAAGGTTGGTGATTTGTTGGCATTTGTTTCATCGTTATGAAACGTCCATTTATCCCATAAGTCCAATACAGTCCTAATTATCTCTTTATTTATCATACCAGCCGGATACTACTGGAAATAGTATAGAAGAGCGTGATCTATACCTGGGCTGAAAAATCGCCAGTCAGCTAGAACACACCGTTACAAACACAAAAGCCATATAAGAAGTGCCGAATATAACTTTAAGCTGATTAAGTCATATAAAGGCGTTCGGATTAACTCTCAGCTATGTAAAGGTGTCATTTAAAGCAATTTGGCTTTTATTACCTTTTAGTCATATAATTTTGTCGTATAAAGCGGTATAATCGTTTTAGTAGAATAATGGTGGTATAATCGCTAAACAGCATACTAATTTATAACCATTTTATAACTAACAGCTGTATAGTAGTCGAATAAATAACCTTTATAGAACAAACAAAACAAAAGCTACTACATTACCCTTACTCCACCGAAGGCTGTATATTGGTTAAAAGACCAACCCTTTTACAGCTTATAGTCATATTGAAGAACAGTAATTGATTTACAAAGAGTTAAAGCTGTAAAGTTGTCAATAGAATCGTCTCATTCGGTTCCTCCTCAATACTACGCCCTACAACTGGAACAGCTTCTTTGGTGAGCATCGTACGACGTCTATGCAGATGCGCATCAACAGTTAGAATATGGGTAGTGCAAAAACGATCCATTGCTATGCAAATACTTGCTTGAATGGACCATTATGCTGACCGTAAAAATTTGTACAATTTGCCAGCGTCATTCTGGCGCAAGTCTATTCACCATGAAATGGCAAACAAACTGAGCCAAAAAAACTGTGACATGTCAAATTAGCTGTGCTTGGAAAAGTGTTTCAAATTCGTAAAACAAACTATTTACTATCAAAATTGTAAAATAAAATACAAACGGAGCTGCCATGGAATTCACCGACCAAAAATCGGGCCCATATTTGTAGAGGTTTTTTATGTTACAGACAAACCATATCTGGTTTTAGTGATTGGTGTATATACTGGGCCCGATTGCGTATCTTTGTGACCTAAACTAAAATTAGTCCAAGCGAACGAGACAGAGCAATACGTCAGAGCAGAATATGAAACGAACGATCATCGATAAATACTACCTGCCAAACTTATACTCGTCCGAATAAATTCGAGCATATTTCGTGCGGTGTAAGATTTGACCTTGGCGGGCAGTTTTAATGCGAAAAAGTGACAACCGGTCATCTCACACTCTGCTCTATTATAAGATAGGCGTATTGCCCTGCCTTGTTCACACGGACTAATTTCCCATTTTAGTTCACGAAGAATTGCAATACTGTGCATTTTTTTGTGAAATAAATAAAAAAAAATAAAAATGGCTAAAAACAGCTGTTAATTTGAAATTCATAATTTACCGATAACCCTCGCGAAAGATACCAGCAGAGAAGTCTATATAACAACTTAGTTGTTTTATTACCTTGGACTATTCTGCATCAGCAACCGTTTGGCAATTGGTGTAGGAGTAGTATGTGACGCAGGGCCGAGGTTTGGTGTTGGAGTGTGCAATAATGGGCTAACTCCTGCCTCCTGGAAACAATACCAAATTTTAAACATTTACAAATATTAACCCATCGGACGCGGAGAGTACCTACAGGAATTTTGCATCGTTCGACAGATCCGCGCGTAACTGTTACAGCCGGCCCCCAAACATATTATATAAATATATAATATAAGTACATGACTATCAAGATTAATTACTAGGTAACAAGAGGGAATTCATGAAATAACAATATTGTTAGGTTAAGCGATAACTTGGTAACTTGAAACCTCATAGCGAGCCTATCAGGCATCTTTATTTTCTTTACTAAAAATGAGGGATGTGTCATCGGCGAATAAAATTATTTCATCGTCCATGGACCTCTTGCAACCAGGAATGTTGTTGATATAAACGAGTCTGCTCAGACTCGTTTGGGAGGGCTGAAGGGCTCACGAAGGGCTGAAGGGCTCACAAAGGGCTGCCTTACCTCTTCGGAATTAAAATGCAATTCTGTTAATTTTATCCATATAGAAAATGGTGACCTGGGAAACGAACCTGGAACCTTACGACCTACGCGACCTACGAACCAGGCGACCTAACCACTAATCGAGCAGGCCCTGCAATAAAATTTTGGAAATAAAGTGATTTACCTTCAAAGCACTGGACGGCTGCACTCTTACAGGCGTGGAAGAAGCCGGTAGGGAGACATCAAACGATAGTGATAGGCTACCGGGGCTATTAAGGAACTGAGACGGACTGAAGGGTAGCTGTTTAATGGGCGTAACCATCTTCGCGGCGCCTTCACCTGTACCGTAAGTATCCGACCAAATCTGGGAAAAATTAAAGAAATACTTTAAAAACATGTTGCACAATACGTTAACGTTTCGGTCCACAATAGTCCAAGAGTTCCAAGCAATTGTAGAAGTAAAAGTATATGTTATACACCCCTCGAGATTTCATTTTATTTGAATTTAATCAACTATTTCCGCCAAAAGTTCTATACATTGATTAAATTTTACTTCTTATTTTACAACTCGCTTTATGTGTGATCTAAGAAAGTACGACCTTATTACGGAGTATAGAAGTGGACTTCACTGGCTGACGCCCCTAGAAAGGAGAGGTACGAGAATCCTCGATTTGCTCTTCAGAATCTTCAAGAGAGCCGCTCCGAGCTATCTCATAAGTAGTTCCAATCAGCTCACGGGTGCCCTCTCGCACTCCTTCTCTTTACATGGAGCCAGACTATGGAATGCTTTACCCTCACATGTAAGGACAGCACCGAGTTAGTATTGCCTTAAATGCAGACTTAAAGAACAGTTTAACACTCGGTTACACATTTCTCTTATCCCCTCCCATCCTCCTTTCCTGCGTCCATTATAGGTTATTTATGATGTTTAATTTTCTGCTAGATTTAAATATTAGACAGATAGGATGTGATCAGCCTTATTAAGTTATTTTAATTTTCTTTTTTTTCTCGCCAAGCCTTTTCTTATTTTTACAAGCTTTATGTTAACTTGCAATGTTCGTATGTATGTTTGTATGTTTCAACCATGTTTGTATGTTTAAAACCATTTTTCAACGACTTGCTGGTATCTGATTGATCTGAAATTTTGCATATTTATGTAAGTTCGGTGACGATGCGATATTATAGTACCATCGAGCTGATTTAATGATGGAGCCGATACTGAAACTTGTACATTTGTAAGCAATCAAGCAAACTTGATTGTAATATTAGAGTCCTGTCCACCCTAGAACGAGCTAGTCCCAGTTCAGTGACAGAATCAAATAAGCAAAATGTTAAGGTTTTGCCATTCGGTTCCTGTTATTTTTGTAAGCAAATCAATGTTTTAAAGTAATTAATTCTTAAATAAATAAATAAAATTACATTATTGTTAAAGTTAATGCTTTAATTAAATTATATACTTCTATGTGGATATTCAAATGTGTTTAATTTTGCCTATTTATATTCCAGAATAGTAAAAAAAAAAAGTGGGTTACAAAGAGGAAGCAAAAAAATCCAGGCCAGAGCAAGGCCTGCCTTATCAATTTATCTATTTAAGAATTAAATACCATAAAACTTTGATTGTGCTTACAAAAATAACAGAAACAGAATGGCAAAACCTTAACCTTATGCTTATTTGATTCTGTCACCCAACTAGGACTCACCCGTTCTAGGGTGGACAGGGCTTTATTACAGTAAATTATTCAAAAGTTTTAGTAAAATGCTCATAAAACTAAATTGTCCTTAAATGTGGTGCTAAAAAAACACAATTCAATTATAAAAACTGCATTAAGGGCGTTGCTACCTAGCTGTGTCAATCTTACACTATAATAGATGGCGCTGATGTGAAGTTTTAATTATTTTCGTATGAAAATAAATCACTAGCTTGTCTCCTTTATGAATAAAATTACGTATTTTGAAACGCGAGTACCTAAGAGAATAAAGCATTTTTTAAAAATATTGCGAGAATTGTATATACTGTAAATATTTAGTAATATACAGGATAAGTTTCGATTTCCCAGCTCCGCCAATCCGTATCAGAGTGTTAGTGATGTCAAAGGTAGTGTGCGTGTGTCAGTCAAAATTTCGCCAAGGTCACAAGTGAAATGTGGCAACGGCGCGCGCAAGTTAGATGTGGCAACCATTTATATGATTAGTGGGTCAGTAAACCGGCCTACATATTTCGTGACGGCTTGTTTTTTTGTACAATTATTTCGTTTTTGTGGTTTTTATGTACAATTGTGATCAAAATGTAAAATACTCACCTGCCTATCTGCAACAACTATTTAAGGTAAATATAGATCTTTTTCTCCACAAAAATGTTGTTTTACGTACCTACATACATAAACAAATCCTTTTCCGCGAAAAAATCGTTATTCTCGCTGATGCTGCTCGCTGCAATTTATGCATTTTTGTTTTTTTACATCATCTGACTATATTCACCGCGCTGATTCCGAAACTGCAATTATCTTTTGTCGGACTCAATAAATAAGAGAGATATGGTGTCAAACACCTATACATTTCGGTAGGTTGCTTTATATAGGTACATTCGGTAGGTTAGTTTTTTTTAGGTTAGTTCGAACACAAAAGGTTCGAAGTAGGTATAAGTTTTTTGTATTGTTTAAAAATAACTAACCTAACCTACCGAAATGTAGGTGTTTGACTTATATCTCTCTTATTTATTGAGTCCGACAAAAAATAATTTCAGAATCAGCATGGTGAATAGTCAGGTGATGTTAAAAATCAAAAATGTATAACTGGTAGCAATAACTAATAAATAACAAAGTTTCAAATATATGCAAATTGGAATTTAAAATTGAGCAAATTGAAGCATATGCTTGCATGCTATCTGTAAGTGGCTTTTCCCGAGACGATAGACGGCGATGATGATCAACCAAGCGACACTCAATGAAGACGATCATCATCGATGCTATTATCGACTGACTGGAATCAATGATATGTAGTTGAACATAACAAACAAATTCGAACCAGCTAGGGTGTAATATCACTGCTAATACCAGATTTTATTTTTTAGATGCCGAGACAATGCTGTGTTGATGCAAATCAAATCGACTGTTCTCTAGAGCTTCCAGTTTCAGTCATTCCAGAAGGAAGATAATCTGCGTAAACGATGGACCAGGGCGATTCCACGCTCTAATTGGACGCCGAGCTCTGGAGTACATTACTTACTAATCTTGCACATCATCACTGACGTATTTGAGCACTGACATCAGAACATTACATACTAATCCACAAGACAGGAAAAATGTGTGAAAAGGATAGATCATCAAAAAGAAACATTTTTAATTTACAATTCATTTAATTCACAATTGTATGTAATTATAATACTGTTATATTGTACATTTTATAATATTTTATCTGTCAATTTTTACTACTGTTCATTTATACTGTCGACTACGTCTGCAATTTTTATGGATGTTTTTTAAACCAATGTAATATAAAATGAATGTTACAATGTAAAAACCTATTTATAATAATATGTTTTTATTATATAAATGTATTTAACGTATATTGTATGCATAGAATGTAAGAATATTTAAAGTAAAATAGTTTTTCCTTTCTTTCTGTCTTCAAGATTTTAAGTTGTTATTAAAAAAAACCTAATAGCGGAGATAATATGCCTTCTCAACAGGCAATATAAAACCACCTTGATACAGGTATTCCTAGTGAGGTGGTAAACCATTCATTTTACCACTATACAAACTACAAAATTAAATGTTTAATATTATTGTGCATAGTTCCGACGGCCTATCTGAAATTGTAAACTAAAATATTATATTTGCATTACTAAAATAAATAAATAAACTATCAGATCTGACTCTTTCCAATCTAGGTAACAAAAGGAAATGTTAAATTATTAATTATTTGGCTAAGAGGATGTTTTTGTTATATAACCTAAATCATGTATGGACAACAACCGGCCCGCGGGCCGGATCCGGCCCGCTGTAAGATATGATCCGTACCATTTTTTAAAATTTCATTTTGTTATTTTAATAAATTGTACTATAATAAATAACATTGTCGTATTATTTCGCTGCTTTTTATGTAGCTTTTACGAATTTTATTTTTCATCGAATCCTATAAAAGGATTCCTATAAAAGGATTTCTTTACAAACCATATCAAATATATATATATATATATATATATATATATATATATATATATATATATATATATATATATATATATATATATATATATATATATATATATATATATATATATATATATATATATATATATATATATATATATATATATATATATATATATATATATATATATATATATATATTAATAATAATAATAATTCTATTCATATAAGGCTATTCAGACACTTCTGTTGAAAGTCCAGAAACTATAGGACCAGAAGAAGCTACATTGACTCCTCTGGATTGTGTACTGAGTATCTTCATTTCAGCAGGATCAAGGCACTTCATTTTCGAGGGTATTCTCCGTAAGATAATCTCCGGTAGGATACACTTTTTATAGAAATTTACCAATTTTGGTATCATGTCGTTAATAAAGGCTTGATCGGGCACCACTTCTAATACTACTATCGGTGTGAAGGCATCCACAAAGCAGATAAAATAGCATTTTAACGACCCAGTTATGCAAAGTTGTCCTTGAATCTGTAAAAATTAATATCTTTAATATTAAGTATTATTGTATCTAAAATAAGCTAAGGGTTTAAAATGTTGAAAAAAATACACACCTGATAATAGTAATTATGTCGTTTATTGATAACCAGTACCCCATTTTCATTTTTCAATGGAAAATTTTTTTTAGTTTCCGCAATTTTAACTAAATTCTTCTCCTCTAACCTTGCAATTGATGGAAAACATTTTACCTCCACTATTGCGTTTTCATCAACCACTTTCCCTGAAATATAATAATCATGTACAAAAAAGGTACATGTACAAAAAAGGTACATGTACATAACACCATTTCATTATTTTCTTTGGTAAAATGTGCCACTTTTAAAAAAAAAAATAATGAGACTAGGCAGAACACAAAAAAGCAAAAAATAAAAAATTACCGTCAGGGCTAGCGCCGAGAAATCCATATTTTACATCAACAAAGAGTCCCGAGGGACTCACTTTTTTGCCATGTTCATTTTCGAATCTTTGGATTGCTACATTTTCATGTATTCTGCCGTATGCCATATCTGATGAGGAAAACGCAGTTTTGTATAGCACTTGTTTGACATGATTGTGGCAAGGTGTACTCAGCCTCCTTTTACAAATCTAAAATAAATACAAAAACAAATTATTTCAGCAGGCGCCTTACAACTAACTAATATACATCGACTGACTGACTGACAGCCGCATCGACTGACTGAAGAGCAGATGACACGACGTGTAACATGGTGCCGGGAGATGCTACAAAAAGTTTGATAAGAGAAAATCTCGGCATGTGAACAACATCGTGATAGATGACGAGACTTGGCTGTACTATTTGGATTTGCCGACCAAGGTTTGAAACAAAGTTTTGGTCTTTGATGATGAGGATACACCCGTAGTGGTCAGAAAATGCCGCTCCGAAACGTCCGGCAAAGGTGCAACCTTTACTAATCTTACAATCCGCTTAAATAAAATTTTAAAAAAATATATATATATAAACATATTCTTCAGATGTTTTTTTTACCAACCATTCCAAATAATGATGCTGTTAGCCGATTTTCCCTGTAAGTGTTGTACAAATCATTCGAATGTTGACCAACAGTTTCTCTCTCGATCCTGACTGCATCTTGTCCCGTTACCTAAAGTAAAAAAACATTACATTAGGCCGGCCCAATCAAAATATAAAGTGATTAGTGGTAAAATATACTAACCTGGAATTCAGTGATCTTCTCATCGCATAATTCTTTTAACTCTGATTCCGTATAATTTGGTGGAGGATTATCAGGTGAAGGACCATAGTCTTTATCAGCTTCCTGTTTTTTTCCTTTGAAGAGTTTTCGAACTCTAATGTGTTTTTTTCTCACTTCCTTATACTTCTCCAGTCTACTAAAATACTTCTTGAACGACGCTCCAGGGCTCATAGTTGTAGCTGACTTCCAAGCTGTTGAGTGCCATTTTCCACCGGACAATTGATTGAGTGCGGCGATATGCGTTCTTCTCTGGAATGATCCACTCTTCGTCAGATTGAGTCTTTTACCACAGTTGAACTTGGCTATAAGGCTCATAAAATTTTCTGCACAATTATTTGTCTCGTTGTGGAGAAGCCTGTCAGCCTTTCTTTGTAACAAGTCCAAAGCTGCCATCATGAAGCTCCATACATTTTCAAATTTTTTTATGTCGTCTAGAACATTTTCATCCGGCTCCCCCGAATCTGCCAATTGCCACTTACAGTAATAAGGCAAACATGTCGAATGTTCACCGAACACATGCAATAGGCTGTTTTTAAAATCACGTCGCAAATTGGCAGCATTACCATTAATACAATTATGTATTATACTCTTGCGTGCCAAAACTGTTAGGTTTTGCATTTTGCTTTTCAACAATTTTCTGCCAAGAAGTGGTAACTTACTGTTATTCACAATCTGTAAGTGAAATAAACTTTTTAGGCACTGGAAAATTTTCAGTTTTAAAAATAGAAGAAAAAGTTTTACCTTATATAGGGCACTGGTATAATTTTTAATAGCGTGGTTTTTACATTCCAGCTTTTTTATTTTTCGGCCATACGAAACGCGTTCCCGTAACCTGGCATATACTGACGAATCTCCATCTCCTATAAATTCCAAAAAGCGTAATCCATGTATATCCATGCTTCTTGAAAATCCTTCCACAATAATTTCTGCTTCCATTGCAGTTGAGCTTCCCTCATAATTTTTGAAGCAATTATGATCCTTTGTTGGCATGTTATTTCTCTCGTAATATTGGCAACCATAACAGTATTTATTTTTAATACCAAGAAATAGACATTTTTTTGTATGTTTCCCAATAATACAAGCCTGTAAAAAAATAGGTGAATTAGTAATTGGAATGGCGGAACTTTCATGTATAAATAAAAATATTGACATACAGCTCCTGAAGCAGCATTAAAATTATGGCCGTAAGATCGTTTCGACCAGCCTCCATCAACGTAAACGGTTATAAATGCGACTCCATCATCAGACACATTTCCTTTTCTTATAGCTTCGTCTCTCTCTTGAGCTCCTGCTAAGCGCATTTCTTTCCAGAGATGATCTTCCCAAACGTTTCCTAACATTCGCTCGGTTGTTCGGAAGAGCTTCGATGACATGATATGTACGTCCATTACGCTCAATAAGTGCGACGTTTGAGCATAATAGCTTCCAGAGGTCAAGGTTCCCCAAACGAATGCCTTATTCAAAGCCGGCTTATTACTTGGTTCAGTCGACAAAATCCAAGTTTGGTCACATCCTGTGCACCCAAAAGTCATCCAGGAGACGATGCCTTTGAAACTCTCGCTGCGAAAAGCAATTCTGCCTCCGGTACATTTTTTCGAGTGATCATATTGCAAATTCATGGACTTTTGTAGAAAGTGGTGAACGTCAACGATTCGATAGCCATCGAGGCCCTTCAGGTGATCCACATCTGCTGCATCATACTGAAGTTGGTGACTTTCTAATTCCGGGTCTATTGATGGCCAGTTTACATTCACCTCATCTGCAACATCAGCCACACCAGCCGACGTCGAAGGTTCATCAGATTGCACCGACCAATTTGCATCCACTCGGGGCCTCTTATCACTCCGTTGGTATGTTTTTATGGAAGGTGTTGACGACGATACTTCCGGTAAACGCCAATACATGCGGCTGCAAAAAATAAACTAACATAATTCTTAATTCATCTCAAAATCAACCTTCTAAAAGTCGATTTTGATGGTTGTTTTATTAAAATATAGGTAGGTATGCAGTTTCAGCATCTCCTCTAAATTTAAGGTGTTTTAAACGTCACCCGACTATATTATATCGACGTTGTTGATTTCGCATCTGTAAAAATCTTTATGCGGACAATTTTGTCTTGCTTTATCTCGCCTATATCTCGAGTCCGCGCGATTTTTACAGATTCGGAATCAGATTGGTCGTCAGCGAGACATCTTGTAGAGGTGCCGAAATCGCATACCGTATATTCTTTTGAAATGTTATCGCCAACATGTGCGTTTTTCAGATACATAATAATTTACCTTTCAGCGTCATTATGTTTTCTTTTGAAAGCTGCTTTAGAACGACGTCGATTGACAGGACCGGCATATTTATGCTTGACATGGCAGTCCTTAGCAAAGGTATTTCGTCTCATTTTCGGCCGGTCGAGAATTTGAACAACGCACAATAAACAATTACACACAATTCGAAACAAAACACAGCGAAGCGCGTCGTATTTATTGATACAGCAGCGAACAAACACCACTGCGCACACGCTCACCGCACGTCAAAATTCGGTTTCTAGACAGAGTGAGGGAGTCATCGATTGAGTGACCGTTCATCGATATATCGGTGTAATCGGTGATTGATTATTTTTGTGGTTTCTTTTATTATATTGCCGTTGTATAAAATCGGTTAGGAATCGCATTGCCATTGAAATATTGTCACTATAACAATTTATTATTATTGTTTTTCTTTTATTTTATAAATTATAATGAAAGTAGAACATTATCCGTCAGAATTCGATTTTTATCGATACCGGTATTATCGACATTATCCCAAACCATTGATTTCACGAACAATAAGACCCTTGCCATATAGGAAAAATAAAAAGAATGAAGATGAGAAAGACAGACAGGCGATCATTCATCTCCCTCTGATATATGACTTTTGTAGGAAGAAATAAAATGTTTTGGCATTGCAATTCGATTATCACACCGACTGTCACGGATAGTGTTAAAAATGTCATCGTGTGTATAACAGTCACTAATCCAATCATAGATCCTACTAGAATATCAAGATTTTCATTTCTAAGTTTCTATATAAAATAACTGTTCAAACTGGTTGAAATTCGAAACGCGTACACCATTTTTTTTTATTTACTGGATTATCATAGTTTTAATAACGTAACTTTCTTCAATCGCTAGTATTCTGCAGGAATTTTTTGTATGAAAAAAGACAGGTAGCAACCACCTTAAATTGGGACAACAATAGATTAAATGGTACAGAAGAGGTTATTGAATATTTCTAAAAACATCATTTACTATTCGATATTAGTCTGAGTGGGTTTAACAATTAATATAGCACTCAAGTTTGAAAGTGATTCTTTGCTTACCGAGTTTCCAGATTTCCTGAGCTTTGCTTTCCTAAGAATTGGTGGGGGTGAGTTGTTCTCCCTTCTGGTTTCTCTACCCTTGTGGCCCTTGACTGGACTTGCTGGTTCTGATGGTATGATGATCTCCTTTGACTCTGCTAACCGTTCTAGGGCGAATTTCACTGCAAAACAAATTAATATTTAATTAACAAGATAAGCAAATTTACCATATGAAGCATCCAATGTTTTGACGATGTTGCGATCGCCATTGTCTTTCATTTATCTGCGGTTATGCAGCAAACTGCTACCCTTACTATGCAGATGAAAACGACAACTAGGGTTGTCGACTATAGCGGGCGAGCCCGTCACCTCAGGAAGTTTTAACGATTAGTCGTTCTGTCTCCCTGGAGTGAGCGCAGAAGACTTGGACAAAACAGTCCATCATCTAGCTCCGCCACAAGCCCGTAAGAGGCCAACACCTTAACCGCGAGATAGCAAGGAGTGTTACCCGGCGGGCTTACACTCACGCCCTTACTTCCAATTGTGACCAGATTACTCCAGTCTCTAGTTCGAGGTCGCTTGCGCGGTCCTCTCCCTTACGAAGCGGTGAAACGGTGTTTACCGAATCTATCGCGGACCACAGCGTCCTTTGCCCGGCTGTCCACCCAGCTGTTCGGATAGCCGATGGTCGTTTCAAGAGCAGTTGTCGTAAGGTCCGCAACCACCCCCGCTCTATAGTAAACAGTACTGCTTCCAGACTCCCCCGACTGTTAGTCAGAGTGCACAGTCGATTGGCTTACGCCGCACGGTGCGCAGACCGTCCAGGAGCGCCAGAAGGTTGATTCCCAGGGGAAACTAACCATAAGGCCCAGAGTCCTACCCAGGCTCGCGTGGAGGCCGTCGGATAGGTGTTGACCCGTGAGTGTGACCAGTGGCGGATCCAGGATTTATGTTTGGGGGGGGCTGAGGGTCGGTCTCGCTAATAGCTATATCAGTAAACTAGCTGACCCGTGCCCACTTCGTTGGGCGGTAAAACGTTTTACTTGTGATGAAATAATGAGTGTGGTTTGGTTAGTACTGAGTGCTATGATTTATTTCCTGACTGCCAAATGAAGGGTTATATTTTTACTGCAATGTATGTATGTATTTGCATGCCAATTTGACTATATTACCGTTATTTGTTAGTGTCTTCTTGTGAGTTTCTTATTTGTGAGTGTCTTATCTCTTCAACCATTTATGCAGTAAAAGTGAAATTATATACAGTAAAGGGGAAAAGTCTTTTGTTATAAATACTTTAGACGATAAATTTCCTTATTTTGATAAAAATTAATAATCGTTGATAATATGACCAATAAACATGACCTAACGATTTAAATTATTTTTTTAATTTGAAATACTACTTTTTGTGACTTAAATATAAAAGTTAGACATATGCTGTCGCTGACTTTTTTGTAGGCATTATCAATCTCTACAACTTTCTCTAGAATTTAATCATATATCTCTCATCGTTAAGGCAGCGTTAGTTAGAAACGTTTTCGTTCGACCGTTTTTTCCGACTTAATTTGGAAATCCGACTACCACGAAGAAGTCTTTTCATTTTTCGGATTTTTATATAGCCTATGACACAAATAACGTGGCTTTCTATTGGTAAAAAAAATCAAAATCGTTACAGTAGATCCAGAGATTACTTCCTACAACGTCACAAACTTTACCTCTTTATAATACTAGTATAGATAGTATAGATAGACGACACGGTCGCGGTTCCATACCTATGTCGTATTATCCTTTAACTACTTATGCAGTAAAAGGGAAAAGTATTTTGATTTAAACACTTTAGACGATAAATTTACTTATTTTGATAAGAATTCATAATTGTTGAAATATGACCAATAAACATGACCTAACGATTTAAATTATTTTTTTTATTAGAAAAACTACTTTTTGTGACCTAAATATAAAAGTTAGACATATTCTGTTGCTGACTTTTTTGTAGGCATTATCAAGCTCTACAACTTTTTTCCAGAACTTAATCATATATCTCTCATCGTTGAGGCAGCGTTAGTTAGAAACGTTTTTTTCCGACTTACTTTGGAAATACGACTACCACGAAAAAGTATTTTCATTTTCCGGATTAATATATAGCCTATGACACTTTAATAACATGGCTTTCTATTGGTAAAAGAATTTTCAAAATCGGTTCAGTAGATCCAGAGAGTACTTCATACAACATCACAAACTTTACCTCTTTATAATATTAGTATAGAAGTATAGATAGACGACACGGTCGCGGTTCCATACCTATGTCGTATTATCCTTTAACTATTTATGCAGTAAAAGGGAAAAGTCTTTTGTTTTAAACACTTGTGACGATAAATTTATTTATTTTAATAATAATTCATAATTGTTGATAATATGAAAAATAAACATGACCTAACGATTTAAATTATTTTTTTAATTAGAAAAACTACTTTTTGTGACTTAAATATAAAAGTTAGACATATGCTGTCGCTGACTTTTTTGTAGGCATTATCAAGCTCTACAACTTTTCTCTAGAACTTAATCATATATCTCTCATCGTTAAGGCAGCGTTAGTTAGAAACGTTTACGTTCGACCGTTTTTTCGACTTACTTTGGAAATACGACTACCACGAAAAAGTCTTTTCAGTTTTCGGATTAATATATAGCCTATGACACAATATTTTGCTTCTTTCACTTTTTTTTATTATATTTTTCATAATTAGAGTATGGTAACATTCAATCAGCTGATTCTGGGTTTTACTTAGATATGTAGAATTTTTTGGAGCTGTCTCTAAATTTTGAGCTGAACTAACAGATTTTTAATAAACAGTTCAGTAACAAAACTGAAAGTTTTGTTTATTTATGTTTTGGGGGGGGGCTTCAGCCCCTTAGCCCCCCCCCTGGATCCGCCACTGAGTGTGACCAACCCTGAACAGAATGGGTCTTCGTCGCCAACTCAGCAAGGGCCCATTAACTCTCGACGAAAGATGAAAACGACAGGAGGGTCAGCGTGTGTGAAATTTGAAAATCCACCGTCCACACAAAACTCCTTGCGTCCTTGCGCTCGGTGAAGGCCATTGATAACATTTTAGAAGAGGGTTCTACATAGCAGAGAGTTTGAAACCTTGCAGCAACATTGTCGAAAAATCAAATGCTACAAATCTGTTTATCTTGTTTATAATGTAAAAAAAAACAGTGATATTCTTCAATTTCATAAATGTAGAATGAGATGGCGAAATGCAGTTAGTATAACATAGTTTCATCATAGTAAAAAGAAACAAACTCAGCGAGATATAAACGTTACTGAGATAACCCTCTTTGAAAGTTTTTACAAGAATTAAAATTATGAAACCACTGAAAACTGTATATAATTAATAGTTAGTCGGTAGTCAGAAAAGGTTGCGGAAACGCCAACAAGAGAAATTGCTAATTTCTCTCAACAGAGGGCAATCAGCCAGTGATGTTGTGCCAGAGTTGCAATGCAATATATACAAGTAGAATTTAAAGCCTATTTTAGTATTAGGTGTATGAATATGAATCTGCCTTTATTGTTAACCCCTTAAGACAGTAACGTCCTGAATCGGGTACGATGTATTGTAGTCAATGCTCAGTAACGTCCCAAAACGGGTACGAGCGCGGAGCGACAAACTGCACTCTCAACGAACTGAATTTACACCAAAATCACAGTGCAACCACCCCGTTAGATATGTGTGAGAAAGACGGATACATTCTGTATTGTACGATTATTCAGTCGTGCTTCTCGCAGTCTAGAATCCCTAATATAATTGTTAGTATTCTGGGGACACTTAGTCAAGTGCTGCCATTACTCGGATCTGTGCTTCTCTTTGGATATTATGTAGCTTCTCCTCGGATATATGTATGAAAATAACTAATAGATTTGGTAAAGCATGTAATAAGGTACACAAATGTGTTTACAATTTCAAGATAGGGTTTCGTATTTTGAGATAAAACGTCGATATCGCTGAATAAGTGAGTTTTTTCAGTTCTCCAACTTTCTAATAATTTTTCATAATTATTTAATTGTTTTACAAAATGAGGTTTTAATGTTTTATATTTTAAATTTCAATGCGATGATTCTACAATTCTTCTTTTCTTGATCCATCAAGTAGTTTCTTCCTTATGATCGTTTTTCTAAAGTGCTATATTTTTGACCTTCAATGATCAGAAATGACAGGTGACTGCCAGCCGCTTGAGGGGTTAAAATAAAACACATTTGCTCGTTTTAAAAATGTTTAGAATACATTGCCATAATAAATAAATAAAAAATTAATAGTAAATGCTGGAATTACCTGGTGCTTCAGATTGGTCTGCAGACTCCATAACTGCCAGTTCTACATTTCCATTATCTCCTTGCCCGGTTACTAAACTCATCGGAGTACTCGACGGTAAGATTTCCATATCTAAGTATCTAGAAAATTAAGAAAATAATTGTTAGCATTCAAATCAAATAGAAATTATGAAGATCACTGTAATTACTTGGACTTACTACTCTCAAACAAAGAAGACTAAGAGGGGACCGGATTGAGACATAAAATTCTCACAAATTATTACGATGTACCTGGGCGAATTTACAAATTCAACGTCAACACAAGTCTTCGGGGTCACAGCAAAAATTCACACCTTCACGCGGTGGAAGTTGGCGCTCGTAGCCTGCCAGCTAAATCTCTGTTTCACCTTTTTAAAGATTTAGTCTCTCCAGGAAAATAATCAACTCCTTCTTAGAAAAAATATCTAAAACCGCAATTTCCGCATCTCAAATTCTATGGCTTCGAAGGGGGAGTGAATGGGTGGTAAGGTGACGCTCACATGTGGCAAGACAGCTGTCCTAAACCTACCACAGCCGGTCGTTAGTCCTGAATCCACTGCTCACCCTCCAGAAGTGTAATAACACTAAATGATGGGCCCGACTTCGGTCGGTGAATTCCATGGCAGCTCCATTTGTATTTTATTTACGTGTAAAATTTAAATCTAATCCTCTTAACATGTTAAAACGCCATGTAGGTCACCGGTGACCTCGTGGCAGACCTGTTTTCAAAGTGAATTTGCGAGTCTGAGGATGCGTTTTCTATAGGTTTTTAGTGGTTGCTGCAAAATTTAGGAATTCTTGAATTTGTTGGCATAACTAGCAGATAAACACGAATCTCCGCTAGCAACATTGCTGGGCAGCAAAAAAAAAAGTAAATGTTCACCTTTTTTTTCATTTAAAAACAGGCTCGATTTGTACCTAAAAACTTGTAACTATTGTTTATGACTAGCTTTACAAGATATGACCTGGACATATCAGCAAAGCTGCCTGTTCTGAATAAATAATAATAATAATAATAACAATAATAATTTAAACTCAAACTAAAGTTTTTTAAGTTTAAAATGGCCAGTGTGACAAAACGGGTATTACATATTACATGCCTTCTTATTTGTATAATCTCTTCTCTCCGCTTTCATCCATGGCGTCCCGTTATGCTCTCAGGAAAATCTATTACTATCTATACCTCAGCATTCATCAACTTTCATTTTGATGGCCAAGTCATTTGCAGTGCAGGCGGCCCGAATATGGAAATCTAGGCATTTGCCCCAGGCAACTTGAAAGCCTGATAGGGTTTAAAAATCTATTAAGAGACATTTACTGACGTTTGAACCCCCCCCCCCCCTCCCCCCCCCCCCCACCCCCAGTCACCTAGCATGTCCTTATATCCCATTCCTCCCGATATTGAGTTGACATTTGTTATTAATTTGTGTATTATTTTCATTATGTTTATTACCTAATTTTACTCATTTATTATGACTGAGTTTTAGAAAACTTACACTTGTTATATATTAATTTGTCTACAAAAACATTTAGTCATAATAGCCCTGGTGGTATAATTGTAAGATATTGCCACTTGGCTATAGGCCCGACATGTTGTGCTTTATTGTGTGCAATATTTATGTATGCTAGAGGGCACCTCGCAGAAACTGCAATTAATGCAGACATTCACTCGCATCATACCCGCGGTAGCTCCCTTTTATGCGTACCCCGAATACGACTGGCAAAAGTATAGAAAAGCTACTTGTATCTTAGTATTAAATTCTATAATCTACCCCCTACAAAATTTAAACAGCTGGAGGACATAACATTAAAAAAAAACATCAAGGAGATGCTGATAGACCACCCTTTCTATAATCTGGCCGAATTTGAGGGCCATGATTTTTCAAATATTGTGCCTTATTGTCTGACTATTTTATATGGTCTTATATCTGTGGGAGCTAATGGGCCCATGCTGGGTTGGCCACGAAGACCTATTCTGTTCAGGGTCGGTCACACTCACGGGTCAACACCCATCCGACGGCCCTCCACGCATGAGGTGCGAACCTGGGTAGGACTCTGGCCTTGGTCAGTTTCCCCTGGGAATCAAACCTCTGGCGCTCCTGGACGGTCTGCGCACCGTGCCGCGTAAGCCAATCGATTGTGCACTCTGACTAACAGTCGGGGGAGTCTGGAAGCTGTACTGTTTCCTATAGAGCGGGGATGATTGCGGACCTTACGGCAACTGCTCTTGAAATGACCATCGGCCATCCGATCCTGGGTGAAAGCCGGGCAAAGGACGCCGTGGCCTGCGATAGATTCGGTATACACCGTTTCACCGCTTCGTAAGGGAGAGGACCGCGCAAGCAACCTCGAACTCGGAACCAATCGAGTGACCGGAGAAATCTGGTCACAATTGGTAGTTAGGGCGCGAGTGTCGCCCGCCACGTAACATTACTGGCTATCTCGCGGTAAGGCGCTGGTCTCTAACGGGTTGTGGCATAGCTAGATGGTGGACTGTTTTGTCCCAAGTCTTCTACGCTCACTCCAGGGAGATAGAACGACTAATCGTTAAAACTTCCTGTGGTGACGGGCTCGCCCGCTGTAGTCGACAACCCAAGTTGGTCTTATATCTGTACTTTTAATTTAAAATGCATAACGTAGATTTAATTTGATTATTTAACATTTTACTGACACTTTGAATATTACGATGAATAATTTTACTATGTATCTTTTCGAATTACTAACTACTTGACAATCTAGTAGTTAATTCTTGACTACCTATGTATGTTCAGTAAAGAGTAGTAACGAAACTTACTACCTAGCCCAATTATTTTGACAGGTCCAAGAGCGGTCTTTAGCCGTCAATTGGACACGACGAAAATGTAATGTAATAAAGTTTTTTAAACAAACAAACATAGGTAAAAAACTAATAATGTTAACTTTGATACTTACTTAAATGGTGAATGAATAATGTAATTTCCATTGCTAGATTTGACTTTCTCGGGTGAGGCTAGGGAGGATTGTTTATCGCTTTCGCGACTCGTATTTAACTGGTCACGGAGAAGTTGCCTAAGGTGTTGCACCTGAAAGTGGAGGAGATTTGGTATTATTTAAGAGCACAAACATTGTTAATACTGCAAGTTTTCAGAAATCTAAATTTAGCTGTGATTATAACTAATAGCACAGTATACCAGACAGTAGCGTCTCTTAGAACAAAATTGAAAATGAAGCGAGATATGTCAGGATTCCAAGGGGTCGCATATGGCCTCCACATGTCTACTACTCCGCCAACTCAGATGTTCAAACGTTTTGAGAAATTGCGACCTTCGCACGTGCGTAACGCTAACCAAAGGCGTTTGTCGAGACGTACCCCTTTGCTCACTTCCCCTCACACCCTATCCCCGCAATACCCTGTCGCTTAAGTGTGCGTCTACAGCTCTCTCGATATACTGCGCTAATAGGGTTACGGAAGCAAATAAACTGTGGAAACAAAACACAGAAACACCACACTCAAAAATTCTGAAACGGAATCTAGAAGAAATACCTCTTCTGGACGCACCCATGGACAGAATAATATGCCATCATGTCTTTGATCGTAGATACAATATTCATCTCATTGCAGAAGCAGCAGATCACTCTGGTACAAATGAAGTAAGGATATACACAGATGGCTCCAAAACCACTCAAGGTACCGGAGCCGGCGTCTTCTCAAATGATCTAAACATCAAAATATCAACTACCCTAGGCAACTTAAATACGATCTTCCAAGCAGAATGCATTGGCATCAGCAGAGCAGCACAGGTAGTTGCAGCCAAAGATGTCGGAGACCTAAGCTTGAAATTTGTCTCCAACAGTGCCTCCGTGCTACAAGCGCTAGCAAAAAATACTATAACCTCTGGCCTTGTACTGGAATGCCACAATGCGCTTCAATCCATTGCAAGGTCAAATAGAGTGACCCTGCAATGGATTAAAGGGCACAGCGACTCACTGGGCAACGATGCGGCAGACGAACTGGCCAAAAGGGGATCAAAGGAAATAGTATATGGACCGGAACCCTCGATGCCCATACCCCAGGCCCAAATAAAAACATGGCTACGCAGGAACACCGACGAAACCCACCTTAAAGAATGGAAAAAAACGCAGGATGCAGGCAAACAAAGAACGCGGTTCCGAAAGCATCTAAAAAACTTGCCCGCAACCTCACCAGATTAAAAAGGGACAAAATCCGTAAAGTCATAGGTACTATGACAGGCCACTGTCCCCTAAACAAACACCTGTTTACCATAGGTGTGACAGACAGCCCTATATGCAGAGGATGCATGGAGGAAGAAGAAACGCCACAGCATGTGCTTATGGAATGGAGGAGCGTGACAGAGCAACGGGCAAGAATACTACAATCTCCAGCATATGTCCCGGAGGCCTGTAGCAACCTAAACAGGCTGCTAACCTTCTGGGACAGCCTGGGTTGGCTGGAATAACATAAATAGAAACATGAGCCACGCACAACGGCCCAATCAAGAGGCCAAGTGCGGGAAATAGCCCAGACAAACTAACTAACTAGGGTTACGGAAGCCTAAAACGCGTAACATCGGTATATATACACTCTACAGTTTAAGATAAAATGGAAGATATTTTGAATATTTGAGATCGCCAAACTCATTTATCTATTTATGTTATTTATTTATGAATTTATTTCCACAAACTGTTCAGATATTGTAAAATAACGCAAACTCTGAAATTTGCACTTTAAACTCACTTGTTTTGATGGTGGATTAGAAGCGGATCCTGCTGACGAATTGCTCTGGTTACTGTTAGGTGGCTCTCCATATACTTCCCCGGTCGACCAGTCCTAAAAAAAGAAAATACTTAATATAAAATTGAAGACTATGGTGATCTTATGTTTTTATTTTATTTATGTATTATTTGCAGTAAACCTACAGATAGTAAATACGTGATATAGTATTTGCAAAACCTAATAATACAAAACTAATTTACTATCCTATAAAAAGCTGCATCCATGAATATTTGGATACGAATGTTTATAATAGATATTATGCCGTCACCCGGAACGGCTTCACTGTTCACCTTCACGCGGTGGAAGTAGGCGCTCGTGGCCTGCCAGCTAAATCTTTGTTTCACCTTTTTAAAGATCTTGGTCTCTCCAGGACAATAATCAACTCCTTTCTAGAAAAATTATCTAAAACCGCGATTTCTGCATCTCAAATTCTATGGCCTCGAAGGGGGAGTGAATGGGTGGTAAGGTGACCGCTCACATGTGGCAAGACAGCTGTCCTAAACCTACCACAGCCGGTCGTCAGTCCGGAATCCACCGTTCACCTCCCAGAAGTGTAATAATTATATATGATGGGCCCGATTTTTGGTCGGTGAATTCCATGGCAGCTCCGTTTGTATTTTATTTATATAATATAATACAAGGGTGTGGTATAATATAATAAAGTGATATAATACAGTAGGATGGCAGTTAGTTGCATCATAAGAAGTAGAAGTTAAGGATTTCGGGTGTCGAAATGGCTTCATTGTTCTGCAGACAAAACCAAGAAGTTTATTCGCTTTTTCCAATTTATTAATTTAATATTTTCCGTCCAAGTTAACTCCTACGTCTCTGATGTGGTCGTCTTTGTTTAGCGTAATGATACTGATGGAGTACTTGTGTTACAAAATATAACGGTTCTGGCTAAATGTTATGAAATCGCATTTCTCAACATTGAGCTGCATATTATTGTGAGTGCATCACGCGCTCAATGAATTTATCCCTTCTATAAATAATGTAATAAGAAACGAATTTTTAAATCATAACTCTTATTATTCTAAAGATGCCAATTTTGCATAAAGATGCCAAAGATGGCAAAGATGCCAAAATTTTGCACAAAGATGCCAATTTTTTACATAAAGATGCCAATTTTAATTTGGTATACAAGTTTCTTAGTTCTTAAATTAAACGATTTAAAGTTGAAATAAACTAATAGAAGGCTTTTTAATCTCTCCGTATTATTTGTATGAATGAATGAATGAATGAAAATCTGTTTATTGCACAATAAAAATAAGGTACAATGGCGGACTTATTGCTACATTACAATATCTTCCAGTCAACCAACATGCTGGTGTGGGAGAGTAGGCAACAAAATTATAACTTAAAATTTAATTTTAAATTATAGCATATAATATACATTGTGTGTGTATTTAAAGTAAAAAGTAAATATATAAATACATTTTTGAGTTGGACATATTACATATCGCTCATTTGGTGCAACAATGACGTAAATACCCTTTTTTTCAAAAACAAGGTAAATATGTCAAAATGTGTGGAAAGGCTATTTACATCAGGAGAAACATCGACAGAATTGAATTTGTGGTGATTTTCCGCGAGATGGCGCGAGTGTCATTGTTGAATTGAGTAAAATGGCACTATTTCTGTTGCTACAACGTCTGAAAGGCCAGTTGCGCGGGGCGCTCCTCTGAGTGTGGTTGTGTTTGGGAGCTACAACGATGTAAAGGTATTTATGACATTTAATTCGATAATTTTTGGTGCAACAATGACTTAATTGAGCAATTGCGGCGTTGTTACTCCAAAAATCAATAAGTTCTTGGTGAAACAATGACAAAATTGCGTAATTACGTCAATGTTTGTCCAAGTAAGGTACCTTCTTGGTGAAACAACGACGGAATTTTGTAAATATGTCATTGTAGCTCAAAAAATGGCATTTTTTTGTTGTTCATTGACGAAATGGAGTAAATACGACAACTGGAGTGAAGCTGAAATAAAGAAAATAACAAACAAAGATCTACTAGTCATCGAATAACTAAGGCTATACGAGATATTAATGTGGTTCCAGCGTATAGTTCAAAAAGAGAAATTCCCGCAAACAAGAAAAATGATTTAAAAGAACTGTTACAAAAAAACATTATTCCTCGGTATTACTTTGCTTTTTATGAAAGTATTTTCTAAAGGATTTTTTTTTCCTATTGCTCAAGTATTATTAACACTTATGGGTATACTGGCACTTAATTAAAAATAGGTAATAAGTAAATAATCAGTGATTTTGTGCCAATAAGACAAATTGTAATCATAGTTCAGTATTATGTAAGATGTTTCTTGTGTTAATCTTAAGTAAGTACCTATTGCACATAAGATATACTTTCATGGTTGTTACTAAGTTACTTTATTAAACATTCATAAATAAATGTTTTCTGTTGAGAAATTCAATTATTTAGTTCTATTTTGTCACAAATGCAAAATTTCCTAGCGAACGCGTTATTTTTTGTATTGAATTCTGAAGCAACAGTGACGTATTTGCTGATGCCTTCTTTTTATAAGTCTAAAATTCGGGTTATGTACAATGTACCGAGTAGATTGGGACTATAATAGAAACTACACTTACTGAACTTATATTTAAAATCACAACGATTGTAATAAGTCCCTTTATAATACCATACCATTCATACGAATCTTTGATTGGCTCTCCTGTAAAATAACCAAAAGTGTAATTACGTCATTGTTGCATCAAATGAGCGATATATACATACTTATTTTGAAATAAATACAAATAAATAAATAAATAATTAAATAAGTAAAGAAGTAAACTGACAAAATAATGTAAGGAAAGGGAGGGGATAACAGAAAGGTTAGAATTTATGGTTCATATTTATTGTGAAAGGAAGTGCTTTTTCAATGATTACTTAAAGGTGAATGGCGAGCTAGCGCCTCTGATAGTTGAAGGAAGCTGATTCCACAGTCAAGCTGTATGTACAGGGGAGTAGGAAAAAAAAGTGGTATTGTGTTTTGGGATACGTAGGATATTATTCTGACTTAAACGAAGTGGGAGACCATGACTTGGTAAAAGCCTCGTTGAGGTAGGAGGGAGATGTAGGATTGTGTAGGACATTATATAGAAGTGAAAGGATATGCAAATTTCTCCAGTCCCGTATACGAAGCCATTGCAATTTTGATCGGTGTTCGGAAACATGGTCATACTTCCTCAGATTGAATATGTACCTTATGCAAACGTTTTGTAGGCGCTCAAGTTTATCCAGTCTGTTTTCGGTGAGATCCAAATATGCGACATCGGCATAGTCTAGTAACGGCAGAAGCAGACTTTGAGTTATGGTTTGCTTCGTGCTTACAGGGAGGAATCTCTGCAACCTCCGAAGGCTATGAAAGCCATTATATATTTGCCTGCTTACTTCGTTGACTTGTGCTTGCCAAGAAAATGTCTCGTTCACAAGTATGCCTAAATTCTTTACGACTTTAGAATACCCAAGCCCTCGATTTCTACTAGACGTAAAGATGACAGAGAAATAGGAGACAGTAATTTGTGCGATTTGATCAGCCTATATAAAAATGCGATAGATGCCACTAATAAATCTATATTATTATTGTTATGATTGGCTAAATATTGGATTTTTGCAATCAATCAGTCCTTAAAATAAAAAAAATAACAAAATAATCATCATCAATTATAATGTAGAATCAATTTCTATTAGTTTTGCCAGACAATGCGGTCAGCGCCACCTATATGTCGATGGGGCAGAAGTTACCAAAACTTACTATGGCATTGAGCTGTCTAATACTCTATATAATCAATGGTAAAATGAAGGGAGATTACCCTTTGTTGTTGTCGTACGAAGGAGGCGAAGGATCCACTGGAGGTGACCAGTTTCTCCTCTGCCTCGTATTTCCGCCGCATTGTCGAGTTCCAATGGTTCTTGATTGCATTGTCCGTTCTGCCAAATTAACGAGGAAAATGCGTTAATAAATAAAGGACAGCCAAAGAATTTACAATCATAATCATAATCATTTTTATTTTTCAAAAAAGACTAGGTCTCTACAACAATCAAATAGGTAGATACATAATCTGGTGAAATTGTAAAAAAATACATATTTGGAACATAGCTACTTACGTAACTACATAGAAGCGTAATAATGCGTAAATTATGCCTTTCAGCATACACTTCCAGACCCCAGTAACCTCGCTCGTTGGAGCTATGCCGAGGATAGTTCATGTCCCCTTTGTAGCAACACCCTTGCACAGCTAGACATATTCTAGCTGGCTGCAAGGTGGCCTTGGATCAAGGACGGTACACTTACCGCCACGACAAAGTCCTTGATGTTATTCGAGAGGTACTTAGCCTCTCAGTGGCTCGTGCCGACAAGGGTTCCACAGTATCCTCCAAACCCCCAATACAGTTTGTGCGGGTTGACTCTAAAGGCAAAAAACATCCCACTGCAAAACCTTTCTCAATAATCGAGAAAGCTTCAGATTGGATTATGGAGGTCGATTCGGTCTCTAAGCAGTATAAATTCCCTGAAAGTCTCGGATGCACAGCCCTGCGTCCAGATATAACTCTTTACTCTCTATCTTGGAAGATGGTCCTTATCGTAGAATTAACTGTTCCATGGGAATCAAATATCCCAAAAGACCACGAGTACAAATTAAATAAATACCATGACCTCGCAAATGCCGTCACCCGGAACGGCTTCACTGTTCACCTTCACGCGGTGGAAGTAGCGTTCGTGGCCTGCCAGCTAAATCTTTTTTTCACCTTTTCAAAGATCTTGGTCTCTCCAGGAAAATAATCAACTCCTTTTTAGAAAAATTATCTAAATCCGCAATCTCTGCATCTCAAATTCTATGGCTTCGAAGGGGGAGTGAATGGGTGGTAAGGTGAACGCTCACATGTGGCAAGACAGCTGTCCTAAACCTACCACCGCCGGTCGTTAGTCCGGAATCCACCGTTCACCTCCCAGAAGTGTAATAATTATATATGATGGGCCCGATTTTTGGTCGGTGAATTCCATGGCTCCGTTTGTATTTTATTTTATTTATATATTATTACATTGCAAAATAATGTGCCCCCTAGTAACAAAAAAAAAAATGTTTTTAATACTACTCTAAAATTTTGAGTAGTTAACACCTACAGTATTACAAATCATCCACGAATGTTATTACAAATCATCCACTATTATAATTCTGATAGACGTCTCATTTTGGTTATCCAGACATTTTATTTGAGACTAGCTTGACCCGTGCCCACTTCGTTGGGCGGTAAAAACTTTTTAATTGTGATGAAATCATGAGTGTGGTTCGGTTAGTACTGAGTGCTATGATTTATTTCCTGACTGTCATAAGAAGGGTTATATTTTTACTGCATATGTATGTATGTATATGCATGCCAATTTGACTATATTACCGTTATTTGTGAGTGTCTTCTTGTGAGTGTCTTATTTGTGTCTTATCTCTTTAACCATTTATGCAGTAAGTGAAATTATATGCAGTAAAAGGGAAGTCTTTTATTTTAAAACACTTGAGACGATAAGTTTACTTATTTTGATAAGAATTCATAATTGTTGATAATATGACCAATAAACATGACCTAACGATTTCAATTATTTTTTTATATAAAATACTACTTTTTGTGACTTAAATATAAAAGTTAGACATATGCTGTCGCTGACTTTTTTGTAGGCATTATCAAGCTCTACAACTTTTTTTCTGTAACTTAATCATATATCTCTCATTGTTAAGGCATCGTTAGTTAGAAACATTTTCGTTCGACCGTTTTTTCTCCGACTTACTTTGCAAATCCGACTACCACGAAAAAGTCTTTTCATTTTTCGGATTAATATATAGCCTATGACACTCACAAATAGCGTGGCTTTCTATTGGCAAAAGAATTTTCAAAATCGGTTCAGTAGATCCAGAGATTACTTCCTACAACCTCACAAACTTTACCTCTTTATAATATTAGTATAGATTACGACATTAAACAACGCCCAAATTGAAATGCCAAATAAGACATAATATATTCAATGACGTGAACAAAGATTAGGTATGGTAGAAATAGTCTTAAAAACGGAAACTTCAAAAGAAAATAGATAAATGTTGTAAATGTCAAATGGAATAACATAGTAGAAAAAGTAGTGGCAATATTGCCAAATTAAAAGACACAACAAAATATAAACCAAAATTTGTAAGATGATCCACTATTTAAATGCCAACAAAATTTAGAAATAATACTGTTCAAAAATCAACAGCTAAATAGCCATAAACAAACATCAATATTGTAAAAAAGCGTGAATTGAAATTTTTTTATTCTAAGAACTTCTCCAAAACTATTTTAATCATCTTTCTTGTCGATCCGGGAGTGCCCTAAACTGTTTAAATCTAATATACAAATAATATCTAAACTACAAACGATTCAGCACAGTTGTAGAACTCGTCCAAGTTATAGAAAGCATGTGTAGATGCCATTTTTTTTTATAAATCAGTGTAAGGGCATCGGATATATAATAACAAAGTTAGGAGCAAAGCTAGGGGTTTGTGTATATTGCACTTACTCTATTATTATTAGAGTACAGCAGGTAAAAAGCAAGGATTCCTGATAATCAGACAAAAAACATTAAGTAGAGCATAATTACAACGACTTGCTATTAGTCCCAACGCATGGTGGGGTGTATCATGGCATTTCACGCTAGTCTATGTCTAGTCTATGCCTGGCTTCTAATCTGTTTAAAGTATTCTCCAACTCTTTGACTCTGAGATTAATACAATATTTTTCATTATATAACTCTATGGCGATTATTACGATCCCCACAGGAAAAGCCTTTGGAGTACTGCATTGCGAATAACAACAAGGATTTTGACATGGTGGTAAGTGTACCAAACTTGATCTAAGGCCGACTTGCAGCCATCTAGAATATGTCTAACTGTGCGAAGGGTATTGCTACAAAGGGGACATGAACTATCCTATGAATAGCTTCAACGTCCAAGGTTATTGAGGTCTGGAAGTGTATGCTGAAAGACATTCAAATAGAATTTTAGCATCTCCGTCGTCCAGTAATACAACATTAACTTCCAGTGCATTGGAGGAGGAATGCAAAAGTACCCAACTCTTGTCCAATCGTTCTGACATTGAAAACCAACAGCATGAGCCATACTGTTGCTGTCGTAGTCTCCTTGCAAGAGGGACTTCTTCAGGTCCAAATCGCTCATATTTGCACTGCCATGCCCTAGATCAGTGCCATTCTGGCTGATTCCAGCAAGAAATTTTTCATCTCAAATTAAGGCACGAAGCAAAAGGGGCAATGTTTACAAATCAGTATTTTGACTCTTGGGATAGGGGCAGGCAAGCAGGTTCTATGGCTATGCCAATGACTATGACTATGTATAGCTTACTATGACTATGACTATGGCTAGCTGAGCTACATAGAGAATATTAACTGTCCTCTGAATAAGTTCGGCAATGTAAGTAATTAGGGTCTGGAAGTATATACTGAAAGGCAGTTAAATAATTTCCCGCATGGTCACACTCCGAATATACAAAACATCTGGTTGTAGATTACTTCATACCTTCCTGGAAGCAGCTTGGCGATCTTGGCCCACTGGTTTCCGAGCTGACGATGCGCCTGATAGATGACTCGGTCCTCGTTCTCTGTCCAGGCCGACTTTTTGATGGACGGGTTCAAATGATTGTGCCATCGTTCTCTGAAAACAGAAAAAAAACATAAATGTTTGCTCTATGTTAATGTCGAAGGCTGATTCCATCCGGGCCCCCTAATGGGAGCAACTTGGGTTGTCGACTACATTGGGCGAGCCCGTCACCAAAGGAAGTTTTAACGATTAGTCGTTCTATCTCCCTGCAGTGAGCGTAGAAGACTTGGGACAAAACAGTCCACCATCTAGCTACGCCACAACCCGTAAGAGACCAACGCCTTACCGCGAGATAGCCAGTAATGTTACCTGGCGGGCGACACTCGCGCCCTTACTACCAATTGTGATCAGATTTCTCCGGTCTCGATTAGTTCCGAGTTCGAGGTCGCTTGCGCGGTCCTCTCCCTTACAAAGCGGTGAAACGGTGTTTACCGAATCTATCGCGGACCACAGCGTCCTTTGCCCGGCTGTTCACCCAGGATCGGGTAGCCGATGGTCGTTTCAAGAGCAGTCGCCGTAAGGTCCGCAACCACCCCCGCTCTATAGGAAACAGTACAGGTTCCAGACTCCCCCAACTGTTAGTCAGAGTGCACAATCGATTGGCTTGCGCCGCACGGTGCGCAGACCGTCCAGGAGCGCCAGAGGTTTGATTCCCAGGGGAAGTCCATCGCCCGAACGTCCTACCCAGGTTCGCACCTCATGCGTGGAGGCCGTTGGATGGGTGTTGACCCGTGAGTGTGACCGACCCTGAACAGAATAGGTATTCGTGGCCAACCCAGCATGGGCCCATTAGCCCCCTTAATGGGAGCAGTTGCGTCTAATAGTAATGAGTCATTCCAGTTTCCAGTTGAGTCATTCCAGTTTCCAGCCTATTCCAGAGTCCGAACCTGACGTCAGAATGATTTATCATGCCGACTAACCATTCCATATATGACTTAAGGCTGTTTTAAAGTAAATTTGAGCCAAATATTAACAAAATCGTAGAAGTGCATCAGATGCATACCTCACATTAGTTAACTCTTTAATTCAAAGCTTTCTTTTAATGTTAATAAAAAATATGCCCTTTAATTTCTCTCATAGAAACATTCTACTTTGAGATCAGAAATAGGTTATGGGACACATTTATCTATCCTATCCATATCATCATAACTTATCCATCCTATTCATAGTTTAAAAATAATATTTCCAACAGCTATTTCAAGATTTTGAAAGAAAAAAAATGGGATTTACATTTTTTTTAAATCTCAAAGTAGGCAGTGAGCGAAATAAGTTTGAGAACCAGTGCGATAGACAAAACAGTAAATATATATTAAAAAAAAACACATCTGCCATTAGAGAAAGTCAGCTATTGTATTTATAATTATTTTCAAACCGCTTTTTATATTTGTGGTTTATGTATTTATCCATGTAGACAGATGTACATTTCCGGAATGTACTCAATCAGACCTTTCATTTGAAACTAAATAAGATATATTTATGTTAATTTATTGATATTTAGACATTTAGACAACTACTCACTTGATATTTTGACAGTTAATGTACGCTATGACAATCGGGATGACATAATGGTTCTATCAATACTATACACTTATAAATTGGTCCACACTTATAAAGTTATGGTGGAATAAAGAAACGGAAAACATACATAGATGAACCCTGAACACATTACACTTCTTTTTTGTTGGGCAGTCATGTAAAAAAAAGTGACTACTTGTGGTGACTTGCGACTTCTCACCTGCATTGCTTTCCTATTCGTCCTTTCAGATGGCGGGCGATAAGTGTCCATTTTTTAGGTCCGTATTTGGTTACTAATTCGACTACCTTTTCATCCTCCTGCAAAATAAAAAAATAGAATTTTCAAAATAAATAAATTCAAGATTTTTCTAAAAAATCACTTTCTGTGCATTTTGCATGTTATTTGTAAGTATGAGTCTCTCAGTTTTCATAATTACTTTCTTTGTTTTTCTGTCCCAATAATAATACATTATTTCTTAATAGTAATTTATAACCTATAAATCCATTTATCAGTTGCTGTTATTGAGTATCTCAACCTATATATATAAACATGTCAGTGGTGCGATAAAAAAAAACACGAATTCAATACAAATTTTAAATAAACTATAAAACAATGCATAACGTGGGTACTTCAATTTTATTTGGATTTTATGGTAAAAATTAATTAATATATTGCCTTTATCAATGAAAAATTGTTCAATTTGAAATATTGAAATAACTTGAAATATTAAAAAGGTAAAAACGTCAACATGTGTAATGCAAATTACTCATGACAACAAAACAAACGAGCGCAAACTCGACTATATTAGCACTTTCCATTAGGGAATTCCAGTGGCAATCTTCCGGCTTCATTGTGAGCATCGACACCATATATAGTTAGTCAGTTAGTTAGTTTTCCTGGGCTATTTCTTGCACTTGGCCTCTTGATTGGGCCGTTGTGCGTTGCTCATGTTTCTATTTATGTTACTCCAGCCAACCCAGGCTGTCCCAGAAGGTTAGCAGCCTGTTTAGGTTGCTACAGGCCTCCGGCACAGATGCTGGAGATTGTAGTATTCTTGCCCGTTGCTCTGCCACGCTCCTGCATTCCATGAGCGCATGCTGTGGCGTTTCTTCTTCCTCCATGCATTCTCTGCATAGAGGGCTGTCTGTCACACCTATGGTAAACAGGTGTTTGTTTAGGGGACAGTGGCCTGTCATAGTACCTATGACTTTACGGATTTTGTCCCTTTTTAATCTGGTGAGGTTGCGGGCAAGTTTTTTAGGTGCTTCCGGAACTGCGTTCTTTGTTTGCCTGCATCCTGCGTTTTTTTTCCATTCATTAAGGTGGGTTTCGTCTGTGTTCCTGCGTAGCCATGTTTTTATTTGGGCCTATGGGCATCAAGGGTTCCGGTCCATATACTATTTCTTTTGATCCCCTTTTGGCCAGTTCGTCTGCCGCGTCGTTGCCCAGTGAGTTGCTGTGCCCTTTAATCCATTGCAGGGTCACTCTATTTGACCTTGCAATGGATTGAAGCGCATTGTGGCATTCCAGTACAAGGACAGAGGTTATAGTATTTTTTGCTAGCGCTTGTAGCACGGAGGCACTGTCGGAGACAAATTTTAAGCTTAGGTCTCCGACATCTTGATATCATATGTAATGGAAAGTACTAATGATAACAAAACTAACTAGCCCTAATTCCACTGTCCTACCATTTACTATCAGGGATTTCCAGTCCCTACATACTTAGCTCCATGGTTCCATAATATTGCATTGTCACTTGCATTTCACAATTTGCAATTTAATATTGCATGTCACAACTTCACAACTTGCATTTCACATTTAATATTGCATGTCACAACTTCACAACTTGCATTTCACATTTAATATTGCATGTCACAACTTCACAACTTGCATTTCACATTTAATATTGCATGTCACAACTTCACAACTTGCATTTCACATTTAATATTGCATGTCACAACTTCACAACTTGCATTTCACATTTAATATTGCATGTCACAACTTCACAACTTGCATTTCACATTTAATATTGCATGTCACAACTTCACAACTTGCATTTCACATTTAATATTGCATGTCACATTGCATTTGACATAGTTATGCCAAATTTTAGTCAATCTGATACTAAAAATAAAATTTGTCAATCTGATACTTTTGGTAAGACAGACATTACAGAGGAATTGATTGGGAAAGTCAAAGCCAGTATGCCGGCGAAGGTATATATATATGCATTGGGCCAGTTAGCAAACGAATTAAGACATGAAGTGATACGTTTGCCTCCTTATCACTGTAAATACAACCCTATTGAGCTCATCTGGGGCCAAATTAAAGGAGAGGTCGCAGCAAAAAACAACACTTTCAATTTAGCAGATGTGGAGATTTTGCTCCATCAAGCCGTCGACAATGTTACCCGAGAAGACTGGGCTAAGTGTGTAAAACACGCAGAAGATCTACAACTAGCCGATATACAAAAATATATCAACAGAGACCAGAATCGTCTGGTAATAAATTTACAAGATGACAGTGACACCGACAGTTCCGACGACGAAAACTATGTAAATTAAATTTATTGTTTATGTTTTTATTCATTGATATTTAGTATGTTATTTCTTTTTATGTTATTATAAAGTTATAAATTATTTGCATAAAGTGTGTACCTAATTATAAAAAATAAAATTTTGTTACAACCTTGTCTTTATATTTATATCACTTTAATATAATATTTTACGATAATCTGTATTTGTGATTTTTTTCCTAAGAATGAGTTCAAAACTAACATAATCAATTATTATTAGAAATAACACCATCGATAATCTGCGAAGGTTGCTACACGCATCCCTACAAGTAGGTAGTAAAAGGGACGTGGCCGGCCTAATGATTTATTGCCTCACCGGAACGTTCCTTTGGCCCGTACTATAGCAAGTGGTTGAAAAAAGGTTTGCCAAGTTTGAAATATACAAAGCACATACGAACATTGCAAGTTAAAATAAAGCTTGTAAAAAATAGGATGAAAACGAATTAAGCGCGTGAAGTTTATAGCAACCATTCACGCAGTAGATATGTTTTTATCCTATTTATAATATTTCTTTTGGTTTTATTTCCTAATAATAATGTTTTCCTTCGCTGACTGAGGCAATCAATTAATTCATTTATACAACAAAAAAAACAATAAAATGTAACTGTATTAATGAATTCTTATTTTTTTGTTATTGCAACACTAACATACTCATATATGTTAGAAAAAAAACCCACCAACAACACCAACTTTCCTCTTCGAAGAAAAACATTATTGTTATAACAGAAAACCATGGGAAATAATTATGAAACTGAGAAACCCGTACAAATAATGTGCAAAATGGCTTAAAAAGTGATTTTGTTACAACCCTTTAAACTAATACAATTCCCTTACTTAAAATATATAATTAGCCTCATGTAAGATGTAGGTAGTCCAAAATGATTTCAGGACTATAAATAAACAACAATAAATAGATAAAAACGATTCGATAAAAAAATATGGCAAATAATATGGTTTGGGTTAACATTCCATATTAGTTTAATATTAATTCAAGAAAATACATAGAGATTACTTAAAAACATAATGATTCTGCGTCACGCCTAACTAGGCAGCGCCTGTTTCAAGGAAGACACCATTATTTTTATAATAGCAATTTAATATGTAATTTTATGAAAAGATGTTTTCTAATCTAATGGCTTTATTAATTACGATCGGAATAACTACAAAATTGTAAGAGTAAAATAAAAATATATTTTAAAAAAACACACAAATTATCACTAAAAAATAAAAATAATCATTAAATAAAATTAGTCCAACGCCAAATGAAATTCTACTAATATTATAAACGCGAAAGTTTGTAAGAATGTATGTATGGATGTTTGTTACTCTTTCACGCAAAAACTACTGAATGGATTTTGATGAAATTTTACAATAATATAGCTTACACATCAGAATAACAGATAGGCTATAATTTATAAAGATATATAGTTTTCTATCATCATTATCACAATTTTCCATCACCACGCGGGTGAAACCGCGGGGCGCAGCTAGTATAAAATAATTCCAAAATACGAAGGGCTGAGTTATAAAGAACAGTCACACGAAGATCGAAGGATTTATGCGAATAAAGATTTATTTAGTAATCTTCTATATTCTTGCAAAATTTTAATGAAAAACCGGTACATTCTGATGCGTTAATCCTTTTAAAACACGGATAGCTGCTCCGTCTTTTAAAACGTTCTTCGAATTTGATATTAAATGTTTTTTTTTATATATATACTAGCTGCGCCAAGCGGTTTCACCCGCGTGGTGATGGAAAATTCTGATAATGATGATAGAAAAAAATATATCTTTATAAATTATAGCCTATGTGTTATTCTGATGTGTAAACTATATTATTGTAAAGTTTCATCAAAATCCATTCAGTAGTTTTTGCGTGAAAGAGTAACAAACATCCATACATACATACAAACTTTCGCGTTTATAATATTAGTAGGAAGGATAGTAAAGGGTCCGCCAAATAACTTTTTTTTTTGAAAATGCTATAAAAAAAACTACTGAATATTTTTTTCAAATTTCTTTTTTTATTTGAAAGTACAATCCCTCCGGTTAATGATGGAAAATAATTTCATTCAAATGGCTGCCTCGGCTGGCCATGCAGTAGCCTACACGATGGGTCCAATTTTTAAGTACATTATCGATTGTGTGCAGCTGTATTTCACCAATGGCTTCACGAATATTGTCCTTTAAAGCGTCAATTGTCTCTGGTTTGTCGGCGTAACACTTATCTTTGACGGCACCCCACAAAAAGTAGTCCAACGGTGTCAAATCGCAGCTCCGAGGTGGCCAAACGACATCAGCTCTGCGGCTGATAATGCGATTTTCAAAAACAGGGCGCAAAACATCAAGTGTAGCGTTGGCTGTGTGGCACGTAGCGCCGTCCTGTTGAAACCAAATGTTGCCAATATCCTCCTCTTCAATTTCTGTGAACAAAAATTCGTTCAACATGGCCCGATAACGATCTCCATTGACGGTAACGGCCACTCCTTGCTCATTTTCGAAGAAAAATGGCCCAATTATGCCTCTGGACCAAAATCCGCACCAAACAGTGACTCGTTTTGGGTGCACCGGCTTTTTAATGAATGCGTGCGGGTTTTCTGTGCCCCAAAAGCGACAATTCTGCTTGTTTACCGCCAAGATAGAAATGAGGTTCATCTGAAAAGATGATTTTTTTGGCAAAATCCGCATCTTCTGCAAGTCGATCGCAGGCCCACTTAGCGAAGCGAAAACGCATTGGATGGTCAGTTGGCTTCAACTCCTGAACCAATTGAACTTTGTACGGCGTCATACCAAGGTCTTTACGCAAAATTCGTCTCAATGATGTCTGCGAAATGTCCAATTGTTGAGAACGACGGTGAACTGATGTTGATGGCGATTCACGCACACTTTCGGCCACAGCAGCAATATTCTCGGGTGTACGCACTGTTTTTGGCTTTTCACGCGTTGGTTTATCGATGAGGATGCCAGTTTCTTTCACTTTTTTCACAAGGTAACGAACATACGGAGCTGACAGTGCTTCTCTTCTTCCAAAATCCGTACGCAATTTTCGCACACATTCTGCAACATTACCATGATTTTCAAAGTAATGTCGCAAGATTTCCCAGCGTTGTTCAAGCGTATACACAACCATATTCGTTCAGCGGAAGGATAAAACTAATTATCTGTCAAATCAGACATGAGGTAAGTGTTGCCATACACGAAATAAGCACTAGTTGAAAAAAAAACGTTACATGGCGGACCCTGTAGGATAGAATTTAAATTTCGAATGTCAATTTTTTAGATTTTTTTCCTACTTACTTGACTTTTATCGTTATATTTTAGATAATTCACACTATATCTTTATAAATTATAGCCTTTGTGTTATTCTGATGTGTAAGCTTTATTATTGTAAAGTTTCATCAAAATCCATTCAGGAATTTTTGCGTGAAAGAGTAACAAACATCCATACATACATACAAACTTTCGCGTTTATAATATTAGTAGGATATCAATACATAAGATGTATAAATATTGCCTGCAGGCAATAAGCTCGCCTTTTCTTAAGAATAAAGAGTTTTATTATTATTATTATTATACGTGGTTATAGACATTATATAACCTTTTTTATATATGGGTAATAATTATATTTTTTATCAAATGTGTTAGCGTATGACTGTTTGAAGCAGTGTGTGTGTGTATGTAAGTATTATACAAGTGTGAATATTTATAAAGTTTTCGTTTCACCGCATGTATTTTTCAGTAAGATATCAGGATCTGCAGATATGGGCGTTTTTGTTCAGTTATTTATGCGATGAGCCAATGGCTATGGTTTTAATTTGTTGTTCTGCACGATTTATAATAATGTTTACTGAATAGCATAGACCTTCTGCTGTAAAATGAATTGTTCCTAATAAATACATGAATATATAAATTAAACTTCAATAATTCGTTATATTGCTGCAAAACTATGTACACGCGCCCTGGATGCTAGGCTCTTTAGTGAAATGAGTTTCTTTCACTTTGAATTTGACGCCCCCTTAAATTGCCGCCCGGGTTGGGTACCCCAGCCCCCCCCCCCCCCCCCCTCTTATATCCGAGGTTGACTATAATGTTGTGAAAAGACAATATTGCAAAGAGCTAGGTCGAACCAACACAAAATATAGACATAACAGACTTTTACGCGGGCGAAACCGCGGGCACAGCTTATAGAAGTGAAAAAGATAATTCATAAATATATTTAACCTAGGTACATCTGTGCTAAAGATAAAGGGAACAAGTTCTATCATGAAAGCAATTGACTTTAATAAGAGCGAAACAAAATTGCGAGAAGTCAATGAACGACACCCATTATAGCTGATAAAAAAAACAATAATAAATAGTTAAGTCAATTTGAAGAATGCCCGCGATAAAATTGGGAGCATGGGAGTGTCTGCACACTAATTATATGTACATACATAATAATAAAAATCGCAACAAGGTCGCATTTAAAATAAAATAAATTAATAGTTTAAAAAAAACACTAAAAACACGCTTTTATAAATGATCTTAAATCGTGGTCAAAGTTCATTACAAGACCTTTCTAACAAGTCCAAACACGACTATGATACGATATTCCATCATGGAATGCCAGTGCCTATCTTCCGGCTTCATCATCAGACCTTGAAACGTAATCGTGGTCAAAGTTCATTCCAAGACGTTTCTAACAAGTCCAAACACAGCTATGATACGATGTTCCATCATAAGATTCCAGTTCATATCTTTCGACTCCATCATCAGATCAGTTCGACAGTACCATATTATTGTATTGTCATCAGAACTACATACAGCTGCCAATTTTCATGACGCTACGATCCTTGGAAGATGGTTAAATTAGTAACCTTAGATTCCATTACATAGTTACATACAGGTCGACCTAATAATAGCGTATTAAAAACGGTTTCTTTTGTCGACCTATAGGGTATATTTTGTACTGCTCACTTCAATACAAGAAGGATTTACGTTACCCTACTAGTTATTCTGCCTTTCTCTCAGGACGATAGTATATATAGGAATCGCAAGAATTGTCGAAAGACAAAGCCAAAATGTGGAAACCAGCGCAGGAAGTACATATACTGGATGAAAAGGATGCTGAAACTAGCAAAGAGAATAGGCAAGTCGATCAGCGATTCGAGGAAATTCACACTAAAGTTTAACCATCATAAGCTTGCAAGGAATAGGGCCTCGTATACATGAGGATGATCTACACAGTCATGTTATACTCACTGAAAATAGCAACTCTGACATAGACCAACTGATTGAGACTTGGATACATACTGCGTAAAACACTCGAACAAGCTAGAAACCTTCTGCCAAGAACACAAATATGCAAGCTTTCGAAAAAAAGACGATCACTGAAAAGTTTAAGACCCAGAAGATAAATTACTGCGGAAACATCTTTCGCATATACCCACCAGAGACGCATGGAGATACTCAGCAGACGAACGAAAAGTAAGACGACCAATTTAAGCATGGAAAGATTCTACTAATCGTGATGTGATACGATGACAAAACGAAAAAGGAATGGGCCGAATTGGTACAGGACAAAGCCGAAATGTAGACATCAGTGTAGGAAGTAAATATGATGTAGGAAACGGATAAGGAAACTAGCGAAGAGAAGTCGACGAGTACATCACTGATAAAGGAAACCCCAAACGAAAATCAAGACAAAAATGTCTAGATTATACTAAATATGGTCAAAAGAAGTGAAAAATATAAGACACAATAGACACAAAGCTAATACGTTCTATTTACTGCTTACATAATCCTAGATCATCATACTTTCCTTCAATCCTAGATCCTCATACTTTCCTTTTACTTTCTATTTCCCTATATAATCAGTAAACACGAGGCTTTCCCGCAAACACCTCTCTTCCCGAGTTATGTTTATCAAAAGTAGCTTATTTCGTTGTACTGATTCATCCCCTAAGGAAAGTGCCCGTGCAGTGAAAACGCCTTGAATAATATATATTTTAAAACTACTTTAAATCTAATCTTTAGTAAGAATCTTTTAAGGTCAGATCGCAATCTTAAATCTAAAAAGTCTTAAATCACACATCTAGGCACAGGCGTAAGCCTAGTTAGATGTGTGACGTGCCTCAGGTTGCATGGGTTTGAAGTGAATCAACTTGTCGCTTTATTTGACTAGAAAGTAATTGTTTTTCCTATGTAATCATAGAAAATATATGTAATATTGAAATAAAATAAATAACAATATGACGAAGAAAAAACTACGAAGCATTTATCCCTGGGCCAACAGACCGAGACTTAGAATCTAAAAGCTACATAAAAGGAAAATGCTCGAACAGCTAGAAACCTGCCACCCATACCAAAAATATGCAAACTTCTTGAAGGAAAGATAAGATGACCAGAAGAAATATAAAAACCCGCTAAAGATCTTTTGTAGAAACGGAGATACTCAGCAGACAAACGAAAACTACGAAGGTCGATACACACGGAAAGATTGACTTAATCATGAATAATAATAATAATAAACTCTATTTCTAATAAAAAAGGCGAGCTCATTGCCCTGCGGCAATGTCTATCAGCTAACCTCTAACTTAAGATTATAATAAAAGTATTACGTTGGCCACACAAAAGAAAAAAAAGTGATAAAAAACAAAAAGGAAACTAGAAAAAAAGAGATACTATAAAAGTATAACAAATAAAAAAAGACGCAGAGGAAAGGAAGGAGACGAAGGAAGGGAAGGGACGAGACAAGGAGGGAGGGAGGTTGGTCAATTTATGGTTTTAGCAGTATGTTCTCTTTGAGACTGGCCTTAAACGTGGTGATGCTGGGGGCTGTTCTGACATTATTCGGCTATGCATTCCAAAGACGTGCAGCTTCCACGGAGGATTACGAGAAAAAGTCGCTGCTGCGACCAGGGATGGATAACAGGTTATTTACCTTGTGATCTCAGGGGCCGTGCGACGATAGAGCGGTGAACCTGTTAGCGAGCTAAAGCGGAAAAATCATGACATAGGATACTTTGACAAAATAATACAGGAATGGTAAGAATTGGCACATGATAAAGCAAAGATGTGGAAAACAGTGCAGGAAGTATATAAAATGGATGAAACAAATGTGGAAACCAGCGAAGATAACATATTAAAGAAGTGGGTCAAAGATACAACGAAATATCAACCGAAAGCCTAGAAAAGATATACTAAATATAAATTGTGGACGAAAGAAGTAGCAAAGTAGACACAAAGATAATGAATAATATTTACTGCTCTTGCAATCGTAGATCCTCACCCTTCTACTTTCCTATATTGGTTTTAAGCTGCTAGTATGTCGATAGATTTATGGCGCCAATGTAGCTCCCTACAAGTCAGTCTCCTCAAGCGCCTCAAACGAGTTTACCACTGATCCAATAATCACATAAATATAAATACTCGCCTCTTTAGTCCAGGGTCCCTTGACGAGGTCAGGGTTGACTACTTTCGTCCACCGCTGATGGCACTGGACATCGCTCCTGTCGACGAAGTGGCTCGCAATCGTCTCCCACTGGTCGTGGTACTCTTCCACCAGCGCCTTCAGCTGCGCATCCTGGCAAATAACAGAGATACCAATCAATTAAAATGAATAAAACGAATAAATTTATTTCCGAAACGAATAGCTTGAAAAGGTGACATACAGTATGTCTAACTAGACCGAAACCAGTACCAAGATAGACTCGACTGTTATGAATGTTGAATTGTGCGCGCACTTATTAAAACAATATCTGAGAAAAAGTATCTAATAGTTCTAATAAATATCTGAAAGCTATGTACTGTACGATGACAATTAAAATTATGAAATGGTCGACTGTAAGATATGCTATACCATTCAATATAACTCTAAACAACAGTACTCTAGAATTAAGCAAATCGACAAAGTTCCTAGGTATCATGTTCGATCATCATCTTAGCTGGAACATCCATCCAGAACTGTGTAGTGTGCTTTCTTCGGCAATATATGCGATAAAAAAGATTAAATTCTTAGCTGGCGAAAACGCTGCAATAACTGCGTATCATGCCTGTTTCCATTCTAAAATGACTTATGGTATACTGATATGGAGGAATGCCACAGACAGTTCTAGGGTTTTCATTTTACAGAAAAGTGCACTGAGAGCAATTGCAGGAGTATCCCGCGACACGCACTGCGAACCATATTTAATACTGACTTTTACGTCTGAATATATTTTAAAATGTCTACTATATGCTAAATCAAATATTAACGAACAAGGGGTAAACGGGAATATGCACTCCCACAATACACGCAGACGTGATGACGTTATCCTGCCTAAAGTACGCCTTACGCAGACACAAAAGTCCTTTGGAAATTTGAGCTATAAGCTCTTTAACCAGCTACCACTCTCCACAAGAAAGATGGAAGCAAAGGCGTTTAAAAGATTTATTAAATAAAAGCTGCAATCCACGCATGCTTTCTATAAGCTGGGTGATTTTTTTGAGTATGCCAATTCTTTCAAATGGGAATAACATTAATATGTAACTTTCAGGTACCTCATTTTAGTTCTTATTGTTTTATAATAATATTATGAATTTAATATTTAATATGTAGATTACAATGAGTAATGTAACATACCTGATCATATATATACGTTGTTTTTTCCAATTTTGTTTTGATACTTCCTATTGTGTGATTATTGTTTGTATAAAGTGCCTAAGATGACTATTAATATTCTTATAATAATTATTTATTTTATATGCATACTCATGTACATGGATTCAGCTGTATTTTTTTTAAATTTTTATTTGTCTGCCGTGTAAAGCCGACTTTAGACTTTTCAACGCTATTGTCGAATTAATATTTATGCTTTAATTGTAGCAACTGACGAATTCTAATATGCGATAATTAGCTTTAATTCATAATTCATGCTTTTATTCATGAATAAATTGAATACTGAAAACTGAATACTGAATATGGCTATAGTGAAAAGTCCGCCATTTGTGCGTATACATATTTTTAAAAGTTTTAGCACAAGTTCATATTCTAATAAATAAGCAGTATGTAGGTATCTCAAGAGTTTTTTTTATTCTAGGTAACTGAATAAGGTGTAATGATACTTCATAATAAAGTGATAGGAAATAATAAGTAATACAAAGAATACATAACCAAAGAAAAATAATATAAAATTAAATTAAATTAGAATGGCAGTTAGATAGTCCAAGAAGCAATTAATAAAAAAAAGGTATAAAATAATGAGGTTGAATCAATAAATATTACAGAAAAAAAAAATAATCCTAGAAGCAATCAAGAAAAGATTTATTAGTCAGTTAATTATTAATATAATATCAACCGGAGAGAAAAGAGATTAAATATATATATATATATATATATATATATATATATATATATATATATATATATTTATATATATATATATATATATATATATATATATATATATATATATATATATATATATATATATATATATATATATATATATATATATATATATATATATATATATATATATATATATATATATATATATATATATATATATATATATATTCTTTTTAGAATTGATCAATAAGATGATTATAAAGTAAATAATTATAAAAGCCACTTACATCGTGACGAAGGATTCCCTTGGTCGGATTAGGGAATGCTTTAGGTTATATATATATATATATATATATATATATATATATATATATATATATATATATATATATATATATATATATATATATATATATATATATATATATATATATATATATATATATATATATATATATATATATATATATATATATATATATATATATATATATATATATATATATATATATATATATATATTTTACATGGATGAACTGAAGCTCTATGCATCTGACAAAACCAAACCACCTCACCCCGAGTGAGCTTGAAGGGCAAAGGGCGCCGCCGATCCGCGATAAATTCGGTAGACTAAATCTGGTAGAAAGGGCGCGACGTTGGCCCGCTGGATTCACTTCCCAGTGTCTCGCGGTAAGGCGTTGGTCTCTTAAGGAATGCTGGCGTGGCTTGACTGGATCGTGCTATTGCGTTCACTCCATGGAAGAGAGCATGGCATGATATCGTTATAACTCCCTAGAGTGGCGGGTTCGATAGTAGCAATCGACACCCCTCAATAAACATATTACACACTACACCTACTTTATTAGATACTACTGATGGTATTACACAGAAACCTTCCTCGAAACAAGCTCCAGCGAGCAGTGAAAACCGCCAAATCTGTCGAGCGGTTCTTGTGTTTATCGCAATCGAACAAACAGACAGACATACACTTTTTGAGGGCTTTGGTTTTATAATTGTTTAGGTACTTTTTACACGACTGCCCAATAAAAAAGGAGTGTAATGTGTTCAGGGTTTATCTATGTATGTTTTCCGGTTCTTTATTCCACTAAACTTCTAAACGCTCGAACTTATTAGTGTGTGGTATTGTTAGAACCGTTATTTTATCGCGAGATCCATAGGACACCTTAACTGTCAAAATATCAAGTAAATAGTTGTATAAATGTCCAAATCTCCAAATGTATGCGAGTGTGTCTAAATAGATAAATACATGAACCACAAATATTTAATTAAAAACCGTAAAAAACATCATTATAAATACAGTAGTTCACTTTTTGTAAGGGGCTCTCTAGATGATCAAGCATGCTTGTCAAGCATCGCCTCGCGGGCTGGGAAGGGATCGTAGCCGCAGGACATATGCAAATATTTTTTTTAATATTTACCAAAAATGCCTAATTTTGTAATTTATACCAGGGAGTCTCTTTAATTAGACGTAATTGATTGATGAATGACGTGGATCCCTGCTATAAAACTCACTCAAACTCCCCAGCCCGCGACGCGATGCTTGACAAGCATGCTTGATCGTCTAAAGAGCCCCTAACGGCAGTCGTGGTTTTTATTCCTTTTAACATATTTACTTGTTTATAATAATTTAATCAATGCATGAATATTTCGCTAGAGTCTTATTATTTTGACATCACGTCCCACTAACAAGGTTAAAATCGTGACTGGGATTATCGTATTTAAAATCAAAAGCGTCATTAAAATAACCTTCAAATATGATGCATACAGGATGCAGTGCAAATAAAAACGCGCGTCACTAGACACTTAGTAACTGAAATGTGATGTGGATGTCCTGTTAGGAAGATGTTAATAAAACGTTGGCAGTCAAACATTGTTCCCCAAGATGTTGGGCAACATCCAAGTATTTTGTTTCCAGTTATTTTCAAACAAAATCAGGCGCGCACTGGGTGCTTTGCCGCACAGGAAAAAACGCATTTATGTGGTACTGCGTTGGGGTTCTTGGACATTTTTGCCATTCGTTGTTTACGCAAGTCTCAAATATATAACTCTATAGTTTGGAGAAATTCGTCCTGCCACGCACCGAAGAAAATCTGTAGCAATCAACAAATTTGAATCCGGACGGATTTTTTTCCGCTCTACTGTGTAATTCTATAGTTTATAGATTTTACGAAAATAAAACGCACGGGATTTTACCGCCGTTCGCGGTTAGCATTAAGGGCCTGGTTTAGACAGCCAAAATAACATGTTTTAACTTAAAGTTGAAATCTATTCATGAATCTTTTACCTGTGTAACCGCTGATTGCTGAAGTATAAAAAATACTACTTTTTTTTAAAGAAAACTTTAAAGTCGTTTTTCTCAAAACCATATTTTTCTATTTTGCGCCAGTGTACGAGTAACCATTATTATCAGTAACCATTATTATCAGGGAAAAAATACTGATACTATTTGTCACAACTTACTGATGTGAATTCGGATTTTCGACAATGAGGACATTGAAAACAAAAGCAAGGTACCGTAGAAAAAAAGTAATAGCTGATTTGTTTTTCAAACTTTTTTGGTGTATTTTTGGGGCTAATATCTATCTAACTCGCTTTATGGGTAATAGCCTCATAAAAAAAGCCGACGAACTTGCTAAGAAGGGAGCAAAGGGAACGTTATGCGGCCCTGAACCTTGCTGTGGCGTAACAAAAAGCCTTGCAAACCTAATTCTCAAACAAATATGTTTAGAACAATCCGTCAACCACTGGAACAACACGCCAGGGTTGAATCAATCCAAAGCGCTAATTAAGGCCTACGACCCTAAGACGGCCCGTCAGGCCTTATCGCTAAATAGGAACAATCTACGCATACTGGTGAGGGCGCTCACGGGGCATTGTGGCCTCAACAGACACATGTACAACCTCAAGCTCCGAGACACAAAAATGTGCAGGTTCTGCCAAGGGGCAGAGGAAACTCCCCTGCACCTCATGTGCGAGTGTGGCCCGCTGATGCGTAAAAGATACATCCACTTGGGTGGTCATTACCTCCAACCTGAGGAGGTAAAACAATCTGGCGCCAAAAGCCTGTTGCGTTTCTTAAATGACACGAGGCGTAGCGCAGAACTATAGTAGGTGGCGAACACAATAGATCAGCAATGGTTGCAGTGTTTCAAGGCTCATAAAGACCGTAGAAAAGCCCCACACAACAAATAATTTAAAAAAAAATAGCCTCATAAAGGTTGGGAGCCGCTGGTCTAGAATGATCGTATGGGTTATGTTCATGTTTTCATTACTGAATATATAAACAGTTACAATTTATATCTGTACGGTCCCACTGATAACTCCACCCGAATGTAAACAAATTATTAAAAAAAATATATAAAAAAAGCTTCACGGATAAAATTGTCCACCTGCCACGGGGAGTGGGTCCGCCGCGAGCCGTTGGCTCCACTAGGGCGGCGTCCCTAGTTACGCCATTGAAATTCCATCCACATAACAGGTTAATATTCCGCAGCGTCGCCTTTTCGTATCCTATTAATAATGAATTGTTGTAGCTAGCAATAGCTCTTTTGGTTTTTTTCTTTATTGGCTACAATAGGTAATGTAAATATGCAAATATTTCTGGGGACGCGTTTTGCATTTTTTAAAATAGGATTTATGGACATTTTTACACGTCTGCTTGTAAATGTCCTTGGATATTGAAAACTGTTGAAAAGGCACGTGCCCAAAGTGTGTCCAGCGCCCTTCATAGAAGCATTGTTTTTATTTTTATTTATTTAATACAAACAATACGATTTACAGAAGGGATATGCTATTCGGTATACATTATAATAAATCGCGCAGGAAAAACAAGTTAAACCCATAGCCATTGGCTCATCGCATACCTAACTGAGAAAATGCGCCCGTATCTAGGGGGATGCCGATATTTTACTCAGGATAATGCTTTTCCGCAAGCTGACTGGTATGACGTTCGGTTATATAAATATTGGAACAAGGTTCAAAACATTCACATATAATTATACATATTACTTACACACACACACTGATTTATACTATCTTACACTCACATATTAGTAGATAGACATTATGATTATACCCAACACCAATACGTAATCTACGAGTATGATTAAAAATGAAATGCTGTTCATATAGCACCCGACGTTTCGGTGACGTTGCAGCCGCCGTTGACCAGGGTAGACTGAAGGGCTGTCAATCCGCTGTTTTGCGGGTAGGCCGCGTACCGCTTCCGCCACTGCGTAGGTTATAACGGTGGTGGGGGGCCGGGCTCGGAGCGCGGGAATTTTGAAAATCCGTCCTGCACACAACACTCACTGTGTCCTGTTTTACGTCTGCGTTCGGCGTTCGGCGGCGGGAACATTTTAAGAAGAGGGTTCCACGTAGAAGAGAGTTTGTAACCGTCGCGTCGTCTCTGTTAAAGTTGTCGTCCGTCGTCCGAGCCCGGCTCGCCACCACCGTTATAACCTACGCAGTGGCGGAAGCGGTACGCGGCCTACCCGCAAAGCAACGGATTGACAGCCCTTCAGTCTACCCTGGACAACGGCGGCTGCAACGTCGCCGAAACGTCGGGTGCTACAAATTTCACGCGGTAAATTCGTTTTCTATCCTATTTATAATGAAATGCTGTTCGTTGGTAATACCATATAAGTTGAACGGCTGACCCGCTTTGGCTATTTTTTTAGTGTTCCTAATAATACAAATAAGGTCCTATCGGAGGACAAAATTGGAAAAGTTGCCTGAAACATTCGGGAGAAACTAAAAGTGCTTTTTTTCTAATCACGATTCGATCGATGGATATCCATAATTCGTTTTCTGAATGGAAATATTTCAATCGCATGTATTGAATTGAAAAACATCGGCAATATCTTGAGAAAAATCCGGAAAAATGGGGGGAGGGGGTGGGGGTGGAGGGTTTCGGCGCGGGGAGAGGGGTGTCTGACTGCCGGGAGAGTTTTGGGGTGACACAACCGATTTTTTACTTTGTTAACATATTCCAATAGCTTTTCACAAATTCAAAAAACGATCACAAACGAATTTATTAAAATTTAGACAGGACAACGTCTGTCAGGTCAGCTGGCAATACATAAATACAATGAATAGATATTTAACATAAACATACATGTATACACATATACATAAAATAAATACAGATATACATAAACATATATGCACATAAAATATATATCAAACGACGTAACTTTCGAACAAGTAACATATGTATATACAAGAAAACTATATAAGGCATTAGATTGCTCAACATCATAGCACTTTTTGTAAACCCTTCTGCGCCGGCGACATGCAGGCGGCGCTGATGGCATTGTCCGGCGAAACTAATAGCAATTTATTTGCCCAACTGTAACGTTGCCAACAATTACGTTGATCAGCCTATATAAAAAAGCGATGGATGACACTAACAATGTACCTATTGTTAATATTGTTATCATTGGTAAAATAATGAGTTTTTTTAAACAATCAGTCCTTTACCAAAAAACCATTCATTACGAATGTTATTACATTCGTAAGGACTTAGGACTGTTTCGTCGTAAGTCTTCTGCGCTCACCTCACGGGAGACGGAAGACAAAACGATATAATATGGTTAAAACTTTCCGAGGTGACGGTTTCGCCCCTTGTAGTCGTCAGCTCTAGTTGGGCGTGACGGGTTCGCCTGTTCTAGGTGACAACTCTCCACTGTGGCAGCAATGTAATATCCTATACAATCAATGCTCATGTAATATCCTATATAATCAATGCTCACATAAAGACATTCTCGATTAGTTCGCTGTTTTTACTTTCCCGGCCCACCAACCGACCAGGAGGGAAAGTTTTGTGAACGTGCTAATCGTGCGAACGTCATTAAAACGTTACGTCGAGTTTTTTAAGTCTCTTCACTTCAAGCTGAAAAACGATCATTATCGCATTTTCCGCGAGTCCAGCATATACTAAGAAAAATATAACGCTGTAATACACGGCAATACGCATGTTTCAAAAGTGATTCGTATATAACATGTACTGTGGTATGTACGTATGTATCAACATGACGCGTAATGGTGTATAGTCGACGAAATACTATTTGACAAAAGTGTCATTAGCACATTGGTACCTTTTTCACAACGATCGAGACCTTTTTCACACCTATCGTCGAATGTCTAATGGCTTGATATGGTTAGACTAAATCGCCTTGATCGCTTAAAAATATTAATTATTTATACGTAGGTATCAATTTTCAAGCAAAAACACTAATAATAACATTTTCTTCCGAATCTTTCAATGACAGCTGAATAAGTAATAGAATTAATTTAGGAAAAATCTTTATTGTAGTAAAAAGTAACAAAATTATTAGGACGCTAAGCTAAAACGCTAAACGATTGGGACTGTTAATTAGTGAAAAGCTAACTGTTCGATTTCGAAATCATTAGTAATTAGTGTGTATTGTAATATATCTGTATAAAGTACACATTTTACAATTATTGTTATAATTGTAAAATCAAAATCGGTAATGACCGAATTTAACATGGTAAGTAGCTAACCGATTAAGACTATTAATTAGTGTAAAAGCAACAGTTCGATTTCGAAATCATCAGTATGTAGTTTGTATCTTAATACATCTGTCTGAAATACACATTTTATAATTATTGTTAGGTACCTATACTGCAATATTTACTCTGATCGCTGGTGGTATAAAGTTCAAGATGTTATGATAGAACCCGGTGCAGCGGTCAGTTTGTGCCTTTAAAACGTTTGTTAAAGTGTTCCACGCAGGTAGAATCGATCTCCATAGTAAAGTAAACGGTTACAACTTGTTGGGAATCACTGTTTATTTTATGACATTTTAACGACACTTTTGTCAAATAATATTTCGTAGACTATAACGGTGTAGTTGCCATGTCACAGGCCTAGCAACTACACCGCACGTTCATTACGGCGCACAAGATCTTGTTTTTTCCATGCAAGGTATTATATACGTAAGGTTATAGTCAGTTACAATAATCATGTTGAAGCTACATTATACCGTTATTTTCGTATTACCCGTACGGAGCATGGTGAAACATATAATCGAATAATGGAGTTTCAACAAAATTCATTGCAATTTAACAAACTTAGGATTGCAATTTTACTATTCTGTATAATAATGTTATTTATATATTATTATTATTCTATTTATAAATTATACTATACTATTTATAAATTAGGTGTTAGACAGTCGTTAGAAAATTTATAGAAATCAATATTTCGACACTTGCATCTCATTACATCTATGAAAACTTAATGTATGTGCACAAAAAGAAAGAACTGTTTTTAAAAAACTCTGATAGGCATGGTGTCAATACTAGAAATAAAAATGAACTTGCTGACCATAAAAGTCGACTCGCCAAAACCACAAAATCATTCAAAGGGCAATGTATACGCTTCTACAATAAAGTCCCAGTAAACATGCAAAATTTATCTGTGATACAATTTAAGTCATTTATTAAGAAGAAGCTGTACTCAAAGGGCTACTATAAAATAAATGGTTATCTCGACGACAAAGACCCTTGGAAATAAAATGGTTACCTCGATGATTTATATCACGTTATATGTCACAATAAATTGCTATAATGTCAGAATAATTTAATTTTTATATCATTTATGTATATTTGTATGCATTATTGACCTCAAAAAGTTACGATTTCGTACTATTTTGAATAAAAAACTTATGATTATTATTATTGGTAAATAGTGTCAACATATAATTAGTCATAGTTTTATTGTTATATTTTGTTTTTGTTATATAAACGTTGTTTGTTAACCGAATAAAATAAAATAAAATAAAACCGTAAAAACAAAACGATATTGTATCAGGAACAGCAATATTTTTCTCAGTGTGATTGTCAGCCCTGCTATCCTTCAAGTGTAGAAGCGGCGAAACGCGTTTGCGTATCGCTCTTTTTGTTGCCGCGGCTCAAGGATTTATCCGCTATGAAACTGGTCGTGTCGTGGCCGAAAGGATAAACAATGTGGTATTGTATCGTCCGCTCCAGACTCCAGACTCCGAACAAAAGTATCCATACATTGTTCGCAGGCGATCGTGTTTTCCGGCGACCAAAAACCACTTTTATTTTCCCATGGGACTGTTTGAAATAAAGGGCCATCCGTATGAAGCGTGCAGTCCGCACAATAGCGCGTGTGGCGCTTGATACGCCAGCTAGGCCTCTGTTTAGAGATCTCTACATCATGACGCTGCGCGCCATTTATATAATGGAAGTAGCGCTGTTCGTTCGCAGAAATCTAGCCGATTTTGAAGTGAATGGTGTGCATCATCACTATCCAACAAGATCCCGTAGCATGCTACGTTCGGTAAGTCATGCATTATCCAAGTCGGAGAGGCTAGCCTATATCGCCGGCCCAGCGGTTTACAACAAACTCAGCGAGCACATTAGGCAGGTGCAATCTCTTGACGTATTTAAGAGACGCCTTAAGAGATACCTTACAGATAAGGCGTTTTACTCACCGGAGGAATATTACTCGAGTGAAGTCTAAAATGCTTCGGTGGCTAAATTATTTAATGATCTCTTTGCATTTTGTCTTGTATTTCTTCTTTTTACGTCATTCTTGTGTATTTTCTTCGTTTTGTTTTGTTTATTTTCTCTTTTCTTTACGATAAAAAAATGTTTGTTTGCTAATATGTATGAATTTTTGCTAATCTGTATCTGACTTGTATACCAGTATACTAATAAAATGAATATGAATATGAATATAATATAAATATATTACGTAATGCATTTCTAAGCATTCTTGAAAAATGCGGTTTCGCGGCTGCGAAATTGGTATATTTAGCATATTTCAATTAGCTTAAGACTGGCGGTCTGTTTTTTGCATCTATACGTTTTTTTGCCGTATATATCTACGGTTAATTCAGGCACGGTCGTCAGTGTTGTATGGATCACTATGGAAGTTTGTCGACGGACACGGCGAAAAACGGGCGGCGCCGCGTTGCCGTGGCTGTGGATAAGCTTCCATAGTGATCCATGCAGCACTGACGACCATGAGCGAGTAGACACGGCGAATTAAACGTAGGTTTACAGCAAAAAAACGTGTGTGGATGGCCTTAGGCCTCTTTTGCATTTTAATCAAATACACTATTTTAATTAAATTAAAAAAACGTGTAAGGACACAGGCGCGGATCTACGTCTTGTTTGGGGGGGGGGGGGCGGCGGACAGTGGGGATGGGTTTCTGTCTATAGAGAGTTAAAATAAATTATAGTGTGAATTTAGGGCATCCAATATGCTGAATAGAGATAGGTATTTAAGTAACTAAGGATTATAAAAAGGGAAAAGAAATAATGAATACGCTCGTACGTTTTTATTTTACTTCCCAATGTTCAAACCCAACTGTCCTGTCTAGGGGGGAGCTAATGGGCCCATGATGAGGTGGCCACGATGACCCATGTGTTCAGGGTCGGTCACACTCACGGGTCAACACCCATCCGATGGCCTCCACGCATGGGGTGCGAACCTGGGTAGGACACTGGGTCAACCAGTCTCCCCTGGGAATCAAACCTCTGGCGCTCCTGGACAGTCTGCACACCGAGCGGCGCAAGCCAATCGACTGTGCTCTCCGACTAACAGTCGGGGGAGTCTGGAAACTGTATTGTTTTCTATAGAGCGGGGGTGGTTGTCTACCTTACGGCGACTGCTCTTGAAATGACCATTGGCCATCCGATCCCGGTTCAGAGTCGGGCAAAGGACGCCTTGGTCCGCGATAGATTCGGTGCACACCGTTTCACCGCTTCGTAAGGGAGAGGACCGCGCAAGCGACCTCGAACTCGGAACCAATCGAGAGACCGGAGAAATCTGGTCACAATTGGAAGTGAGGGCGCGAGTATCTCGAACCCGCCGGGTTTATTCCTGGCTCACTCGCGGTAAGGCGTTGGACTCTCACGGGTTGTGACGTAGATGGACGTAGGATTGTACTGTCCAAAGTCTTCTACGTTCACTGCAGGGCGACAGAACGACTAATCGTTAAAACGTCCTGTGGTGACGGGCTCGCCCGTTGTAGTCGACACCGCAAGATGTACCGAATGTCATGTCTCTAACTGCAAAATTTTCGAGATTGAATTATGACTAGCGCGCCCTCTGGTGGACCGATTTCAACCACAATCTTTTCAACTCTTGTCATGACTAAATGATGCTTGCATGCCAAATTTCAGCTCAATTGGATGAAGCGTTTGGGCATTAGTGTGGATGAAGCGTTTGGGAATACACACAGACAGACATCCGTCTGCAAATAGTGTCCAATCTTCATCTCGAAACAACAAAAAATGCATGTTCACAATACTTTCCCTCCTTATTAGTGCCCGGAAAATAATAAAAATGGCGCAATAGAAAGTAGATTTTTTTAATATAATTTATCTCCGATTATCGGATGAAGCGACACACACACACAGACACACACACACACACACAAACTTCATTCTGGAAATGGTCCTAATCGTCTCAGGGGGGGGGGGGTAATCAAAATGGATATTTCCGTCTTAGTGCCGAATTTTTTAGCGCGTTCATAATACTTTATCTTGGGCAGGGAAAGTAATGATTTGATTTGATAGGCGATGAAATTAAATATGCCCATAATTCGTTACACTCTTACTCGTTAAGCGAAACAATTTATGCTCGTTATGAGAGATGCTTGTTTAAAATGTTTATTTACCTTGTAATGTAAGTTAGTATGTATGTATGTTTGTTTAGGTCAAATCAATACAATACAATCAACTACTCTAGTAGATAGGCATTCCTACACTTGGATGCGTCACAAAATTAAATGCTAAAAAATTAATTAATAAAAACATAACTATCATGATAGATGCGAACTACTCGTTATTTTATTTATTTATTAATTTACAATAACTTCATATAATATGTCATATAAACACCATTTACATAATATGGTTGAGTTGGGAGAGATTGAGCACATCCTATGGTGAAATGTTTATCCGCATTCCTAACTAGGTCAGAGACCCGTATCTAGGGATGCTGATTTTTGTTTAATTGTATCGACGAGCTGACTCTTTTGATATTCTGAACTTAAGTTGTATTGCATGATACATAAGAATATATACATATATACATACGCATACATACACACATACATAAATATATATATATATATATATATATACATACCTACACATATATATACATAGCAAATAATACACGAGATTTGATATTAGTTAGTAATATATAATTTAATATATACAACTTAAATTATTAGCGAGAGCAATTGAGACTCCGCATACATTGGACCCCTTTCAAGCAGGTACTTCTTTATAAGTATTTTGAATGAATTTAAGTTGTTTGCATTCTTATAACTCTCATTTAAATTATTATAAAATCTCGGCGCAAGGAAGTAAAAATGCCTTTGGGCAAATGAGGACTTTACAATCGGAATATTATAATTCGACCCAGTAGCTTGCCTTGTGTTTTTAGTTTGTTGGCTTCTTGTCTGCTGATCCTTGATTCTGTGAAACTCAATTAGTAATTGTTTTATGAATAATTGCCTCACATCAAGTACTCCATATTCTGTAAAGAGTTTCGCTGAGGGGTATCTAGGGGGTTTTTTATTGATGACCTTTAGAATCAGCTTCTGCGCATTGATCAAAGGAAGGAGTACTTGTGTGGTACAGCCACCCCATGCAATTGTGCCATAGGACCACAGGCTTTGACACAACGCCATATACACAGTTTTGAGAAGGGGCTTTGGTAGAATATTTCGAAGCTCTCTAAACACGTAGGCGAGTTTCCTTGTTCTTGTGGCTAGGTTGCTTACATGTTGCTTCCATGTCAATGTTGCATCTATAGTGACACCCAGATACTTATATTCCCTAGCCCTTTCAATGGTTTGACAATTGCAGACGTCAGATCTAGAGCAAAAAGTTGAGTGCATTGTTAGTTGGTTTTCGGTTTCTGAATTATTTATTGTTGCCTTGATGTGAAATTGTATAACTTTAGTCTTAGAAATATTTAAAGTGAGAATATGGTTGTCGAGCCACTGCTTCGTCAGATTTAGGTTCGATTGAGCTTTGCGGTATGCATCTTCCCAATTGTTAGCAGACGTAAGTAACACGGTGTCATCCGCGAACGCCACTATTTTTCCTTTTATTGGTAGATCACATAAATCATTTATGTATATTAGGAACAATACGGGTCCCAAGACGCTACCTTGGGGAACACCGAAAGATACATTAAGTGGTGCGCTTTGTCGATCATGTATCGACGTTGTTTGCGTCCTTCCCTCAAGGTAGCTTTGGAACCACTGCAATGCTGTGTCATTTATTCCATAATGTTCCAGTTTTTTTATTAATATTATATGTGACACCGTGTCGAAAGCCTTCGATAAATCTAAAAATGTCGCTAAAACTTTACTACCCTTGTCGAGGTTTGAGGTTGAGGTTATGAGGAATTGCTGCGAATTACTCGTTATGAGAGGTTCCACTGTATTTTTTTACGTAAGATCGGGCGAACTAACCACTATGTCACTACGCCGAGAAAGCTGTCGGGTCGGAATAACCACGTGAAAGGATTTTTCATCCCATCTATTCGAATAGGACTACTTGGTTCGCCTTTAAGTGCGCCCAAAAGTGGTGTTTTCTATGAGAATCTTTATAGGTGCGCCGCAATTATCCTTGCGGCTCACTTTTCGAATAAGTGCGCCGCAATTTATCTTTGCGGCGCACTTTTTGAATTTGTAACATCTCAGTCTTCAGCGCCGAAGAAATCGAACGCAAATATTGTTTGATTAAAGACTGGCTGGTACGACGGCACCTAGTCGCGCCGCCGGCCTAATAAAAAAAAATGAAATTAAAAACGCGCGAACGTCAATTGTTTTTGTCGCCCGCGTTTTCGACAATTTTCAAGGATTGTTTTTATTTTTTTATTTTATTATTTTTAAGGAAACATACAGCTGTTACAATAAATTTGTTACAGAATTATTAAGTTAAAAAAAATAAAGCTAATTACATGTTTCCACTTAAACATTCATAATTTAAACACAACAATATATTTTTTTTGAAGAATTAACTAACACTCATAGGGACAGGTGGGAACTGGGAAGAAAGGAGTCATAAAGGTAAATAAAATTTTATGTAAATACACGTTCCATAATATAGACATACATATTATTTAAAGATATTCTTGAATAAATATTATTTATAATATATTATATATTGCGATTACAATGATAAATCAATACCATCATTAATAATTGCTTTCTTAAGAGCGAATGATGACGTATTGAATACGTCAATATCGCCGAGCTGCGTATTACAAATTTTACATACCCTATACATGAAACAGTTTTGTGCATAATTAGTACTAACCTGCGGAAGGTGGAATAACTCCGTTTGGCGAGTGAGTCGCGATGGTACACGGAAAGATATCATTCCAAGAAGATCAGAACAATCAATATAACCTGCCAATATTTTATGGAAAAACACCACGTCTGCGCATTTTCTTCTTGATTGTAAGGATTGAAGCCCATGAAAAGCAGCTGCTTCGTTGTGATTGGGAAAGGACAAGAAGGAGCGATAATTCAAATGTTTCAGGAACATATTTTGAATACGTTCAATTCTCTTTATGTGAACATTATAACTAGGAGACCATATTTGAGAAGCATATTCGAGGTGACTGCGGACGAAAGCGTAGTACAAGAGTAATAGGGAATTTTTAACTGCGAAATGTGTTGAAGTTCGAAGTACGAAACCTAACATACTATATGCTTTTTTCGTGATGTTATCTATGTGGGAGTTATATAATAACTTACTATCTAAAAGAACACCTAGATCCCGGATTGCATTTTTCTTGGTTATCGAGAAACCATTGACAGTATAAATATATGGTAGAACATTGTTTTTCCGCGTGAAACTAACGGTAGCACATTTCGCAGCATTCAGGAATAAACGATTCGAGGCGCAATAAAGAGATAGTCTATCTAGATCATCCTGGACCAATTGACAGTCGTCAAGGGAATTAACAGGTGCGTACATTTTCATATCGTCAGCAAAAAGTAAAAACTTACAAAATTTAAAACAGGTATTAATGTCATTGATATAAAGTGTAAATAGAAGGGGCCCTAAAATGCTACCCTGTGGCACACCCGAGGATATACTTGTCCAGTCGGACTTAAATCCTCCAATGACCACACGCTGGCAACGATTTTGTATGTACGATGCAAACCAACGTAGTAAATCACCGTGAATTCCAACGGCACTTAATTTTGAGATAAGATTAGTATGGTCCACCTTGTCAAAAGCTTTGCTGAAGTCAGTATAAATAGTATCCACTTGATTGCGTTTACTCATTTGAAGCGACAGGAAACTCGTAAACAAAGTAAGATTAGATACCGTAGACCTGCCAGATCTAAATCCATGCTGTTGGGGTAGAATACAATGAGTAGTTGCCGCATATAATTGATCGTAAACTATTTTTTCAAATAGCTTACTGATGATGGAGAGTTTGGAAATAGGACGATAGTTAGTAACATCAATTTTCGAACCTGATTTGTATACCGGTGTAACAAAAGCTTGCTTCCACTCGTCGGGAAAGGTGCCATAACAAACCGACCTCTTGAAAAGTAAGGTAAGCGGCAAGGCCAAAGTATGACCGCAGCGAAATATAAACAAAGGTGGGATACCGTCTGGTCCAGCACTTTTATTGACATCTAGCTTGCTAATATACTCCTTCACCAATTGTAAGAAATTCATCGTTTTGTTTTGAAAAATGAGTTCTTCAAGTGACAGTGAAAGTATAGATTTAACTCCTGAAAGCATTAGAACTGAGGCAAGAAATGTGATTGACTATCTATTACCTGCAAAATCCCGGGAAAATATATGAAAGGCTATGGAAATTTTATTGAATGGAGAAATGCAAGAGGCTTTATTTTCTCATAGAGGGTGATGAAAAGTAGAGTGTATCGGGCGCAAAATATTTTTGGCTCGGGCGCTTTTGTGAATCCCTCGCTACATTCAGGATTCTAATGTATATTAACATTATAAAGTATTCTACAAAAGTGCATATGTATATTAACATTATAAATACATTGTGATTTATATTATATATATTTATATTAACTATACTTTTACATTTTATTATTACCTTGTCGTATTATTTATATTAATTTATTATTTGTGCACGTGTATGTATTTATATATGTATGTATGTTACATATCATCATATATCTTAAATCGTTTTTGTGCTACAAAAGCAAGCCGTTGGGACAATTTTTGGTGTAAGCAGAGAAACACATTGCGCCCCTTTTTTTTATTAAAGCTGGTATCCTTACCATGTCGTCCATGTACATATATCAGTGCCTTTTATACGCCAAAGAGAATCTTTTAAATTGCGAGCATCACTCCACTCGACATAGCCATAATACGCGACATAAAAACAATGTGTTATTGCCTAAAGTACGCTTGACTAAATATCAAAAAACATTTTTATATATTAGTTTTAAATTGTTCAATGCTTTGCCGTCATCGACGGAAAGACTTGAGATGGCAGCATATAAAATCTGCTTGAAAAATCAGTTAGTCAAACATGCCCTTTACAAACTGGTCGACTTTTATGATATTGCGTCCACAATTGCTTGATTAAATAACCATATTATGACTATACTTTCGCACTAAGTTTTAGATTTTATTGACATTGTTTTTAATTACGCATGTTTCAGAATTTTTCTTTTTCATTGTATTGATTAATATTTATTGTTTGATTATTGATTATTTTGTAAATTTCACTATTTTTAAGTAATCACCTCTGATTACAATTATTTTTTTTTCTTTTAAATTAATGAAAGCGGTTTTATCATCCGGTAAATTATGATTGTAAAATTTGACCTGTTCCTCAGTATTGTGAAATGCTTTTATGAAATGAATAAATGATGATGATGATGATGATGATGACATCTACATAACTCATAATGTGGCTTCCCTATCCCTTTCCCCTTACTTAAACCTGCATTTTTTTTCAAAGCTCGCTGCACTGTAACAATAGATTTAGTTTAATTGTGAAAACTTTTAATTGGCCTTAGATTTGTATAATATGTGTTAGCATAAGTTTAAAACGCTGTAAGTTTTCCGAAAAAAAAAAATAATAATAATAAAGAATATTATTTTGCTCCCTTGTGATACAATCTACTATGGTGAAACTGCAATCAGTCAGCATGATGTCAGTGCCGGTGATAGCAAAAGTGAGGACTTTACTATTTCAAGCCCATCACGAAACATAATTGATGGCACATTCATCCCTGACCCTTTGCATACTTTCTCCGCAGGTATCTCCGACATAATACCGACAGACTAAACTGGTTTGACCGGGAGAAATCGGGAGAGATCGTCGGCCCTCTTTTTCCCGACCGAAACCCGTTCCCATTTCGAATTCCTCGCCATACTTATTATTTAATAATAACTTCGGATTGTGCTGCTGCGATGTCTTCCGGCAACGAAGCGGCTACGGCTTCGCTCTTAACACATATAAAAGACTGCAGCTGCCGTGGTTGGTTAAGGCCCATACACTTTCGATGTTTTCCATCTCTCTCCATCCTTTGGGACCTTATGGGCCCTGTTGCAGTTTGGTCACCGAGACACAGTCGTATAGGGTCGGTCAAACGCACGGGTCAACACCCATCCGGCGGCCCTCACGCAGAAGGGAGAGCCCGGGTAGGACTGCGGGCCAGTCTCCCGTAGGAGTTAACCTTCGGGCGCTCGTGGACGGTTTGCGCATCGTGCGGCGTCAGTCAATCGATTGTGCGTTCCGGGGGAGTTAATGGGCCCTTGCTGAGTTGGCCACGAAGACCCATTTTTGTTCAGGGTTGGTCACACTCATGGGTCAACACCTATCCGACGGCCTCCACGCATGAAGTGCGAGCCTGGGTAGGACTCTGGCCTTATAGTCAGTTTCCCCTGGGAATCAAACTTCTGGCGCTCCTGGACGGTCTGCGCACCGTGCGGCGTAAGCCAATCGACTGTGCACTCTGACTAACAGTCGGGGGAGTCTGGAAGCAGTTCTGTATCGTATAGAGCGGGGGTGGTTGCGGACCTTACGGCGACTGCTCTTGAAACGACCATCGGCTATCCGATCCTGTGTGAACAGCCGGGCAAAGGACGCTGTGGTCCGCGATAGATTCGGTATACACCGTTTCACCGCTTCGTAAGGGAGAGGACCGCGCAAGCGACCTCGAACTCGTAACCAATCGAGAGACCGGAGTAATCTGGTCACAATCGGCCCGCCTGGTAACATTCCTGGCTATCTCGCGGTTAAAGCGTTGGCCTCTTACGGGCTTGTGACGTAGCTAGATGGTGGACTGTTTTGTCCCCAAGTCTTCTACGCTCACTCCAGGGAGATAGAACGACTAATCGTTAAAACTTCCTGAGGTGATGGGCTCGCCCGCTGTAGTCGACAACCCAGGTTGTGCGTTCCGACTGACAGCCGAAGGAGTCTGGAAACAGTAATGTTTCCTATAGAGCGCGACTGCTCTTAAAACGACCAATTCCTCTACCCGACCGGGTGAAGAATGCCGTGGTCCGCGACAGATTCCATATAACCGTTACGTAAGGGAGAGGACCGCGCAAGCGACCTCGATCCTGTAACCAGTCAGGAGGCAGGAGGTATCATGAAGGTTCCAAAATGGTAGTCAGGGGGCGAGGCTACCCGCTGGTTACCTTTCCCAGTGCTTCGCCGTATGGCGTTAGCTTCTGTCGGGCAAGTGTCATAACTAGAAGCACTGGGCTGTTTTCGACCCAAGTCTTCTACGCTCAAATCACGGGAGACAGAACAATCTAATATCGTTAACACTTCCTGAGGTGAAGGGTTCGCTCGTTGTAGTAACCAGCTCTAGTTGCAACTGGAAGTAAGGGCGCAACAGCTGTAGTTGTGGCTTAAGGTGACATGATACCTGGGAACGACCATATATGAAGAACTCTTGTTTCATGATTTTTTTTTGAAAAATACAACCACTAATTTAAAAAGGTTTCTAAGCAAATCCCTCGATAATGAACCAATTTATAATTTAGACTCAAAAAAGTTGCTAATTGCCTTGGACATTTAGGTTTTAAACTGATTTCGAAAACTTTCAGTCGCGATTACTGGTGAGCATGTTTTATTTTAATATAATTATATTGGCTGGTTAATTCTCCAGCGTCACGCTTAGCAACATTTTTAATTTAGACCCTAAATTAATTACAAATAAGGATTACAAATAATTACAAACGAGCTCATTTAGGAATAATTAAGAACCGAAGACCAACGAGACCGTTTTAGAAAATAGCCTAATAATACCCAGGATGAAAACATCATTTGGAAAAAGACATTACTCTTTCATTGCGCCGAGATTTTACAATCTGATCAATATGGAAATAAAAATGAATTTGACATTTAGGGAATTCAAAAATAAAATAATGAAATAGTTATCAAGTCATGACAGAATACGTCATGACAGATGCGTACCCCGAATACGACTGGCAAAAGTACAGAAAAGCTACTTGTACCTTAGCATTAAATTCTATAATCTACTCCCTACAAAATTTAAACAGCTGGAGGACATAAAATTAAAAAAAAACATCAAAGAGATGCTGATAGGCCACCCTTTCTATAATCTGGCCGAATTTGAGGGCCATGATTTTTCAAATATTGTGCTCATTTAAATTACTTAAAAAAGTAGAGCCTTATTGTCTGATTATTTTATATGGTCTTATATCGGTACTTTTAGTTTAAAATGCATAACGTAGATTTAATTTGATTATTTAACATTTTACTGACAATTTGAATATTACGATAAATAATTTTACTACGTATCTTTTCGAATCCCTAACTACTTCAAATATTAAACTTCTATTTTGATTATTTATATTTATAGTTTGACAATCTAGTAGGTAATTCTTGACTAACTATGTATGTTCAGTAAAGAGTAGTAACGAAACTTACTACATAACCCAATTATTTTGACACGTCCAAGAGCGGTCTTTAGCCGTCAATTGGACACGACGAAAATGTAATGTAATGTAACAGACTAACCATACATCGAATGATACAAATTATAGTAAAACTTAGGTGCACAAATTATTAACATATTTTTTAATATGCATGTTGATTATATTTTAACATTGAAATAACCACCAAAAATTATTTAACTTTGTTGTTATATAATGTTTTGACAATGAATTTTACTTTTTTGGACTAGGTATTTTTATATTACTTAACATATTACGTAACATATTATATTAAATATTAATGAAATTTTATTTATTTTCTTACTTATAACTTTAATTTAGTTTTAAGACTACTCGTATTCCGCTTGTCATTCTCTATGTAATCGAACGTTATATTCCATTTAATTCCGATTATATAATGGAATTGAATTTTATTTTTTATTATTTTTGAAAAATATTTTTCTATGATATATCATTTTTTAGAACCACATTTTAGGGCAATTTAGTTCTATTAGCATTTTACTAAAACTTTTACATAATTTATTGCAATATTAGAGTCCCGTCCACCCTAGAACAGGCTAGTCCCAGTTGGGTGACAGAATCAAATAAGTAAAAGGTTAAGGTTTAGCCATTCGGTTCCTGTTATTTTTAAAAGCAAAATCAATGTTTTACAGCAATTAAAACTAAAATAAATAAAAATAAAAATAAATATCAATTAACCGATCGCCATGAAAATTGGTATATATAGGTATTTGCGCACAGATAATATTTTCGATCTATCCACTTTATTTTACCTTGCGACTAGATGGCTCATCTAGCTGTTGCTCATCAACATCTATACCGTTCAACCGATCGCTATAAAAATTGATATACACAGGTATTTCAGTACCGATATAACACGGGCAACGCCGGGTAATACCACTATTAGGCTATATAATCAACGGTCGAGCCTAATCCCTAAAGGTGGGTACTGACCAACGTTACGAGGTGTAATGTAACATGTTACACAGCGAGCATTCGTGCAGTCAGTACGTCGTGTTACGGGGAAACCAGCGAGCACGAGCCGCTCGTTGCTCGCTTTGAGTGCTCCACCCGCCTGTCGGTTTTTTGGCGAATCCCTTGACTGTTACGCGGTTCAGTCAGCGCTGTTGCAAGTCGTCACGAGCGCACGCGCTGCGTCGCACGTCGCGCGCGAGTCTTTCCTCTCGTAATTATTTCATTTATTACTTGAAACATGGAGTGGAACAAAGAAAAAACTCTGTATTTTATAGAAAAATACACAGAAGAATCATTGTTGTGGAACCCAGCTCATCCAGAGCATTATAACAAATTAAAGAAAGAAGACGCTTGGGATAGATTGGCTTCGTTACTCGACAGCGAAAGAGAAACGTGTAAAAAGAAAATGACAAGTTTACTGGCATCATTGAGGGAAAAACAAAAAATTAAACAATCAACTGGTACAGGAAAAGGTATGTAAGTAATTATTTATTAAGTTTTATTAAGATTTTTTGGTGGCGTGACCGTTTTGCAATATTAACTCTGTATTAAGGGTTAATCCCGGGTTAGTGCGGGTGGTACAAGTGAGAGATACAATTTGGTTTTATATTTAAATATTTTGCTAGCATAGATTACGATTGCTAATTTCAACTTAAATTTCAGGTGCAGAAGAAGTGTACCATAGTACTTGGTTTGCATACAAAGCTATGATATTTCTACTGGATAGAAATACACCTCGTGCCACAACTGATACTGTAAGTCCATTTTAAGCATAATTTTCTTGCCAGCTTACAGACCCTTGCTGAATGCAGTATTCAGCAACTTCATTACGAATATTGTGAGCAGATCTTGTAGCCCTTCGCGGTCTTATTTGCAAGGGTAACATACTAGTCATATCATTATTACATTCTCTCCAGTTTCCTAATATGACCTGGCCGTTCGATTCTTCGTCAAAGCTACCTGCAGGGGTATATACATGAGCATTATTACCTTTCCTTAAAAAATTGTGAAGGCATGTTATTGCTGTTACCACAGATGTCGCGGTTTTCGGTTCTAACAACATTGGTTTCCGCAAAACTCTAAACACTGCAGATAATATACCGAACACATTTTCCACCACTCTACGAGCTCTGCAAAGTCGGTAGTTATATATTCTTTCTTTAGAACCACGTTCATGATATCCTGCATATACTTTCAACATATTTTCGGAAAGAGCAAAAGCTTCATCGCCAACAAAGTAAAATGGAATTTCTTCTGTTCTTGCTGGCAACGCAGTGGGTTGAGGGATGTTTAGTGCATTATTTTTTAGTTTTTCGTTTAATTCACAGTTGTTGAAAACCCCTCCATCAGATATTCTTCCTTGACATCCAATGTTTACATACAAAAAGTTATATTTCGCGTCAACAACTGCCAGTAATACGATGCTGAAGAAACCCTTGTAATTATAAAATTCACTTCCACTGTTGATCGGTGACTGCAGTACAATATGTTTACCGTCGATTGCGCCTAAGCAATGTGGAAAATTCCACAAAGTATCATAGTCATTTGCTACAACCAGCCATTGCTCCGGTGTTTCTGGCATCTGAAATAACGTTTTATATTTATTTTCAGCTACGTGAACGTGAAGGTGCTTCAGAACAACCGCCTGATGATTGCCCTCCGCCTGCCAAAAAAAGCGACAATGATTGCCCTCGGTCTCCAAAAAGGAAGAAAGCAGTAGCCCCAACCCCGGAAGAGATAATGGCATCTACTTTCGATATTTTAAAAAAGAAAACCGAGCAAACGGAGTCAACTTCGCACAAACTTGACGAATGTGAAGCCTATGGTATTTATTTGGCAAATAAATTAAGATCTTATTCAAAGTCAACAAAAATGCATGTGCAGCATTACATATCAAATATATTGTTTAGTGCTGATCGCGGTGAGTATGACTATGTTGGCATGACTATCTGCAATTCTTCACAAGGATACTCTACACGACCAACAACTTCAAGAGCCTCATCGATGCCACAGCAAAGCCCTGAAACACCTGCATCAAATACGTCCGATCAAAATGACTATGGGTCACCAGCTATGAGTGAACAATTTCTATCAGAATTTGGTGATTTAATTAATTAATTTGATGTGTAATGACTACTTTTTCTGAAATAATTAAAACAGTACATACCTTTACATATTCTTTTAATGCTCCAATAAGGGCTTCGCTGACCTCTTTCACTATAAATCCTATTCGTTGCTTTGATATCTTGAAAAGATATTGCATACTAGTATAGGAATCTCCTGTAGCATAAAAACGAAGCGTTAGTGCTAATCGTTCCGTGACACTGATTGCTTTTCTATAATTTGTATCTTTTTTAAGTACTTTTGGTCCAATTAAATTCAAGAGTTCTTCAAAATCGATCGGAGACATGCGTACAAAGTTTTTATACTGTCCAGTAATCATTTGGTTTTTTAATATTGCTATCAATGACAAACCACCACATACGCCTCTGTTTTTAAATAAGTTTGATGTCCAGTAACGTTTTTTCTTCTTCTTAATTTGGATGAAACAATAATTAAGTAGAATCAAAGATACCAACACGTCCTCACTGTCGGCCATCTTGAGTGAACTGGCGGCGAAAGCGGAGCACAGAGTTTTGACGAGCATGTTACGCCGATTTTAGAACACAGCGAACATGCTCGATGCGAACATGCTCGTATGCGAATGTTACATTACACCTCGTAACGTTGGTCAGTACCCACCTTACGACGCGAGTTCAAATTTTAACAAATATAGATTCCAATCCTTGAAAAATCAACACAGCTCTCCTTGACGTTATTAAGGAACAAACATTGGCAAAGGTAGTGCTAAATAAATATAAAATAATTATGTTAGAAATTCTGAGAATATATTGCCATGTTTGGTGATGACCAAAACTCTCTCGCGTACTCGGAGCCGTATTGCAAACGAAGCCGCTCGCGCACGAAAAGCAAATATTTCGCAATCCAATGTGAGAACCGGGAGCTCTGCGGCCATTTGGCGTTGCGGCGCGGCGGCTTGTGATACCATTTTCGGCACATTTAATTACAGGTTCAAACAGGATGAGTGTTTAAATAGTGACATCCTTGTAGTGAAAGAATCAGTACGACGAACTATACAACTATTAAAAGGAATTTTTGAAAAAAAATATTGTTTTGTTTGTGAAAAATAGTACAAAAAGCTATTAGCACGATGCGCTATCTAGTGGTAGGAAAAATATCGCTAATATTGTTTAATATGAAAAATATCGATATTTGACCTACCGCTAGATGGTCGAATAGATAAGATTAGATATAGATACGACCGAGACGACAGAATAGATAAGATTAACAAATTTGACAAAGAATTTTTAAAAAGGTTTTTTTCATATATTTTTTTCAAAAGTTGTGTTTTTTGTCGTATTGATTCACTCGCTAGAAGGATGACACTAATTAAAAACTCACCTGTATAACTAAAAGTGACACAATCATATGAAAATTTAAAAAACAAACAGAAGATGACTTATTGCAAGAATTATTATATGGCACAGATGTTATATTTCTGTATACACAACCTACTACTTGAATTTATTTTATGTTTAACTTAATTTTTACCATTATTTTACAAACAATTTATTTACAGATTTTGTAACATGATTTATAAATATTTATTTGATAACTTGTGGATATATTTTTAATGTTTCGAAAATATAATGGTTTATTATTTATTTATTTATTTATTTATTTATTTATTAAAGGTAAAGCACAAAATATAATTTACTGCAGCATTACAAAAAAAAAAAATGTGTTTGGACCAGTAGCGAAAAATAGAGCACACTGCAGTATCTTGGTCACTGCGTCAACACCGCCTAACTAGGCCTAGGCCTGTACTAAGGCAGGTGTACCAGGAAATATTTTACCTGTGCACACAAAAAAAGTAAAAAATTAACAACTAAACTTAAAAATTAAACATGTTAAAAAAATAAATTAAAATATCATCAAGAAGTATTTCAAATTATAATCATAAAATTATCGAGTAAATAAATAAAAATCAAAATTATAATAATAGTAAATAGATAGATAGATACCTACTCAGTAAAATAAACAAATAAAAATAAAATAAGAATAAAAATAAAAATCATACGAGATAGTCAAATAATTTGTGGCTCTTTTCACGGCCTTCATTTATTAGCCACATTTATAACTGTTTCTTAAAGCAATCTTTAGACTGAATTGTTTTAATTCCATCTTCTAAAAGGTTATATGTCCTGGGGCCCAAAACGGTAAAATGCCTTTGACCTAAAGAGGTCATCATTCGGGGAATATCTATTTTTTTAGCAACGGATCGCCTTGTTGGATGCATTTGTTGTGAGAAAGTCCTATTGCATTTGAATTTGCATAGTATATTAACATTTAGATTTTATTTGTGATTGTTTTTTGTCGTACCATGGATTAGCATGTTAATAATTCCATTTTGGATATTTTTTATTTCTCATTTTAGTTTTTAATTTATAATATCATATTTAAACGGTGAAACGGTTCATTCTAATTTCTTATACATACATTTCTTTATAAACCTTTTTTTCTGCATATTCTGTATATTTTATAATTAAATTGTATATTCTTAAATTATATTGTATATTTTTAAATTATAAATAATATCAGATTGCAGAATTTTACATTTTTTTGGTACGATTAGATTATTTTACTATATGATTTAGATGTTAGAATTATAAATAATGTATTAATTGTAAGTTCTCTACCTTTGCCGTTTTTTTAATGTAATAAACCTTGAACTTGGAACTAGAAAAAAGCCTAATAAACACTAATAAATAAAGAAATATTAGGAGAAAAATATTATAAATAATACATTTAAAAAATAATCAGTGATAAAATTGAATCTTTGATGAACGCGAAAAAACGATAATTTGAATGAAGACTGCTTTTGATCACACCTCTAGTGCGAAAAGTAGGCGATAATTTGAGCATTCCGAATTAAAGAGGCGAAAAGTAAAAGTTGTCAAAACCGAGCGAGCATACACGAATTTGGAATGATGTAGCATTGCAAATTCGTTCATTCTAAATTTCATAGCATTCCAAATATCATTATTCTGGGGGACCCCAGAATAAAGAGATCAATAACGGAACGATGTTATTAAAGCTGACGACCAGTACGTTTATTTGGGTTAGTTAGACGATCCAACTAGGCATATTTAACTTCGGCAAGGAGGACTGCCGACGAATTTAACTAGGATGGGCGTTTGGAAAAGTAGGCCTTATCTTATCGTCACAAATACCGCAGCGCTTTAACACGAAAGTCTATAAACAGTGGGTATTGTCAGTGATGACATATAGCACCAATACCTAACCTAACTATTGGCCTCATACACAAGCTCAAAGTCGCGCAACGAGCCATGCACAGAGTTATGCTTGAAGTTTCAATGCGTGGTAGGATCAGAAATGAGGAAATCCGCAGAAGAACCAATATCAATGACATAACTCTAAAAATCAGCAACTTGAAATGTCAATGGACCGGCCATATAGCTCGCAGAACCGACAACCGTTGGGGGAAAAAGGTTCTCGAATGGCGACTACGAACCGCAAGACGAACTGTAGGTCGCTTCCCATAAAATGGACCTATGACATTGCCTTGGTCGCAGGAAGTAGGTGGATGACGGCGGATCAAGACATGCTGTGGGGGAGGCCGATGTCCAACAGTGGACGTCTACCGGCTGATGATGATGATGGATGAAATTGTGTTTACGAATAATCGCCCCCGAACCCAAGTAATCATATTGAATTCGGGACTCAGGTTCGTCGTCGGTATATGTAAGTATACGTAGTAGTGTTTAGGATGCTGCGGCTGCCGAACGCGGACCAACATTGCCAACCATCATAACAACTTTATGCATTGTAATCGCTGGCAATGTTAACAAAGGCGTCAGCGGAGCGGCGTATACATTACATTACATTTACATTACATTTTCGTCGTGTCCAATTGACGGCTAAAGACCGCTCTTGGACGTGTCAAAATAATTGGGTTATGTAGTAAGTTTCGCTACTACTCTTTACTGAACATACATAGTTAGTCAAGAATTAACTACTAGATTGTCAAACTATAAATATAAATAATCAAAATAGAAGCTTAATATTTGAAGTAGTTAGTGATTCGAAAAGATACGTAGTAAAATTATTTATCATAATATTCAAATTGTAAGTAAAATTTTAAATAATCAAATTAAATCTACTTTATGCATTTTAAACTAAAAGTACAGATATAAGACCATATAAAATAATCAGACAATAAGGCTCTACTTTTTTAAGTAATTTAAATGGGCACAATATTTGAAAAATCGTGGCCCTCAAATTCGGCCAATTATAGAAAGGGTGGCCTATCAGCATCTCCTTGATGTGTTTTTTAAATTTTATGTCCTCCAGCTGTTTAAATTTTGTAGGGAGTAGATTATAGAATTTAATGCTAAGGTACAAGTAGCTTTTCTGTACTTTTGCCAGTCGTATTCGGGGTACGCATAAAAGGGAGCTACCGCGGGTATGATGCGAGTGAATGTCTGCATTAATTGGGGTTTCTGTTAGGTGCTGTCTAGCATACATTAAACACTGGTATATGAACGCCGAATACATAGTCATTACCCTTGCCTTGATGAAATATTCTTTGCATGAGGTCCTAGTCGTTACCTGATACATGCTGCGCAGTGCTCTCTTTTGCAAAAGAAAGATTCTTTTACTGGTTGCAGCATTTCCCCAAAATAGTAGTCCATAAGTCATTAATGAGTTAAAATACGCAAAGTATACTGATTTGGCTGCCGCAAAACCACAAAGACTTCTGATTTTTTTAATAGAGTATATCGAGCTACATAGCTTACTAGCTAATTGTTGGATGTGCGCATTCCATTGTAATTTACTGTCAATTCTTAATCCTAGAAAATTTATATCTTCTGTGATGTCGATTTCAAAATAGAAATGTATTTGTAAATATACAAGAATGTATTTGTCTTTTTCGTGCACCTATGGAAATAATCACTCACCTCTTCCTTGCTCCATCTTCCCTTGTTGATATTCTTGCGTTTGCTGAGGAGATCGTCTGTGGCGTTCGAGTCGTCCGAGAGCTCCTCGCTTGACTCACTATTTGGATTTCCTCCGCGCCTGCAACAAAGCAAACAAATCGTCAATACACAAAAAAGAAGAAAAATACAAAAACAGTGGTACAAAAAAATAGTCGCCTTGAACATTTATATCGAATTTCATCCATGGATTTCTCGCTATATACAGACAATTTTAAATGAAATTTCATAAAGCAGCAATAATAGCCGTATTCAACATAAAACCATGTCATATTTTTTCCTTGCATACCATAAATCATGACTAACCGAAGCAAGTTGTAATATTTATGGTTCCTGTTTTCGGCGGCAATAACTCGAAACCGCTCAGCCTATGTAGGATCCGTGTGTTTGTACGCCTGGATTGCGTCAGTAGTGACCCTTTTTTCATAGGCCATCTGCGTTCTAAGAACAGAGTCTATCGGTCCATTCCATATTGCGCATACTTCGGAACAGAATACATTTCCAGACTATAGCCTCATATCAACAACTCGATATGTTCAGATGCGAGCTATACATTATCTTATTTTTATGGTTTTATAAAAATACGTATTTAATATTTAAAAACTATATCTATGTAGGTACACCTACATCTCGTAGGTGTGTATATAAAAATGGATGGTATATCCGTCTGTCCGAGCCCGTTAGGCCTCGGCCTCTCAGCCGATTGACAAGTTGATGTCCCAAAAAAATTCAGTAAAAATTAGTAAAAAAAAATAATTATGACACTGCCTCACCAAAACATTAATTACTGCCAATCCACTGTACCCATAATTGAAATAAAACATATTAACATAATAAAATAAAACAAATTAAATTAAAACGGGGCCGTCACGCTGAATCGTGTTGTGGCCGATATCGGACAATTGGGGCTCTAGGGGTTAATAGACTCTGAAACTGTTTGACCGATCACCACGAAAATTTGCACATATATGTATTTTTATTCATGGTGAAGGTTTTTATGATATGTTGTATCTTACTACTAGATGGCGCTGCAGCACATCAACTTCTATATCGCTCAACCGATCGCCATGAAAATTGGTATACATAGACATTTGACCGCGCATAATATTTTCGCGCTATTAACTTTATTGTAACACAGATGTGGCTTATCTCGATTTATCAGAGGAACTGCCCGACAAACTTGAACGTTTGCAAAATGTATGCATACGATTCATCTTCGGTCTACGTAAGTATGATCACGTGTCCGACTATAGGGCACAGTTAAAGTGGTTGTCAGTACGCCAAAGAAGAAATGTTCATATACTTGCTCTCCTATATCGTGTACTCTTCCAATTAACACCATCCTATCTCCGCGAGCTTTTTGAACCACTAAGCTCCCACGGTCTCGTACTTCGGTCGGCCTCTGACAGTTTATTAAAAAAACCGAGTCATAATAATAGTGATTTCTATTCCTATTATTTCTGTGTCCATGGTGCGAGACTCTGGAACGATCTCCCAGCAAATATACGAAACTCGCCTTCTTTACCATCGTTTAAGACTCACATTTCTACCTTTGATTACTAGGATTACTACCTTTCTAAGAAGTAACCAGTTCTTCCCTTTCTCTCCTCTTCCTCTCTCAATTTCCTCTCCTCTGCCATGTGGCAATAATCTCGCCTTTTTGTATACGAATTAAGTGCGAATAAAGAGTTTATAAGTAACTCGCCACCAGATGGAGCTGCAGCACGTCAACTTCTATACCGTTTAACCGATCGCCAATAAAATTTGTTTAAATAGGGGTATTTAGTATACACAGGTATGTACAATATTTGTGTTTTTGTACGCCTGGATTACGTCATTAGTGACCCTTTTTTCATAGCCATCTGAACAGAACAGATTTTCAGAACAGTTCCAAGAACAGATTTTTTTCGGACCATTACCATATCGCGCATACCAACTTACAAACAGGATACATTTTCAGATTATAGCATCGTCAACAGCTCGACTATGTTCAGCAGACAAGAGAGTTATAAATCATATCATTTTCAGAGTTTTATAAAAAAAAATACTTTTGCTAACATAGTCACTTGACACGATCACTATCGGGTGGGAAGAGGGTGGTCGGGAATGGGGGGGGGGGGGGATATGGGGCCGGGAGGGGTTGACGGGTTTGGCGGGGGGGGGGGGGGGGTCTGCTTGCCGGGAGAGTCTTTTTCATTGTTTTAATTACAAAAGGTAATATGCAATAAATTTGCACTGTGAACCTAATTGAATAGCCACCCACTGTACTTATTCATTCATTCATTCTCGTACTCTATGTTGTTTTTATTAATGTTGTAAGCAATAACAGTCTTGCCAACGAAACGGCTATACCTACGACAACGATGTTCTCAGAAAAACCTGTCCATTCATATTCGTCCGTCTCTGCGAAGGGCAAACAGTAAACTCGAGCGACCGCAACTATAAAAAATAACAAGTCCACATACCTACCTGGGGGGCAATTCTTGAAACATTTAAGTAGCATGCGATATTTCGTCGCCTTGGTGGTAGAGTGAGCTAAAACACACTTTAGGCCAAACTGAGTTATGTTTTTGAATAATATAATATTGTAGTGATATAAATTACTGATAGTGAGGACTTAAAAACTAGCTGAACGACTGCTAGTCTGTGAAGTTCGAAAGTAGTGGTTTTCATTCAATGGGTCGCGACCCCCTGGGGGGCTTGCGACCCCCCGGGGGTAGCGGGCTATCCAAAAATAAAAATCGAAAATATTACAAAAAATTTATTCTACATGCAAATTTTTACATCTCTAAAAGAGACATATGTATTTATTACGTGTTTTGCTATCGCTTTTACAAAAAAATATTTTGATTTAATATGGAAACAGTCAGTTACAGCTTCGAAAGTAAAAAACAGTAAAAATAAATGTGGTTTTCGCCATTGTTTTTACAAAACTTTATTTATTGGGCGCTTACAGATACCACAGTATAATTGTTGAAGAAAAAAACAGTTTAAGGGTTGTTTCCTCTTTATACCAAATGAGGGTATCGATCTAAAAAAAAGGTTAATAAGAGTGATTCGAAAACGCGGGCACCTCAGGGCGCACGACCTAAAGTGCACGACATGCTGCGCAAACTGGCTCAACTGCACATCCAAGATTTCGAGGCGCCGAGCGATCGGTACCTCGGCCACGGTCAACACAACCCGATGCTCACGAACATTCGACTTGGCGAAGTTGAGTACGTGAAACGCGCAGAAAGAAAGCGGCAGGTCAGCAAACGACCCACCGCTCCCCGACCGCGACTCATCTAGAGACCCAAGTGCGCGAGTGGCCAAAAGTGCACACAAATAAACATTATATTACGTTACGATTATATTAAAATTGAACATAATTTGGACAATTGACCACATTAGCTCGTAAGTTGTACATATAACTGAGATCGTATGAACATAGTAAAATCAGACTAACAAGCGAATAAAGGATGATTCATGCTACACCGGGCCGGGGCCGGGCCGGGCCCCGGCCGAGTCGTTTCCAACGTGCTCCGGCCGGGGCAGTCATTCATGCTATACCGGGCGTGACCGGGCTGTTTCCGAGTTTATTTATCCCACGGCCATGTCCGCGATAACTAGTAGAATAGAATAGAATAGAATAACTTTAATGTGCTATAAAACATAACTTAATGAATATTACGCTGGTTTTATAAAAAAGACAATTTATGCACAAATGGCGGACTTATCTAACTAGTGTTGCGTCCATCTATTTTGGCGATAATAATATTTTTTAATTTCTATTTTCGCTTGATTATTAATGCAATTTTCACAACTTGAGTTGGCAGCTATTGCAATTGCCTTTGAAGATGAAGTATTGGAAACACGAACTGAATCTAATAAAAGAAGATGGAGTGTACATCCAGCCTGGAGAAAACGACAATCGGAGGGAGAATTCGCCACGCTCTACAATGAATTAATAGATGATGAGAGCAAATTTTACGGGTATTTTAGGATGTCTAAAGAATGCTTTAGATTTCTTGGAAAAATAAAACGTGATTTAACCAAACAAAATTCAAGATTTCTGAAGCATACCATTGAACGATTAGCAGACCGGAGCCGGGAAAACAATATCCACCGCCATTTCGCCGCCGTGCTCCGGTCGTGGCACGGCCGGGCACGGCCGGAGCACGGCCAAGCATGAATTGCTTCATACAAAAGTATACTATAGATATCTGACCGTGTCCCGGCCGGGGCCCGGCCCGGCCCCGGCCCGGTGTAGCATGAATCATCCTTAAACCTGCGGGACTAACATCTTCTCTCGTGGAGGCACCTCTCAGAATGCCTGCGCATCTACTGGTGACGTTCGTAGTTAGCTGACACACCCGAGTGCATGCACAAACGTATAACATAAAACGTATAACACGAAATGTATAGTTCAAAGTTCGAAGTTTATTTATTCCAAAAAACCCGGTAAGGGTATAGAACTTACAATTAATAAATACATTTTTTATAATATTCATATTTTAAACATATCATATATCTGGCAAAAATAAAATTAAATCACGTTAGAAATCTGAAAGTCAATAAACTATACAAAATCAACCATTACATTGTCTAAATATTAAAAAGATCATTTAGAAATATCAAAAATAGAAATACCAAATCCAAAAATTTAAAAAAAATAAAAAGTATAAATCTTTAAATTAAAAAAAACAATAATAATAATAATAATCAAGGAGTCCAATTTGGAAAGCATCAAATAATAATCAGAGTAAAAATATAAAAATAAAAGCAATAATTCCTAAATCATGTTACATAATCAGTAAGTAAATTGTCTATAAAATGAAGTGTTCAGAATAGGATTAAAATGGAAGTTAAAAAAAATAAAAAATAAATAAAATAAACAAGTAGTCAATCAATTGTGAATATAAAATTTTAAAAGTCCGTGCCATATAAACATTTTTGCAGTAAAAATTCCTTGGTAAGTTTTTTGAATAGTGTATATGTTTGTATATTTTTTAATTCATCTGGTAACCTGTTATAAAATGTTATGCTTCTGTATTGAGTTGTCCTTTGAAATTGTGATGTTGCAGGTATAAAATTATGAGTATACATCGATTTGTGCCTTGTATTGTGGGAATGGAATGTAAATATAACACGTATACAACACAAAATGTATAACACGAAACAGGCAAATAAATTAATTCTGATTCAGTATTCAGTATTCAGTATTCACTTTATTTATTCAGAATATACAATAACAGCATGAATTAGGAATTAAAGCTAATTATCGCATATTAGAATTCGTCAGTTTATATGTAGATATAAAACTATTTAAGCATAAATATTAATTCAACAATAGCATTGACTAAAGTCGGCTTTACACGACAGACAAATATTTAAAAAAAAAAAAATAATAGAGCTGAATCCATGTACATGAGTATACATATAAAATAGATTATTATTATAAGAATATTAATAGTCATCAAGCACTTTATACAAAAAATAATCACACAATTGGAAGTATCGAAACAAAATTGGAAAAAAACAACGTATGTATATGATCAGGTATGTTACATTACACATTGTAATCTACATATTAAATATTAAATTCATAATATTATAATTAAATAATAAAAACTAAAATGAGGTACCTGAAAGTTACATATTAATGTTATTCCCATTTCAAAGAATTGGCATGCTCAAAAAAATCACCCAGCTTATAGAAAGCATGTGTGGATTGCAGCTTTTGTTTTATAAATCTTTTAAACGCCTTTGTTTCCATCTTCCTTGTGGAGAGTGGTAGCTGGTTAAAGAGCTTATAGCTCAAATATCCAAAGGACTTTTGTGTCTGCGTAAGGCGTACTTTAGGCAGGATAACGTCATCACGTCTGCGTGTATTGTGGGAGTGCATATTCCCGTTTACCTCTTGTTCGTTAATATTTGATTTAGCATATAGTAGACATTGTAAAATATATTCAGACGTAAAAGTCAGTATTTTGTACTTAAGAAAATATGGTTCGCAGTGCGTGTCACGGGATACTCCTGCAATTGCTCTCAATGCACTTTTCTGTAAAATGAAAACCCTAGAACTGTCTGTGGCATTCCCCCATATCAGTATACCATAAGTCATTTTAGAATGGAAACAGGCATGATACGCAGTTATTGCAGCGATTTCACCAGCTAAGAATTTAATCATTTTTATTGCATATATTGCCGAAGAAAGCGCACTACATAGTTCATTAATATGGATGTTCCAGCTAAGATGATGATCGATCATGATACCTAGGAACTTTGTCGATTTGCTTAATTCTAGAGTACTGTTGTTTAGAGTTATATTGAATGGTATAGCAGACGATTTATATTTTGAGCAGAAGTGCATAGTTACGGTTTTTTTTGCATTAAGCAAGAGATTATTCTCTGTGAACCATGAACTTGCTAGGTTTAACGCATGATTGGCATTGGTCATTAGGTCGTTAAGATTGTTATCGTGAAACAGGAAACTTGTATCATCCGCATAGAGCAAGGTTTTGGTGTAGGCGGGCAAGCAATTGCCTATATCATTAATGAAAAATAAAAATAATAATGGACCAAGAATCGATCCCTGGGGAACTCCGCAGGTTATCGGTTGAGGTGTAGATCTAAATCCATCTATTTCTACTACCTGTGACCTGCCTGTTAAGTAGGATTTCATCATGTTATTGGCTTTGCCCCGAATCCCACAACTGTTTAATTTATTGAGCAGTATTTCGTGGTCAACCGAATCAAACGCTTTGGATAGATCACAAAAAACTGCCACGGGTTGGGAAGAATTTTCAAAAGTGTCGGTAATGAAATTTACCATCTCCGAAATCGCCGAGGTGGTGGACATGTTCTTCCTAAAACCATATTGATATTTATTTAGTATATCGAATTTATTTGCGAATAGATATAGCCTGTTATATAAAATTTTTTCGAAAATTTTGGAGAAAGCTGGAAGCAGTGAAATTGGCCTGTAATTTTCAGGATCAGTTTTGTTCCCTTTTTTAAAGACTGGTACTATCTTTGCTATTTTCATTAAATTTGGGAACACACCTTGTTTCATACAATTATTAAAAATAGACCTCAAGGTGTTGGAAATCGTTGGTGCTATATTCTTTATTAATTTAATCGAGTGTGCCCAGATATCCATTGATGTTTTTGTTTTAATGCCATTCAAGGCCTTATCAAATTCAATGGAAGTTATAGGATGCAACAGTATTGATGCTGGTATCTCACCTACAATTGTTGAAGAGGGTAAACTAGGAGAATTTGTCATTCGTTTAACAGCGTTTGTAAAATATTCATTGAGTATATTTGCCGTTTCTGTAGGATCAGAGACTTTAGAACCATTGTGAAGTAATTGAATAGGTTCATTTGCCTTACTTGAAATATTTCTCCCCTCTCTATTCATGATACTCCACATAGTTTTGGTTTTGTTATTCGACTGCTTAATCTCTTCTTCTATAGTATTTTTCTTATCCGCTACTACTGCTTTGTCATATTTTTGTTTACAGTTCGTATAATAGTCCTTAAGAAATGAATTTGTGTTTTGATTTAAATTATCCTGTAGAATTTGAAGTTTTCCTAGATCGTTTCTAAGCTCATTATCAATCCAAGAAGGCGTACCGCCTTTTGTTGACACTAGTCTGTATTTCGAGGGAAAGCAAGCTTCAAAATGACGATTAAAAACTTTTATAAAATTGTCATAGTCAGAATTTGGGTCTGATGAATCAGTAGTAAAGCATTCTTTATTTAATAGTCTAATAAATGAGTTAATAGCGTTAAAGCAGAATTGTCTTTTCCACACATGCTTACTATTTGGGTTCGTCAAATTTGATTCTAAGTGGATCATCTGAGCATTATGGTCAGAAAAGGGTATAATTACATTATCAATAGAGCAAAAATTTGCCGTTCTATAAAATATGTTATCGATGCAGGTCGCACTGAGTTCATTAATCCTGGTTGGAGTATTAAATGCCATCGTAAAGCCACATGATGTAAAAGAGTCTCTTAGCTTATTGCTATTGCCTGAGTTTTCTAGGATATTAACATTAAAATCACCACACGTTATGCAATCGTTCTGTAGGCGCTGTACGTTCTGTAGGCGCTGTACGTTCTGTACGTTATGCAATCGTTCTGTAGGCGCTCAAGTTTATCCAGTCTGTTTTCGGTGAGATCCAAATATGCGACATCGGCATAGTCTATAGTAGGGCCAAAATCAACGTGCACCTGGAGTCATAAATCATTAGGCCGGACCTCTCGCTCACACTCGCTGTCTTTCGCTCGCACTATGGGGATGCGTGTTTTAAAAATAATAATAGCAGTATCGATGGATTATCGATGTATCGATGGAATATCGATGGATTATGATGGATCGATGGTTGGATCGATATAGATGCCAAGAGATATCGATGGATATTATAGATTATGATGAAAATTTTCGATGGATTTATTTGTAATAATTGATTTAGTTAGTTTTAAACTCATTTATTAAGAAAAAAAATCGTAAATACAAACTAACGTATACATGCAACAATAAAGTGAAATAAAAGTTTAAAGAATATTAAAAAAATATTTACATTAACCTAAATCTTATCTTAAAATGTAACAGGAAACTAAGTACTAAATATTACAAATTACATTTTAACAAAAAATACAATTAATTAGGTGACATTAGCTACATTTAATTAGGTGACAATGACACAAATGCTTGAATTTGGTCGTTAAATATTTTGCAATCGCTACTTCTATCTATCAGAATATTTCAATAAATCAGTTATGTATTTCGCAAGACTGTAATGTTTTGGCCTAGTCATTATTGATTTCACTTGAATTACCTTTATTCCCTGAAAACTCATTATAATGATAGTGATGAAAGCGACACGACGAATTTCACTTTTAATGCCATTTAAAATAACAAATCATGATACTCAACATTTAAAATAAAATGGTTAAAAAAAAACGATTTCTATAAAAAAATTCCAATGTATTTTTGTACGACATTCTAAATAATAAATATTTTTCATTTTGTTCGGCAACATTATAGGGAATTCAATAATGTAAGAAGTATAAATGTAAGCAATGATACAATGTCTACGCAACTACATATAAATTTTTAAGAGAATAAATTATTTGATTTGATTTGAGTAAATTATCGATAAGCAACGTCGACTTGTTGGACATCCTTACGCGCGTCGTCCGGCCTAATGATTTATGACTCCAGGTGCACGTTGATTTTGGCCCTACAATAGTAACGGCAGAAGCAGGCTTTGAATTATGGTTTGCTTAGTGCTTACAGGGAGGAATCTCTGCAACCTCCGAAGGCTATGAAAGCCATTATATATTCGCCTGCTTACTTCGTTGACTTGTATTTATTTATTTATTCAAGAGCAGACTATGATCTTTTACTCCAAAATGGATTTGTGCTTCGATTCGTTTTGAACAAGCCACAACATGACATCAGTATCTCATTTTTACAAGAAAAAAATACATTCATCGACTTCCCCCGTGACCCTTTATATTAGCATAATTGATACAAAATGCGCGCATTGCGGTCTAAAAATCTAGCATACTAGATTTATTATGGTTCGTGTTCGAGAATAGGGTTTCGCGAAACAGCGATAACAAAGTAAGCCATAATATTTACCGACACCCAAATTATAGAGTGGTTGCAAGAATCGCCCCCCTGGTCTATGACCTTTTCAATTGTTCTCAAGAAAAGGTTTACCTAGGCCCAAATCAAGGCGAAGGCGAAAAGCCGTAATGATGCATGGGTAGGTTTTCAGCTGTGCTAAGGCGACCAGAATGCAAACAAAAGAGACCTCCTGGCACCAATTCCCTAATTCTACCAAAAGATAGTCAAATATTCACCGATAAAATCAGCATAATTCAGATGACCTACCGCATCTCTTTAAAGAGCATTGTTAGTACCAAAAACATTAACGATAACAAAAAAATGTGACCTGGAAGGTCCGCTGTCAACTATGGCAGCGGCTGCAGCTTGCAGTCGAAGACAGTTGATATCGGACGTGCGGAACCGGCGTAAGCCTCGGGCGTAAATGGGCGCTTTGCGTACCGGGCCGTGTCAACCTGCTTGCGCACTACGGCGAATAACCGTGGGAGTCTGAAGAGTACGTTTCCTAAGCAGCGGGGGGTAGTTTATGACTTGACGTCATCTATTCTTAAAACGACCCGATGGCCAACTGGAGCTGTCAACTACAACGGACGAACACCTCACCGAGTTTTAACGATATTTGATCGTTGTCTCTCCCGTGAGGTGAGCTTAAAAGATGGTCCGCTGTCTAGTAACTACGCCACTCGTCTAGTAACTACCTGTCTCTTATCTTCTGTGACAAAAATAAGGAATCATTAATAAATAGCATTAGGTATACGATTGATCAACTCTTGATTTGGTTTAATTCTAATGAATTACGTCTAAATATTACAAAATCAAAAATAATTCCTTTTAACCTAACCTAACCTGCCAATGTTGACTATTTAAACGAATTACACGACTATTTTGAAATCGACATCACAGAAGATATAAATTTTCTAGGATTAAGAATTGACAGTAAATTACAATGGAATGCGCACATCCAACAATTAGCTAGTAAGCTATGTAGCTCGATATACTCTATTAAAAAAATCAGAAGTCTTTGTGGTTTTGCGGCAGCCAAATCAGTATACTTTGCGTATTTTATTAATGACTTATGGACTACTATTTTGGGGAAATGCTGCAACCAGTAAAAGAATCTTTCTTTTGCAAAAGAGCACTGCGCAGCATGTATCAGGTAACGACTAGGACCTCATGCAAAGAATATTTCATCAAGGCAAGGGTAACGACTATGTATTCGGCGTTCATATGCCAGTGTTTAACGTATGCCAGACAGCACCTAGCAGAAACACCAATTAATGCAGACATTCACTCGCATCATACCCGCGGTAGCTCCCTTTTATGCGTACCCCGAATACGACTGGCAAAAGTACAGAAAAGCTACTTGTACCTTAGCATTAAATTCTATAATCTACTCCCTACAAAATTAACAGCTGGAGGACATAATATTAAAAAAAAAACATCAAGGAGATGCTGATAGGCCACCCTTTCTATAATCTGGCCGAATTTGAGGGCCATGATTTTTCAAATATTGTGCCCATTTAAATTACTTAAAAAAGTAGAGCCTTATTGTCTGATTATTTTATATGGTCTTATATCTGTACTTTTAACGTAGATTTAATTTGATTATTTAACATTTTACTGACAATTTGAATATTACGATAAATAATTTTACTACGTATCTTTTCGAATTACTAACTACTTCAAATATCAGGCTTCTATTTTGATTATTTGTATTTATAGTTTGACAATCGAGTAGTTAATTCTTGACTACCTATGTATGTTCAGTAAAGAGTAGTAGCGAAACTTACTACATAACCCAATTATTTTGACACGTCCAAGAGCGGTCTTTAGCCGTCAATTAGACACGACGAAAATGTAAATGTAAAAGTCTAGTAACTACGCCGGGCGTAACTACCGAGTGAAGTTGTCAAAGGTCACAAAAATAGGGTTTTCGCGATTACGTAGGTTTCCATAGCTCCAATGATGTTATGATAAACATCTATGATAAAAATTACAGACCACAAAATTTGCGACGAATTTTGTTTTAAACATTTTTTCATGCGCTCAACCGTTTTTAAGAGAGCGCGCAACGCTCACCACGCTGAGATGCTGACACCACGGGTTCGATTATGGAGCTGTCTAACCATATATTTCGAATTCTTTATTGCATCCACTGTCTACTGACGAATATTGAGCTTTTCCAAAACACTCAAGGGACTAATTAAAGGTACACCTTTTCTAGTACGCCAGCGTCAGGTGTCCCGGAATACGCCCTGCTGACTCCTACCCTGGCATTCTATGGCCAAAATACTGTATGATCTGAATATATCAACTTTTACAAAACGCTTGCACTTTTTTTGTCGCTGGTTCTCCAACTACGAGTATATTTGCGATGTATAGAAACAAAATAATCGACGCATAACCTACACATACGTCTGAGCATGAGTATGCATTAACGCCTCCATTACATTTTTTCCATGATTTGCTTATCGACATCGACGGCGTCTAATCTTATTTCCTTCCGTTTTGATAAGACACGTTTGATTTCATTACATAGAAATGCTGTTTTTAATTTTTCGTTTGAATTAGCTAATCCAACTTGTGATGCACAGGAAAAGATCAAGGAAAGTCACAGATCCAGGATCCAGGAGAGAGAAAAACGGTCACTAACCTTCGTTAGGAAATTTTAAGTGTTTGATAATGGAAACGCACCTGAATTATAGAGTTTTTTTTTGATGAGAAATCCTGTTTCTAAAACCATTATCCTTATTTATTATTTTTAACTAGTGGTATTACACGGCGTTGTCCGTGCTATATCCGGGCTCAAATACCTATACCTATGTATATCAATTTTCATCGCGATCGGTTGAACGGTATATAAGTTGATGTGCTGCAGCGCCACCTAGTGGCGAGATATAACAAAGTGAATACCTTCTCCACGAAAACATACATTTATCTGACAACTTTCATTGTGAAACTCTTTTATGGGTAGGTACCCCAAATAACACTGGCAAAAGTACACAAAAGCTACTCATTAATTAGCATTAAATTCTACTATCTACTCCCTACCACTATTTAACAGCTGGACGACGTAAAATTAAAAAGAACATAAAGGATATGCTCGTAGGTCACCCTTTCAATGATCTGATCGAATTGGAGGGCCATGGACTTTTCAATCATTGTTTTATTCATATATCAATCATATAAATATTCATGGATTCATTGTCAGACTATACTACCATCATCTATACTAATATTATAAAGAGGTAAAGTTTGTGACGTTGTAGGAAGTAACCTCTGGATCTGCTGAACCGATTTTGAAAATTCTTTTACCAATAGAAAGCCACGTTATTTGTGAGTGTCATAGGCTATATATTAATCCGAAAAATGAAAAGGCTTTTTCGTGGTAGTTAAATTTGCAAAATAAGTCGGAGAATAAGCGGTCGAACGAAAACGTTTCTAACTAACGCTGCCTTAACAATGAGTTATATGATTGAGTTCTAGAAAAAAGTTGTAGAACTTGATAATGCCTACAAAAAAGTCAGCGACAGCATATGTCTAACTTTTATATTTAAGTCACAAAAAGTACCTAGTATTTTATATTGAAAACAATAATTTAAATCGTTAGGTCATATTATCAACAATTATGAATTCTTATCAAAATAAGTAAATTTATCTTCTCAAGCGTTTAAAAAGAAAACTTTATCCTTTTACTGTATATAATTTCACAAGAAGACACTCACAAATTACGGTAATATAGTCAAATTGGCATGCAAATACATACATACATATGCAGTAAAAATAAAACCCTTCTTTTGGCAGTCCGGAAATAAATCATAGCACTCAGTACTAACCGAAACATACTCATAATTTCATCACAAGTAAAACGTTTTACCGCCCAGCGAAGTGGGTACGGGTCAGCTAGTATTACATAAAGTAACAGTAACTGAAAAACAGCAATATATAAAATGAGCTACCACTATTTGATCAAGGAAATTTTAAAATAATTATATATATTTCAAATTTGATCACGTCTCCGAGTAAGGAAGCAGACTTCATTGGCTTTGAATGCGTGAACGTAGAAACCTGGATATTATTCCCATTTTTTATAACATCCTCAACAATCCTACCGCGGAATTTATTAGGTATTGCTACCTCACCTATTTTTAATATAAACACACACACTACTAAATTCGATCATTTTCATGCTGAATCTGATAGAAAAAAGTGACGGTTTTTTTTTCTTTTTTTTCATGGTTTTAAAAAACTAACTTAACTGTTTATAAATTGTTCTATAAAAACTAACTTAACCTACCAAAGTGTAGGCATTTTACACTTCTCTAAATGCCTATATTATTATCTCTCTTATTTATTGAGTCCGACATAAGATTATTGCAGTTTCGGAATCAGCGTGGCGAATAGCCGGGTGACGTTCAAAAATCAAAATTGTAGAACTGGTAGCAATACCTAATAAATACCTCTACCGCTCTCTGCTATCTCCGTTTATGCAGCTAGATTATGGAACCGGCTCCCGTCCAATATCAGAAGTGCAGTAACGGTTTCTACTTTTCGCCTGAAGAAGCATTTTATGTGTTACCTAACCTACCTAAATTCCGAGTATCCTACGTCTCATCGAATCCTTTCCTGCCCACCGCTTTTTGCGGATATTCTCTAAATCCTAAATAAATTTTTATAAAAGGTTGCAAAGGTCGATTGTAATTTTAGCAATAAATCCGCATGTTTGTTTGTCTAAAATTGTGCATAAAAGCCTTTATATTTTGCCGTGAAAAAACACTTTTAAACACATTCCAAGAAAATGTAACTAATTCGCAGATGTATGAATGATGTTCATACTTACATGCATATCATTACAACTCCTTGCGTAAGGGAATTCCAGCACAGAATCCAGGTCACATCCACCAGAAACAATCCACGGTATCACACAACACTTTTGCATTTAATCACTGACACTCAAAAAAATATTTCTTTTGTATTTGAATGATATCAAAGGAAGCCGAAACACTCGCGCCAAAGGACCCCGCTCTGCCCTGTTCCAAGAATCGGCCCGAAGTGGAGGGGGATGAATCGTGTGATTACCTTGAGCCGACGCCGGGACGACCCGATCGCTTCGACGGACGCGGGGCGACTGACAGACAGAACGCCGGCTACGCTACCCATTCAAAGAGCGGGACGCACAGTGACACAGCGATGCGAGCGAGGGGGAGAGGGGAGGAAAAGATCCAGTTTGTCGGAGGGAGTTGCGTGCGCGCTGCGTGCGGGCGCATAGGGTGACCATCGCCACCGATGATCTATATTACTTTAGACGATATTTTTCGTAATGAATTCATTAAAACAAAATTGATAGTATATACGTGACACATCGAACCCCATTACGCAAAATTCAACAAATGCTAAATCTGTACCAGTTACGGACAGATCGGTTTTGGCGGTACAGAGAAAACTAAGCAATCTTCTTCTTCTTCTTTTTTTTTGGTTTGATGGCTTCACCCAAAGAGGGTGATTTCTGCCAAGTGTGCCGTTGAAATAGGAGGAAACTTTTATGTTAGTGGACGTCACTGAAACAAGTAAGACATCACTCCGTTGGGAACATAAGCAATCTTGATACAGCTCAAAGAGGCAAAAGGCCCTTATCAGAGTGATTATCAAACTGTACCTACCGCTTCCAATCTGAACATTGTAGCGCATTGTAGATGTAATATCGCAATTAAGAGAAGTTTTTTACGCTATGGAGGAAGAGCAGTTGGTAGAATTGGTGATGAGATTTAGTTGTTTTGATTTAGATCGCGTTGTTTTAAATTTCCTTGATCTTTTCCTTGATCTTTCCATCACAAGTTGGATTAGCTAAATCAAATTAAAAATTAAAAACAGCACTTCTATATAATGAACAAAACGGAAGGAAATAAGATTAGACGCCGTCGATGTCGATAAGCAAATTATGGAAAAAATGTAATGGAGGCGTGAATGCATACTCATTCGGTTATACATGCTCAGACGTATGTGATTTAGATCGCGTAACATAATTATTTTGTCACATAACTAACCTGCATATCTGTTTTCTATAAATATTTAAAAAAAATAAGGCATTGGCCTTACATAGAAGAACGTGCTCGCAATAAAACATTGACAAAAAATGCTACGGCCGCTTCAAAAAAGGGTAGCCTATTTCGAATTTCTAAAAGCATTCAAATATAATACAAAAGCCGTAACAAGTCTCGATCTGTTTGATACCTTAATGATATGTCACATAACTAGTCAATTCCAAAGCTATGGAATATGAATACCAATGTCCAGTATTTTGCGTTATTAAGTTTATGCGAAGTTTTAATAAAGAATGTAGTAGTATAAATTGATGATTTCTAAATGTAATTTTATTTTAATTTTTGTGAATTTATTTTGTATATTATTAATACATATTAATACTTATTAATACATTTATAAATATATATTAATTTTTATCATGTTTTAAAATAAAATAATATTGACAATTGTCATGACATTTTCTTACGAATTTTTAATAGGTAATTAAGATATTTCTGTTACATTAAGTATGATTTTGTTTATTTATATAAATATAATATTATACATTTCTTAAAATAATTAAAATAGATTGTCTACCTTGGAACAGGCGGCAGCCTAGTTAGGTTAAGACTTTTGTATATTGATCGGATTGAATTAGCATGCACAAGCACTCACAAGCACATTCGCACTACAGATACACACCCACACACACCCTCACACACATACATACACGCACACACACATACAAACACACACATATACACACTCGCACATACACGCTCTCCATCACACAAACACACACTAACATCCATACACTCGCACCTAGCGATTTTAACTGTTACTTGTAAATTCTTTTTGGTTTTATTTATTTTGTATTGTTTAGCATATTTTGTAATCCTTATATAGCAAATAATTTAAAACATCATTGGCTTTATTACTGGCTTTATTACTATTTATATATATTATGCTTATACGTATTTTTTACGCTGTATGTTTTTAAGAAAAATAAAATAAAAATAAAATAAAATGAATGTACTCATATTGAACTCAATAAATAATTTGAAATTTGAATGGTGTCGTTGAGATAATTAAGGTAAACGGTATGATGTCATGATTAATAAGTATATTATGTAATTGTAAAATAAAGGATTAAAAATATTTTAAAAATCTATGACTAAAATAGTTTTAAAAAAATGGTATGAAATGGGTAAAAAATGATTTAAAAAAAACAATATAATCAATAGGTAGCTACTTTTACAGATGCTGTTTAGCAATTATTGTTGATCTATGTAATGCGAAAGCAATATAGTCAGACAATGAATCCATGAATACTTATAAGTAATATTTAAATGGGTACAATGTTTTTAAAGTCATGGCCCTCGAATTCGGACAGATCGTAGAAAGGGCGGTCTATCAGCATCTCCTTAAAGTATTTTTATTTTATTTGGCGTCCTTCAGCTCTTTAATAGCGGTAGGGAGTAGATTATAGAATTGAATGGTAAGGTATAAGTACATTTTCTGCACTTTTGCCAGTATTATTCGGATGCGCATAAAAGGGAGCTAACGTGGGTATAGTGTGTGAATGTCAGGGGTGAGTTTTGTCACCTGACATTGACATTTGAGTTATGTCAGGAGAGAGAAATTGCAGTTTCTGTTAGGTGATGTTTGGCATATATTAAGCACTGGTAAATCTGCGATAGATAGCTTGCAGCCGTTCTCTCGGAGATGCAGGTTATTATTAAATGTATATAATCGTTCATCCGCACAGCTGTAGCATCCCGAAAGTATTTTGTGGGTCTCGATAAAGTATCTTCGTTTTCCGCATTTCTCCAATGTTGTCGCCTCTCTTCGTAACTCGACTGTCTTACACCCGAATCTATAGTCGATGCTTGAATATCGACTCTTGCTTGAGTAATGCTCGAGTAGCTGTAGACATTATATAGTCGAGCCAGCAATGTTTAGGCAGTGGCCAAGTATCCCATATACGCTACTTGAGCAATGCTTCGGAATGGCAAACGCGTCACGCCTGTCGTTCATTGCGTTTAGGGTGTAATTTGGGTATTTTCTTGCCTAGACATCTTTTTATCGACCTCACGTCTTTGATCCTTAAATTTGATTTGTTTTGCTATTAGATTAAATTTTTTGTAGATATTTTAACAACTTGTCCGGATTTCGATCGAAACGTCATCAAAATGACAAAGCAACATGGCGTCTGGCTACGCGGCATATTATTTTAATGACAGGCAATGAGTTAACCCTTTAATGACCACGGGGCACATGTGTTCCTTTAAACTTTAAAAATCATGTTTTAAATTATCGAATACGAATAATTTATAAATAATATTTTTTCCATATTTCTCAGACATAAGAATCCTAATATTAGGAAAAAACAGAAATTATTGTTTTAAAATATACCGTTTTGTTTAATATCTCAAATGACCAATGAACTCTGATTTTTAATAAATAAATACAATATTTATAGGGACTTTTCCGATTAGATTGTTTGATTTTCAGTATTTTTTTAGTACGTATGATTAAATGAATTAAGAGTTAAATAGTTTAGTAATAAAATAATGAAATTTTGGAAAAACTTGTAATTTTACATTTTTATGGACCACAGGGATACTTATGTCCCATCAATTTATATACAATCCATTGAACCAATTTTCACAAAACTTGACAGACATGTTATTTACATCGCCTTTTAACAGTTTTATGTATCAAAATTTTCCCTATTATACGGCAAAACGTATGGTCCTCAAAGAGTTAAAATGCGGAATTTAGCGAATATTTTGAAAGAACGCACACTGTCAAAAGAATAAACACAATGAGAATACAACAAAAGCTTTATAACGCAAAACATAAAAGGTTAGTAATTTATTTAGATGCGTTTTACGAAAGAGACTTATTTTTCGGTTTTATGTTCAAAGTTTTACGTATATTTGCTTAGGCAAGTTGACTGCCTATAGAACCCAATCGATAGTTAAGCATTATCCAGTGATTGAGCAATGCTTGGTTAAAGAATTATCAAGCAAAACGACTATAGATTCGGGTGTCAGTGTGCACGGTAGTTTGTGACGCGAACCTGGAGCAAAATTCCAGTAGCGGCCGGACATAGCACTTATCCAGCCAAAAACCGGCGTGGCGATTTCGTCGGTGTTCGGTTCCTTAATATTTTAAATCCCGGACAACCAACAGAGGGAAAGCATTGTGAACGCGTAATTTTTGTTTTCGAAACGAAGACAGAAATATCGATTTTGACTCTCTCCGAGACAATTAAGACCGTTTCGAGATGGTAGTCTGTCCGTGTGTCTCTTTGAGTATATGTCTATGTGTATTCCTGCACGATACCGCCCAAACGTTTAATGCGATTGGGCTGAAATGTTGTCACGCAGGCATCATATGGTCACGGCCAGAGTTTACCAGTTTGTGGATGAAATCGGTCTCCCAGGGGGCGCAAAAGTCATATCTCAATCTAGAAATATTGGACGAAATCACATTGAATTTTCACCGCTCAGTGTATTTGCATAAACGATTGAATCGATCGCGTTTAATGCCTTGCATTCTCACTATCCGCGCTCGTCGCCAACTATCCCTATCAATCAGGTCAACCTCCTTCCCGAAGGAACATCGCGCTTAAAATCATCCCATAAGTCAGAGTATGCATACTTAGAACAACTTTGAAATTTAAGCGAGCGACGTCAGTCCTAAGGCCTACCGTAAACCGTAATACAATTACCGACTGTAGTGCCGTTAAGCGAAATACCCAGAAGTAAAGGCGCAAGCACGTCAATGACGACTCGCTTGCGCATATGGTCGCACTTAAGTGAGTGCGACGAAATTCGACAGCCCCCACCCGCGTAACGCCAAACACAAGCGTTTTCTGTAGCGTATCTCTCTGCTCACTTCCCTCGCACCATATCCCAGCAACGCCTTGCCACTTAAGAATGTGCGCTTACTGTTCTGACTCTGTATACTGCGCATAAGTCCTTGGTTACTTGCACGGATTTTTTTGTGGTGTCATAACCGATTTTTTTTCGGTTTCTCGCGCAACCCTTGATTTCATCTCACGGAACCGGGAACACAATTCGGAAAAAGCTGCTCTAGGAAGCTCAGTTATGGACTGCCTGATCTCACAATTTTGCGCGTGAGTGGTCACCCCGCGTCTGGATCCTTGCGCCTTGCGATGTGTGGTGTGCGTGTTCGTGAACAGGCGACGCGGACGCTGTAAAAGTAAAGAGGGCTCGACTCGATCTCCGTCTCTGCTGGTTCGTATCAATCAACGAGTGAGGTGTGAGCTTTACAAGCATGGCAGTCATCTCCCTCTATAATATCATATCTTCGTACAAACATGCGTACAACAAAACAGCGTATGTCATAGAACTTCCTGCCTTATCTAAGAGGATAATGAAGCATGTAATATGTATGTATATGATGTATGTACATGTGTTAAAATGTGATTTCTACTACATACTAAGTGGTTTTTAAAGGAAATAACTTCCAGGGCCCATTTTTCTACAAAAAAAAATCGCTTGCACGGAAAATACGCATTGAAAAATCTGAAAAACTTACAAACACGAAGAGCAGCTTCGTGATTTGATTTATTTATTTTTTTTATTTATTTATTTATTGGAATTATTAAATTAACCATTTACAATAAGTATAATATTAAAACAAATGGCAAAAACTTTCCTCTTTCATTCACTGGCTAGTGCTGCCCAACTGGAATATACCCGTTCCAGGGCAAGCAATTTATATAATTACATTCAAAACGAGGGTCGATGAATCAACCAAACACAATAAAAATAATAATAATAAATATATATATATATATATATATATATATATATATATATATATATATATATATATATATATATATATATATATATATATATATATATATATATATATATATATATATATATATATATATATATATATATATATATATATATATATATAATATATATATATATATATATATATATATATATATATATATATATATATATATATATATATATATATATATATATATATATATATATATATATATATATATATATATATATATATATATATATATATATATATATATATATATATATATATATATATATATATATATATATATATATATATATATATATATATATATATATATATATATATATATATATATATATATATATATATATATATATATATATATATATATATATATATATATATATATATATATATATATATATATATATATATATATATATATATATATATATATATATATATATATATATATATATATATATATATATATATATATATATATATATATATATATAGTATATATATATATATATATATATATATATATATATATATATATATATATATATATATATATATATATATATAGTTGTTAATATTTGATTGGTTTTTTTGTAAAATCTTCTTTTAAAGAATTCGTTTAAAGGATGACACTTTGATGAAGAAATAAAAATAATAATAATAATAATAATAATAATAATAATAGTAAGTGGCTTTTATTATTTTTATTTCTTCATCAAAGTGTCATCCTTTAAACGAATTCTTTAAAAGAAGATTTTATATATATATATATATATATATATATATATATATATATATATATATATATATATATATATATATATATATATATATATATATATATATATATATATATATATATATATATATATATATATATATATATATATATATATATATATATATATATATATATATATATATATATTTGATTGTAAATGTGTAAATTATTATTTTTTCAAATTGAAATTATGTTTATCACTAAATAAATGAAATGATAAAATAATGAAAGGGCACTTATCTGGTCTGTGGTGACCAGGAGTGACTCCACGCCTTCTTCTTCTCCTCACTCAGTGTTTGCTGGTGCTTCCTGCTGTGGCACTAGAACCCGATCAAAATGGCAGTCTTTCACAGCGGCACACAACAATGGAGACGAGAATGAATGCTGGAAAATAATAGGCGATTAGTGTTTCTTAAATATTAATGATTGTTATAAAATGTATATCAATATTTCGGCTCAGCCGTCGTCAAGATATGACATATCTTGACGACGGCTGAGCGAAAT